>CM077088.1:101975820-102319699 GCA_039513925.1 Platanthera zijinensis
GAGACTTTTAGCGAGGAGCCAAGAATTGGCTGGTTGGAGGAACCCGCCCCGTTCCCCAAGGCGGCAGTAAAGTCGGCCAGGATGGGTTCGGCCCCCGGGGGAAGAGGCTTCGCCCGCTTGGCCGAGCTGAGATCGGCAAAACGGCGAGCAGGGGCTTCAAGGTTGGTTAGCCCCGCGGCCTGGGCAGCGATCTCTCTCGCGGGAGCGTGCGAGTCGTCTCTAAGACTTCCTTGGGGAGCGCATCTTGTCAGAATTTGGGGAAGGGCAAAGGTCAGCCAGATGCGCAGGGGTACATATATATAGCTACTGTGGGCCTACCAGAAGATTCCTTTCTGCCCCTGTCGCACTCGCCGATCCCATGGGGTTGGATGTTTCTTTCCGAGCTTGTCCCAACCTCGCAAAGAGCGGGGATTATGTACAACCCCGTATCCTGCGAGTGGTCGACAGGGGTTGAAACCGGCCGGCTCAGATCAACTTGGACCCAGCTTGCCGAGTCGAGCTCGGCAATAGTCGAGCGAAGCCCAGCTTGTCGAGACCAAGCTCGGGTGTGAAGACAGGGCTCGACGATAGTCGAGCCAAGCTCGACGATCTCCGTGCCGAGTCCGAGCTCGGCGATGGTCGAACGAAGCCCAGCTTGTCGAGACCAAGCTCGGGTGCGAAGACAGGCTCGACGATAGTCGAGCCAAGCTCGACGATCTCCGTGCCGAGTCCGAGCTCGGCGATCGTCGTGCCGAGCCCAAGCTCGGCAATAGTCTAGCCGAGCCCAGCGCTAGCCGAGCACAGTCCGCCGAGCCCGTGCCCGCCTAGGCCCAGGGCGAGGCGAGTCGGGCCCTTGCCGAGCGAGTGCCCCCCTCAGGTCCAGCTCGCATCTTGGCCATGGCACACTTCTACTGTGTGGCCCCTTTGGTTTGCCTGTAGTCCTCGAAAACAGTGAAGGTTGTATATTGGGCAGGCCATCTTTTCCTAATAAATAAGACCCAAGGGGTACCTCAGAAGGCACGTTTTACTAATTCTCTGGCCTACTAGCGCTTTCTGAGGTACCTTAGCCCGGCATTTGGCTAAGGAGGGGAAGCGCTCTGAGATCTTCCGGGTTTTGGTGGTGGGACCTCCACGCCGGGCCCTTGGTCTAGTCTTTGTTTCTTCTTTCCTTGTCGTTTTCTTGCAGGTGAAGTAGGTGCGCGGCCACCCCTTCCCCAAGGGTCGAACTCGAATTTTGGAAGTATTTGTCGTCACTACTCGAATTGAGTGTGCCTGGAAATAAGCCGAAGCCTTCGCTTGAGATGATTAGGGCGAAGGCCAGTTTTTTCTAGGAAGGGGTAGCGAGCTCGGCCTTCTTTAGTATCCGACTCACATAGTAACCGGGAGTTGCCTCTTCCCCTCTTCCCGAACCAAAACCGAACTCA
Organism: Platanthera zijinensis; assembly: GCA_039513925.1. Lineage (NCBI taxonomy): Eukaryota > Viridiplantae > Streptophyta > Magnoliopsida > Asparagales > Orchidaceae > Platanthera > Platanthera zijinensis. The sequence goes on from CM077088.1 coordinate 101,977,224, forward strand.
AGGCTTCGGCCCCGACCCCTAGATATAGGATAAGTCCTCCCCCTCCTTGGGCCCATTGGAGCAGGGGGGCCTGAGTCAGCTGTTCTTCAAAGCCTGTAATCCTCCTCGCACTCCGAGGTCCATTCAAACCTTCGACCCCCTCTCAAGTAGTGAACTCTAAACTTAATAATGCACAATAATCCAAATTGATAAACTAATGAACTTAATACAGAAATTGTTTATATAAAAATTACAATAAACTTCCCACATGAGCATATTGTCCTAAGAATCACTACTGATCAAGTTTAACATTTTTAAATCAATTATAGAGCTCTGAGTCCATTTTTGAATATAATTGCATTTTTATAAAATTGTGAAGAAAGTACTGGAAATATACCTCTAAAAATTATAATAAAATTCAAGTATGAGTATATTGACCTAAAATACCCTCTGCCCAATTTTCATCTCCTACTAAACAGTGTGATCATAACAAACAAAAGTCTATCAAGGGAAATTCCATGAATTATAAAGGAGGTACTAAGTGTGTTATTCCAAAATTTCCAACAAAATCACCAGAGGCTCTAATTAACCCTATGACCATACTACCCAAGTTTCATAACTTTTCATTAAGTTTTGGTGGCCTATCTTGCATGTATAAGGGTTGTGCCCTAAATTAGGGTTAGGGTTTTGAGGAGTTTATCCATCTCCAAATCCTATAACATTTTTACCAGAGTACCTTAAGATACCCTAGTGTCCTCTCTACAAAATTTCAAGTCCATAAAAGTGCATTTGACCGCATGCCCTTCTCACTCCCCCAAAGTCCAAACTTAGGGTTTGAACTTGGGTCCTAGGGAAATCCTACCCTAAACCACCGCATAACCCATATGAGGGTGTTAAAAGTCATGTCAAACCAGTGGCCCAAATTTCAGCCTCTATTGAGGTGTTTTGGCCACCCAAATCCACAAGGTGCACTTTTGACCTAAATACCCCTTTTAGGGCAAAACTAGGGTCTACACATTTCCCAACCAAATCAACTCAAAATGAAGTGAAAATATATACAGAACCTCATGGTGACCCCGAGGACCACTCACCAAAATTTGGGAGGGTTTGGAGGTATTTAGGTCACTAAATTAATTTATCCTAGGATTATTAAATAATTTCTAAAACTATAGAAAAATTATCTCCAAAAATTCCCATTTTTGGCCAGGACTTAAATATAGCTTTTTGTGACTCCCTGTCCAAATTTTAGGTCATTTGGACTTGTAGTGAAGTGGAGGCACACATTTTAATCTCTGTCTAGCCCTTGGTATAGACCTCACTAAAATGAGTGATGTGGTCAAACCACTTACCCTAATTGATTGAAATCAATTTTAAAATAAAGTAGACTCTAGAATCTACAATTTTAATGTTGACAACTTTTTCATAAGGGGCCTCTAATTATTTTTAATAAATAAAAATATTAATAGTATTTTCTGTGACAGAATCATAAAAAATGAAATTAATTAAATTCCTAAGATCTAAAACGACAGCGCACGAATCTTAAAGCAACATCCAACGAACCCTGTCATTCTTCCTCCTCCAGCCAAGGGCCAGGATTCACCCGACCTGGAGATTCTTCCAGCCGCCACTGCCGGCCACCCGACAACCTCCCTGGCCGACCACCGCTGCCGCCACCTTCGTCGAGGTGGGGGCCATCGACTGGCGGCGGCACGGCCGCCGGAGGGACCTTTTCCGGCGAACCCGAGAACTCATTTTTCATGGAAAAACCATAAAAATGTAAGCTTTGATCGGGCTCAATTAAGCCCGATTTTTATTCTAAATGATCCCTATGATCTACCCATAGGAGAAGAAGAAGGGGAGGACCTTGTTTGCGGGCTGGAGACGCGCTGATCGCCGGGATGCCATGGTGGTGGTGCCGCCGATCGGGTTTCTGCAACAACACAGTGTAATGCTTTATCTCCGTCAGATGAAGTGTGTAAACGACTCCCCTAAGTCAAGTGAAGCTTTAAAAGAGTGAAATGGGGGAGAGGAGGGGCCAAGCACCAATGCCCATTAATGGCCTTCAATGAAGCTTTCAACCAAGTGGTGGGGGGGGGGGTGTGAACCTGCCTTGTGGTGGCTGGGAAATGGCTGGAAACTTCTACTCTTCCCCAGAGGAGTTGAATCCAGGCAATAAAGGTGGCTCTTGGCCTCCCTAAGTCATGAATGGCTTTCTTCCTTCCTCTTTTTCTCTCCTCCATTAAAGGGGAATTTTGAGTTTTCTCTCTCCTGCCCTTCATGGACAAATTATGTCATGAAACTAGCCTAAATGCCGCCCACTAAGCTAATATAAAGTAGTTAGGAGGTGGTTAGCCTAACTGGCTAGGGCTTGAGCTTGGGTTAGCCCTTTTGAGCTAAGTTTGACTTGACCTAGCCTAGGGTTGACATTGGTCAAATTGACCTTTTGTGTCACCATCAATGGGTCCTTGGTGACCTATTGGCTTCCCCTAGGGTCTAGGTAGGGATGGGTAGGGTTGAATTGGCACCTTGAAGGTCACTTGACCCTTATTAAGGGCACTTTGACCACTTTAGGGGTTGAGTTGACTTGGGTCAACTTAGCCACTAGGGTTGACCCCAATGGGTCCTTGATGACCCATTGACCCAACTCTAGGTCTAGGGAGACCTTGGTAGGGTTGGTTGGGCTTATTAGGGCACATTGCCCTTAGCTAGGTCATCTTGCCCTATTTAGGCCTAGAATGATCCTAGGTCAACTTGGCCACCCTGGGTTGACTCAAATTGACCCTTAAGGTCTTTCAACAGATTGGTGAGGTCATGTTGGGGTCTTGGATTCTCATGATCATCCAAAACTAGGGTTTATGAATCTACTATTTGAAGACCATAATGATCTCACCTATATTCCTAAGTCCACTTGGTCTTCTTGGGCTTCTAGAGTTTTGTCATGACCTAGTCATGACAAACCCACTCCTAGGGGGTCTAGTTGTCTGAGTGATGTTACACGCCTGGTACCTATCGTGCCCCTAGGGCGAGTGCGAGCCCGCTTGCCCCACTCGCCCTTTATGTGTCCCGCCTCCTAGGGCTTTGGCTGAACTTGGTTTCTTTAGCTCCTGTCAATCCCACTCGCAAAATATGGGATTGTACACAATCCCCACACTTTATGAGCTTCAATAAAGCTCACAAAGAATCATCCAACCCTACATATTGGGTGAGTGGGTGCTGATCTGGAAAAGAATCTTCTGTGGGCCCCGCCATTACCATATAAATATCCAGGTAGTGGAAAATGATCCCTTCCTTAAATCCTCTATCGTCGTTCTCGCCTCTGATCACGATGTCGCTTTCCAAGGAATCTCTAGACCGCATCCACGCTGTCCAAGATAAAAACAAAGCCTTGATGGGATCACTCGCCCCCTGGCTTTCCCGAAAAGCACCCGGGTCATCCCCGAAGATGAAAAAAAGCTAAGGCGGTCCGACGCGACCTAGCCAAGGATGAATTGACCTCTCAGAATCCTTCCTCACCCAAGACATCCTTGGTATTTGCATTCACTTAACACTACTTATCCTTTTTTGTCGCCGAGATAAAATGTTGATTCGTCGTATCCGCTTGAAGATCCCGTCGGTGGAGAAGGAAGTTAAGGAGGCAAGTGCTAAACAGGTCTTACTAGGGAATGGGCACGGTCAGGTGGTCCGTGAGACAACACCCCCCTCCTCTCCGACCTAATTTTCCTGCGTAGGAGAAAATTAACCCCTCTTCAACTGTTAGCTTTTGGCCCCCTGGTTTAACCATCCTTTATTTGCATCCCCCGCTTTTGGAACTTTGGGGACGAGAAAGCCGACGCCGAGATCCCCCGTTCGCGAGACACCTGCGAATCTCGCCTTTGCACCTCCCCCAGCGGATGTTACCCCCAGAAATTTTGCTGAGCTAGCCATCCATCCACTAGGCCTAGGGAAGAGAAGCTATCCTTCGAGACCCCCTTTGAGGGGCGGCCTGGCACTTCTTGCCGTCCATCCTCTACCCTAGCTTTTCGTGAGATTTCCAACAATGTTGATGTTGATGAGGAGGAGGTCTTGTCCCTTCCTTCTACAGATTCTATTGCCGACTACCTGGGCAGTCCAGAGGATGCTGTGGGGATGAAGCGAAGAGTGGACGAGATATTCCGAAAACAATCACTGTTGCTGTATGGGATCGCCCATAAGGTGTGGGAGAATCAGTAATCTGCTGAGGTGCGACTTCATAGCTTGGAGAATATCTATACACAACTAGTTATCAATCTGTCAGGATAGGTAAGTGGCAGAACCGAATATCCCGGTCTTCACATCGTGCGGGCCAAAGATCAGCTCCACCTTATGCAGCGAGAAATTCAGAGGATTCGCTCTATTCAGTATGCACACGTTGTGCCGAGAGCGGGAAGGGGAGGTTGGGGACGGTGAAGATGGCCCCTGGCGGGCCAACCAACACTCACCTCCTGCTCCGGTTTCATTTTATATGCCCTGTAATAATGACTGTCAGGCCTTTATACCGAATGCTGACTGTATGACGGTTGTATATGGTTTGATCTCGCCTTTTTTCCTGTATTTTACGGTATATGCATTTTTGTACTTGGGGATGCTTTCTTTTGTCGCTTCCTCCGCTTGGAAACTCAGCTCAAATGAGACAGTGCGAGAGCTCGCCAGGGGGCCAAGACAGGTCTTAGGGCGAGACCTAGAAATGTGCTATCCACACTCCCTAGTGTCTTGATCATTTCTCGCCTGAATTTTCCGATAAATAGGTCGCTCACCTACCGCATTTACCGCTTTCAATAGCTTCGCTTTCCTTGTCATTTTCCTTTCTCTTGAGCTCATCCCGCTACTTTTACGTTTCTTTCGAGAGAGATGTCGGGAGAGGGCGAGGACCGGAACAAGTGCGCCGCCTCATTCACTGACTACCCGTTTGTAAACTGCAACTTGTCGGAGGAAGAGTATCATACTATTGTTAATCTTTAAATCTCGTCGGGTTTCACCGCGCGACATCCGCCGGATAGCGAAGCCATTAACCACTTCTCGCATGTAGATCTCACCATCCCCGTTGAGCAATTCGTAGTTGGGCTCCGCCTCCCGTTATGGCCGGAGATCCGCTAGGCTCTGCGCTACTTCGGTGTAGTTCTCGCGCAGCTCAACCCAAACTCCATAGCCCTACTAGTCACATTCTCCTGCTACATGTGATCTGAGTGAATGGAATTTAGCCTCCCGGTCTTCCGCAAATTATTTAATTTTCGCGCCAAAGAGGATGAGATTGCCTTCTTCTCCGTCAACAATCTTAAGGCAAAAGGTCTCTCCAACAAAAACTACCACTGGGTCAAGAGGTTCATCTTCTTCTCGAGAGATTTCGACAACCTCCCTTTCTCGCCGATCCAGCAAGAGGAATCTACCTACTTCCCTCCCAGTCTCGGCGGCCACGAGTCCAATCTCCATCAATTCCTCCTTGGGAAGGATTTTGACGTTATCTTTCTGAGGAGTAACGTTGACACTCTCCTTCTGGTTCTCTCCGGGGAAGGTAATTCTCGCACTTGCTATTATAAGGTTTGGAGAATTTTTCTGACTTACGATATTTGCGCAGGGGTGCGAGATCTTCCCCTTAATCCTCCATTTGCCGACGGCGTCGCACCCTCATCCGAGCTGGCGCGTGCTGAGGCTGCCGTAGTGGCTTGTAGGAGCTCTTTGGAGCCGTCGCAATGATCTAGCAGCAAAATGCGGAAGCTCGTCGTGTCAGCACCTCTGCCTCCTACTAAGAAAGTACCAACATCTGGCCAGCTGACAGCCACTGATAAGTCGAAAGATGCCGAGAGGCCAAGAGCCACCGAGAAAGCACAAGCCGTCGATAAGCCAAAGACTATCGAGAAGCCAAAGGCCGCAGAGAAACCAAAGGCCGCCGAGAAGCCAAGGGACGCTGATCTCGGCAAAGGCAAGGAGATCATTGAATCTCAAGAAAGCGGCGTCGGCGACGTAGTGAAGAGGGAGGGAGATTCCGGCAGGACCTCAGTACAGGGGGAGCCGGGACCCAGGGACCATAGGAATTTTGGCCTAGGTGAAGAGGTGCTGAAAGACAGGGAAGAGCCCCTGTTTGTGTGGGATCGAAATGCCAACAGGGACTCTATCTCAACTGCGCTCCCCTCTTGGCAAGAGGTCAACACGGTCTCGGGCCAGGCCTATGCTCTGGCCTTTGGCATGTATGGGTAGGAGAGCGCCACCTACTACGACAGGGCGCTGACAAAATCACTCGCCTACGAGAGCTCGTGGGCCCAATTCCGCGCCCTCGAGATCGCGCACATGATAGCGCGGCGCAGCATCCGCTTCACGCGACAAATTGTTGATGTTAGCGCGACGCGATCTTCTCTCTGCTCAGATTTAGAAAAGCTGAAGGAGGAGCTCGAAGCCTCCAAGAGGGATCTCACCCTGCGAGAGGCGGGAGTGGTAAGTTCTTATTATCTTGCATACTCGCCATATCTTTTGCTCTCGCCCTGATCCCTGGCTATTTTGCAAAATGTCACGACTGTCGCCAAGAAGGACGCGTGCATCGCCCACCTAAAGGACGAGAACTGGCTGATAAGGGCCCAGAATCAGTAGTGGATCGATTCGCTTCTCCCTCCTCGCCCGGGCGAGAAGGAGTCCTTGTTGTATACTCAACATGAGATTGAACTAATGATGCAGGACCATGCTATCATGGGGGCTAGGCACGTGCTCCAGATGATGCAACATGTCGGCTTCCTCAACAGCGACGACGAGAAGGTGATGACCGAGATCTTTTTCCGCAACTCTTCCAGCCTATTCCTGAGCTCGCGCGGAGCGGAGATGAGGATTCTGGTGAGAGCGAGAGCTCGGCCTCGCCGCTTTGAGACTCTTTCCCCCCCCCCACTCTTTTTTTCTCTCGCTTGTATTTCTTTTTTTCTTTTGGTCCTTGTCCCCCTTTTGACAATGTAAAAACTTTTTTAGATAAATGAAATACGTTGTTATAAAAAATTCTCACCTCTTCTTTTCTCTTCGCGATGCCGAGTGACACGGTACGTCAAAATGCATTTGACTTGCACTCTCGCTTAGCTCGGGGCCGAAACATCTCGCGACACCTTAGGCCTACTTTTCTCTTAGGATTAGACTTCACGCCACTTTCCCCCTTTTAGCTCACGCGCGTGCAAACTACCAGGCATGCGAGAGCGAGCTCTCGACACTCGTATTGATTTACCCTTTTTAAGCTGGCGAGACCCCGTTACTGGGTGAGATTTTCCCGAGGACTTGCCTTTTCTTTAAAGAAAGCCTTAGCATGTGGACCTGTTATGCTGATGGGACTGGTTGAGGACTTGTTCTGGAATTTTATCCACGGAAGGCCACTACCTTGCCTGTTGGGTGAAAATCCCGACAGCCGAAGCAATTCCTAATAACCCGGGAACAGGGGTCTTACTTTCCTTCATCCAACTTCTAGGTGCTACCACCGGCCCAATCAACTAGGTGAGAGCCTGATGGCTGGTGTTGAGCTTTTACCGGGCTCAGCCCTCTAGGATCATAAAGACGTCACTCGAGGATCCCGGCCCTGCCAGCTAGGTGGAAGCCTGGCAGCGGGAGCATCTTGGGACCTAACCCCAGAGCGAGAAAAACTTTCCTCCGTCCAACTTCCGGGTGCTACCACCGGCCCAATCAGCTAGGTGAGATCCTGACGGCTGGTGTTGAGCTTTCACTGGGTTCGGCCCTCTAGGACCATAATGACGTCACTCGAGGATCTCGGCCCTGCCAGCTAGATGAAAGCCTGGTAGTGGGAGCATCTCGGGACCTAACCCCAGAGCGAGAAAAACTTTCCTCTATCCAACTTCCGGGTGCTACCCCGACCCAATCAGCTAGGTGAGAGCCTGACGGCTGGTGTTTAGCTTTCACCGAGCTCAGCCCTCTAAGGTCATAATGACATCACTCAAGGATCCTGGACCTACCAGCTAGGTGGAAGCCTGTCAGCGGGAGCATCTCGGAACCTAACCCTGGAGCGAGAAAAACTTTCCTCTATCTCCGGGTGCTACCACCGGCCCAATCAGCTAGGTGAGAGCCTGACGGCTGGTGTTGAGCTTTCACCGGACTCAACCCTCCAAGTCATAACGACGTCACTCAAGGATCCTGACCCTAATAACTAGGTGGAGGCCTGGCAGCGGGAGCATCTCGGGACCTAACCCCAGAGCAAGAAAAACTTTCTTCTATCCAACTTCCGGGTGCTACCACCGGCAAGCTGGAAACCTTGCAACTGGGGCATTTCAGGACTTAGCTCGTTAAACGATATTTGCCACAAACGTGGTCTGTAAAAAATTTGCAACATTAAAGGATTTCGTTTTCAGTATAGGAACGGACATACATATTTTCACGTGTAGAAACGCTTCAGGTCATCACCACTCCAGGTGTGACTTAGAGTCTCGCCCTCCACATTCCGGAGACGGTACCCACCTGATCTCAGAGCCTCCCCAACAATGTACGGGCCTTCCCAATTGGGGTTGAGCTTTCCACTGCGGCTGACCTTCTCGCCACATCCACCTTCTTTAGGACTAGATCTCCCTCCGTGAACTGTTTGACCCGGACGTGCTTGTCGAAGTACTTAGCCATTCTTCTTTTCACTTTCTCCTGGCGGATTGCAGAGAAGTCACGTAGCTCCTCCACCATGTCAAGGGAGAGCCATAGCTCCTCCTCATTTTCAGCTTGTCATTATTCCTTGCTTGCCTCTGCCTCGACCACCCGAGGCGTCCGGACCTCTAACTCGATTGGAAGCACTGTCTCATATCCATGGGAGAGCTTGAATGGGGTCTCCCCCGTGGGTGTGTTGGGATTAGTTCTCAAGGCCTAGAGAACCGAAGTAAGCTGCTCCACCCTGCTACCCTTCAGGTTCTCTACTTTTTTCTTCAGGAGGTTCACTATGATCTTGTTTGCCGCCTCCACCTGCCCGTTGCTCCTAGGGTGATGGACCGAGGCAAATCTAAGATCAATCTCGAGCTGTCCGCAGAAGCTGATGAACTCGTCGTTGGCAAACTGAGACCCATTGTCCGTGATAATGGCTTGCGGAAACCCGTGCCAGCAGTTGATCTCCCCCCAAACAAAATTCCTGATAACCTGGGAGGTCACCTTAGCTAGCGCTTTCACCTCCAACCACTTAGAAAAATAGTCTATCATGATAAGTAAGAATCTCCTCTACCCGTTGTCCTGGGGAAAAGGCCCTACCAAGTCTATTCCCCAAATGGCGAAGGGCCAGGGGGCCTTGATGCTGTTGAGGCGCTGGGTGGGTTTCAACTGGAGGGGGGCAAAAAGTTTGCACTTGTGGGTCTTTTTCGCAAATTCTGCCGCGTCGTGTCTCAGGGTAGGCTTGAAATTCCCGTGCCTGACAATCCTTCCTTCCAGGGTCCGACTCCCGGAGTGACTCCCACACTCCCCGGAGTGGACCTCCTCCAAGATCCTCTGGACCTCCCTTTCAGCCACGCAATGTGCCAACATCCCCGAGAGGGTCTTTCGGTACAGCTGCCCATCGCGGATGAGATAGTACACCAACTTATATTTGAATTTCTTTTTATCCATCCCTTCTGGATACTCCCCTATGGAGAGGAAGGTTGTGAATGGGTCCATCCACGAGGGGTGTTGGTCCACCTCCATTTGCTCTCCCTCCTCGATGGAAGGGCGAAATAGGTCAGTGATGGTACCCCCCACCCAGGGAACATGCTTTGCCAGTTGGTCCACCTTCTCGTTCTCCTTCCTGGGAACGTGGCAGATGGAGAAGGTCTGGAACATGCTGATTACCCCCTTTACTTTTGCTCAGTATAACTGGAGGGTAGGCTCCCTCGCCTCGAATTCCCCGTTGATCTGGGAATCCACCACCATGGAGTCTCTGAGGACCTCCACATCATGTACTCCGAGCTCTCTGGCCATGCGGAGCCCTGCAATCACTACCTCGTACTCAGCCTGATTGTTAGTAATAGAAAAATGGATAACTATCGTTTGTTCAATATTTGTCCCTTTGGGGCTTTCCAAAATCACCCCCACCCCTAGGGAATGCTTTCCTGAGGCACTATCCACCATCACCTTCCGAGGAACCAGGATGGTGAATTCTTCCTCCGCCACCTCGATCATATAGTCAGCCAGGAAGTCAGCCATTGCTTGGGCCTTGATCGAGAGGCGGGGAACGAAGGAGATGTCGAACTCACTCAGTTCCACCAACCACTTGGACAACCGGCCCGAATGCTCCACTCCCTCAAAGATGTTGTAGAGGGGGTGGTCAGTCACCATTCAGATTGAGTGTGCCTGGAAGTAAGGTCAGAGCCTTCGAGCCGAGATGACTAGGGCAAAGGCTAGACTTTCAAGGATGGGATACCGAAGCTCCACCTTCCTAAGGACCCGGCTCACATAGTATATGGGGAGTTGCTTCTTCCCCTCTTACCGAACCAAGATGGAGCTCAAGGCCTCTGCTCTGACCCCAAGATACAAAGACAGGTCCTCCCCCTCCTTCGGCCCTTGGAGCAGGGGGGCCTGAGTCAACTGCCTCTTCAAAGCTTGGAATGCCTCCTCATAGTCCTTGGTCTATTCGAACTTATTGACACCTCTTAATACATTGAAGAAGGGAGAACACTTCTCCCTAGCCTGGGAAAGGACCCTGCTCAACCCTTCCAGCTTCCCTGTCAACCGCTGCACCTCTTTCGCATTCTGAGGAAATCCTAGTTCCATGATCGCTCGGACCTTGTTGGGATTTGGCTCCACCCCCGCCGGGGTGAGAAGGAGACCCAAGAACTTGCCCCTGGTGGCCCCGAAGACACACTTCAAGGGGTTCAGCCTCATCTTGTATTTTCGCAAGGTGGTGAAGGTTTCTTCTAGGTCCAGGTGGTGAGAGTCCACGCCTCGACTCTTGATCATGAGATCATCTACATACACCTCTAGATTTCTTCCCTTCTGCTCTCGGAAGACCCTATCCATCATCTTTTTGTATTTCTCCCCTGCATTATTTAACCCAAAGGACATCATTTTATAGTAGTAGCACCCGTCCCCCGTGATGAAGGAGACATCTTTGATGTCTCAGGGGTGCATCCTGATCTAGTGGTAACATGAAAATGCATCTAGAAAACTCATTATAGGAAAATCAACGGCTGAGTCAACCAGCGCATTGATCCGAGGCAAAGGATAACAGTCCTTAGGGAATGATTTATTAAGTAAAGAAAAATCGACACACATACGCCACCGACCGTCTCCTTTTTTAACCATTACTACATTGGAGACATAGCCGGGGTATTGTATTTTTGATATAAATCCGGCCTTGAGGAGCTTGACCACCTCCTCCCTGATGGGCTCGGCCAGCTTGTCCGCGATGGACCTCTTCTTCTGCTGGATGGGGCGAGCCTCTGGGTCTAAGTTGAGGCGATGACAGGCGAGGTCCGCATCGATCCCTGACATCTCCGCGGTGCTCCAAGAAAAGATGTCCACATTCTTTTGGATGCACTCCATCATCCTCTCTTGATCTGCTGGGGTCAGCCCCCCGCTAATGTGGACCTTCTCCACCATGCCCCCGAGGGTGAGAACCTCCATAGTTACCACCTCCTTCGCAACCTCCAGCCTGGACAGCTCCCCCTATTATCCAATGTCCTCCCCACTCGGGGCAGGAATTTCCTCCTCAGCCTCCTCCACGGCCATCGCCTCGGCCGGCTCCTCGACTTCCTCTATCACCTCCACCCGGGTGCAGTTCTCCACCTCCATCTCCACTACCTCATGCTCTGCCTCCTCCATCCTCTATTCCATCTCCTCGGCTCCCTCCTGCCAAGAGATGGAATTCACGACGGTGACGTAGAACTCCCATGCCACCTTGGGGTCGCCCTGAACCCAGACCTGGATCCCCTCGGCATTGAACTTCAGGCATTGGTGGAAGGATGAAGGGACGCAGTAGAAGGCGCTGATGAGGGGTCGCTCGAAGATGGCGTTGTAGCTGCTGGTGGCGTCCACGATGATGAATTTGCAGGTGTGGGAATATCCCTCCCCCAGAGTGACATGGAGTCCCACTCCCCCTTCGACCTCCTTCCTCTTTCCCGAGAACCCGAATAAAGGTCCATCTGAGGCAAGCACCCTCTTGGCCTCCACCTTCATCGCTTGAAATGCCTTCTAAAATATGACGTTGACTGAACTCCCATTGTCGATGAGGATCCGGGAGACGGTAAAGTTCTCGACCGCTGTCTGGATGACCAGCGCGTCACAGAAGGGGTCCTCATGGTCTGGCATATCCTTCCTTGAGAAGGTGATCTTCTCCTCCGTGGGTGGGGTCTTGGATGTAGAGTCAACGCTCCTACGGTACATGGTGTAGAGACTTGCCTTACGGGAAGCCTCGACCCCCCCATAGATCACTCTGATCCCTCCCCGGGCCCCAGCATCTGCTCAGTCCTCACACCTGTCCTCCTCCGCCCGAGGCAGGACTTATTCGATCCGCACTCCCTGGCAGTCTTGCTGCTACTGTTGCTCCCTATTTCCTCTCATCTTGAGGAACTCTGGGCACGTGGACGTGGCGTGCCCCTCCTCTTGGTCTAAGTCATAGTAGGGAAACTCCACCCTAACCTCTCTGCTCTTTCTCCGCGCTGCTCTCCTCCTCTCCCCCATGGCTATAGCCATAGCCTGATTCTGGTCGGGGAGAGGTGGTCCCTGGCCATGCCTCTCATCTGGAGGGTAAAATTGGCCCTGTCCCCCCTGGCGGTTTTCTCCCCCATGGAAACCTCTTCGTGGCCCTTAGTCTTGCCACTCCGGCCTCCAACCAAGTTGATGGTTCGGCTCCTGGCGCACCCACCTGGGCGGCTGCTGCAGCTCTTGTTCCCTCTGCCGGGGTTCAGCTCTTCTCTCCTCCTGACCTCTGCCACCTCTTGGCCTCTCTTCCTCCATGGCCCACCTGGACAGCTTCTGGGCAAACTCTGGACTCGACGCCTCCCCATTGACTTCTCTTGACTCCCTTTCTATAAGATCCTCATAGGAGAGGGGCGGCACCCTCTTCAGCTCCATTCTGAAGAAACCCTGCTACAACCCCAGGGTGAAGGCCATCATCAGGGTGTGCCCTGACATCTCTTAGACCTGGGTCACCTCCTCCTAGAACCGGTCTACGTAGCTCCCAAGGGTCTCGTTCGCCCCCTGCTTGATGTGGAATAGGGACTTCGACTCCTTCTTCCTCCTCTTGGATGTGGTGAACCTCAACATGAACCCCTGATGTAGGTTCTTGAAGAAGTAGATGAAGTTGGCCGGCAGTTGGTGGAACCACTCTCTCGCCTTCTCCTTGAGAGTGATGGCGAAGAGCCTGTACTTGAACCCATCTGACATCTGTCGGATCGAGACTACGTCCTAGAACCACTGGACGTGCTAGACCGAGTCTCCCTTCCCGGTGTAGTAGGACGTCTCCGGTTCCCTGAACCCCTCTGGAACTGGGGCAGAAGAAACAAATTCTTTGAAGGGGCTGCCTCCCCCTACTGGGCGAGTCGGGGATCTCACACCCCCATCTCGCAAAATCAACCCCCACTCACCGAATCAGGGAAGAGTACTCGCCCATGGAGATCTCACCTACTGCCTTCCTCCACTACCTCCTTCCTAGGTCGTCAAGCCAGGGCGTCCTCTCCTAGATTCGGGGCGGCGGCGATTTGGACAGCTTGTGTCGAGCACTCGGTACACGCGCTGAGTGCGACCCTGACGAGGACAAGCACCTCCTTCCTAAATTACTCAGACATTCCCACCGTTACGAGAGGGAGAGGGGGTGGCGAGTCAGCTCTGTCTGAACCTTGCCCTTCTCATCCAGCCATCTAGCTTGTTGAACATTTTCTGTGTTGTTCACGATCCACGCTCACCGCACCAAAAATGTTGAAACTTAAAACTCAGTATCTGTGGAGTTCGCCCTTGGGGAAGGGGTGATCACGCACTTACTTCTCTCTCGCGAGCAAAAAGACTAAGGAAAGAGAACATTGGACAGACCCAAGGGCTCGGCGCGGAGGACCGACCACACACCCGGAAGATCTCAGAGTGCTTCACCTCCTTATCCAAATGCCGAGCTAAGGTACCTCAAAAAGTGCTAGAAGACTGAGATACAAGTGAGCATTCCCTCAGAGGCACCCTTTTGGTCCTATTTATAGATTTCTGAAAATGTCCTGTAAGTAACCAACCTCCGCTATTTTGAACAGCTATTTGCAGCCCAACTAGGTTTGCCAATAGCGTAACTCCGCTGTTCTAACTGGCTATGGGCGAGGCAACGGGGGCATAACGGTAAAAACACTTTGCAGCAGACTGAGCGAGTAGTCCTCAAAAATACCCACTCGCCAAGGGCGGTGAGTGCTCAGTGGAGCTGGCACTCGTCGCTTCTTCCCGGCCTTTGGCGAGTGCAGGCCCGGCTGGACCCACTCGCCTACTACTTGCCGAATACCTCTGTGGTGAGTTCGAGTCGGCCTGCGTACCCTAGGCGGGAGCCAAAAGACCAAAGGGCGTTGAGTGGAGAAACATCACTCAATGCCAAATTCAGGAGGGCTCCGACGGGGGCAAAATTGAAGTGAAGCCTCAAAAAATAGTTGGGTGAGTGGCCCTCTGATACCTCCACTCGCCCGGGTCGGTTAGTTTTCGGTGGAGATAGCACACGCCCTTCTTCCTAGCCCTTGGCGAGTGCGGGCCTGGCCCGCCCAACTCGCCTGGTCCCTTTCACGCCCCTGGGGCGAGCGCGAGCCCGATTGCCCCACTCTCCCTTCATGTGTCCCGCCTCCTGGGGCTTGGGCTGAACTTAGCTTCTTTAGCTCCTGTCGATCCCACTCGCCAAATATAGGGTTGTACATAACCTACAAAGACAAGTTTCCTTGCCTTTGCATCAAGCTTGGTCCTCAGAGAATCCGAGATGTGTACGTTGTAGGTTGAACCAAACACTCGAAGGTGTTGCACGCAAGGCTTCTCCTTGAACATCAACTCAACATGAGACTTCATGTTGATCAGACTCAAAGGCATCCGATTGATGACATAGGTAGCGGAGGCCATTCCTTCCTCCCAAAAATACCTCATAGTGCCTTTTGCATGAAGCCAACATTTGCACAAGTGAGCTCTCCATTTTGTTGTGGAGTATAAGCACAAGTGAGCTCTCTCTAGATCCCGTGCTTCCTGCATAATTTAGAGAACTCAGATGAAATGAACTCACCTCCGTTGTCCATTCTAAACTTCGTGATCTGCAGGCCAAGCCAGCCCTCCACCAGCTCCTTGAACTCCACAAACAATCGGAAAGCATCTGACCTCTACTTCATGAAATACACCCAAGTGTATCTTGAATAGTCATCACTCAGAACTAGCATGTATCTGCTGCCTCCAAGACTAGTAGTGACAGTTGGCCCCATCAGGTCATTATGGATGCACTCCATTGGTGATTTACTCCTTATTTGCGACTTGTCAAACAGAAGACGATGAGTCTTACCATACTGATACCCCGCACAAATGTGGCCATCGCCGAAGGATGATAGCTTAGGCAAGCCTTTCACAAGACTCTTATTTGCCATAGATTTCAACTTGTCCATCCTGACATGTCCTTGTATTTCATGCCATATAGTAGCGCTATATGGCCCTCATCTGATCAACATAGGAGCTTGTTGATAAAACAAACAAGTCCTTTACTCTTTTCCCAATATGAGCAACATCATCCTTTACCGCTGATATGTTGTGGAGAAACTTTACTTCTGTTGGACTGAACAGAACGTGATAGCCTGCGTCAACCACATTGGTCACCGAGAAGAGGTTCTTCTTCATGACCGGTACGTGATAGACACTTCTTAAGGTGAGTGGACCCCAATCACTACCCAAAGACACAACACCCTCCTTCTCTACTGCATGAACAGTATTATCAGCAATAATAATAGCTTTGTTACTTGTGAATGTTTGCAGAGAGGAGAACTTTGACTCATCTCCGGTGAGGTGATGACCATACCCAGAGTCCACGATCCAGTAACCTTGGTAGTCGATGGTGGACAAAGCACGGACACAAGTGCCCATCATAAATGCTCTTCCCCATCTGGCTTCCTCAGTATTGTAACCAGCTTCCTCCTTGCCTGCAGCATGCCCAGGCTGTAGCTTGACCTTGCAGTCTTTCTTGAAGTGTCCTGGCTGATTTCATCAATAACACTTAAGCCACTCCTTCTTCTTCTTCCAATCCTGCTTAGGAGTATCGCTTCCCTCTTGCTGATAAGAAGTTGAAGGGCCATCACCAGGAATAATCTTCTTCTTCTTCTTCTCCCATCTCTTCTTCTTTACTAAGAAGAGAGCCTCATTACCTCCTTCAGAGATAGTAACTCTTGCCATTTTCTTAGCCAAACTTTCCTGCGAAGCCAGCAGGTTCTCCAGCTCCAACAACGATGGCTGAGTGGCCCAGCCTTGAGTAGAGGTTACAAAGACCGCATACTCCTTCCGTAAGCCGCGGATAATGATCCTTTTCAACTGAGCTATAGAAATGGGGTCATCAGGATCTAACGCTGAAATCTAAGCATAGAGGTTCTTCATTTTCAGAAAGAAGGTAGAGATGGAGAGATTTCCCTAAGTTGCCCTAGACAACTCATTTTCCAGGAACAGTAGCCTTATTACGTTCTTCCTGTTGAACAACCCATCAAGGGAAGTCCATATCTCAACAACAGATTGACATCCTAAGATGCGATCAAAGAGTTTTGGTGAGATAGCTCCCCTGAGAGTAAACTCCGCTTTCGTGTTAGTCTTTCTAAAAGCTCTCACCTCAACATCACCAGCACCAGCAGCAGCAGTAACCTCCTTCTTATCGTCAACATCGATTAAATCCGACAGATCCTCACCAAGAAGATAGCACTTCATACACGACTTCCACTTTTTAAAGTGAGTTAGTGTGAGTAGCTCGATTCCAAGACCCCTTGCATACCTAACATCCATTGCACTAACTATGGTTACTTACTCACAGAAGTAGAAAGCAAATTGAAGGTTGATCATTGCTCAAGCCACTGTTCCCTCGAATTGAAAGCCTTTAACTAAAGAATAGGCTAAATCACCTAGAGGGGGGTGAATAGGTTATTAGTCTCTTTTCTAGTTCTTTTATGTTTCTTCTATAAGAGTTTTGGCTTTTAGTTATTTTATGCTTCAAAGATATACACAACCTGCATAAAGAAAACAACAAAGAAAAGCACACAGTGATTTATAGTGGTTCCCCTAACTAGGGTACATCCACTTTCCCTCCCACCTATCCAACTATCTTGTTGGACTATGAACTTCTCCAAAACTTGCTCCACAAGGCTTACACCTCAGATCCCTCAGGATCTCTAATTCTCCTCCAAGACTTACTTCTCAACCACAATGGCCTACAACTCAGTGGTCAATAGACCACCTACCTCAGGCTGTTAAGCCCTACACTCAGGCTGGGAGGACAACCCTACCTCAGATCCACTAGGGATCCTACCTCAGAGCTCTGCAGTTCTCCTACACTAAGTGACCCTCAAGCCACCTATCTCAGCCTTTTCTCTAAGGCCTACAGCTCAGGCTTTTCAGACCTACAACTTCAACCACAAGGTCTTACTCTCAGAGTGCTGCAGCACTCCTACAGCTCAGTACCCTTCCAGACACCTACCTTAGTGCCCTTCTAAGCACCTATAGCTCAGTGACAAACTTATCACCTACCTCAGCCATACACAAAGGCCTATAGCTCAGGCTAAACAGCCCTACAACTCATATCCACATTTGGATCCTACATGATGAATGTGGGTTGGTGTGATGATTGGCCACAAGTGAAATTTCACTGTTCCAATCTACATGGACTGAGATAAACTCAGCCCAACCTTGACTTCAGGAAATATATTTCCTGAGTATACTTATCTGGACTAAGTAAATACTTAGACCTAACTTCCTCTTCTCAGCCCCAGGGATTTTATCCAGCTGGAATAAGAGAAGTAGCTGTAGCTGATCTAGCTACAACTAGAGCTGGGAGAATCCCAGCCCTACTCCTTTCTTCACAGCAGTAAGGATGAAGATCTTGCTTTGTGCTGGAAGTAACTTGTAGATCAGCTTCTCTGCCCCCTTTCAGAACTGAGCCAACTGCTCAGCCCTAACTCCTTCTTCACAGCTTCCCAAGAGAATGTTCTTTAGGATTTTTTGGCTGGGTCTGTGAAGCACCTGCAACAAGGGTCGGCCCAAGCTGCTACCTTTTTCTCAGAGAATCCCTCTGAGCAACTTGCTGGTGCATATGAAGATCACACTAGCTATCTTGATGTTGAAGATGTTTTTACCAATAACTAACTTGCTCTTCATCTTGTAGACTTGAGCTTCCTGTCTTTCAGCTCCACAATAATGGCGGAGAAGAAGAACTTCCTGATCGCTTTCTCCGAAAACTCTCTTCCTCTATAAAAGCCTTTTCCTTTTATTGAATTTGACCCAACGGCTCTTGAGCAGTGGGCCCCACATAATTAATGCCAAGAAGCAACCTTGCTTTAACGCCAACTATCATACAATAGGTCTGCGAAAACCTTTGTCACGTACTGTAGCCATCCTGCCACTTATTTGAAATATGTTGACTTGTTGACTTGCTGAGGTCATCAACTGTGGACTTAGCCAAAAATCAAGCAACATTAGCACATGCATTGAGTGAGTAAGCATAACTCAACGCCAAAATACTTAGACAGATTTACTGTCTCCTAGCGTTGGGTGAGTAACCTTCACTCAACGCCAAACTACATAGAATATAAATCGGTTTTGGGCGTTGAGTGATTCAGTTTTACTTAACGCCAACTTGCTTTATCAGCTTTCTGCTGCTTGGCGTTGAGTGAGTGAGCATCACTCAATGCCAAACTCCCTAGACAAAATTCTGTCTCCACTAGGCGTTGACAGTATTGAGTGAGAAACCTCAACTCAACGCTTTTTGACTTAACCATATTTCTGCCTTTGTAGCATCTTAGGCGTTGAGAGCATTGAGTGAGCACGCCTCACTCAACGCTTTCTACCTTAGCCAATTTTCTGTGTTTAAAAACACTGGCTTTAACTGACTCAGCCTTCCTTGCTTTGAACTGAGTCCGATGAATGGTGAACTGAGCTCGACAAACTCTGAATCTTAAGCTCTGAATTTAGCTCGACGAATGGTGAGTTGAGCTCGACGAACTCTGAACTCAGTTCGACGAATTCTGAACTGAGCTCGACGAACTCAGAATCTCAAGCTCTGAACTTAGCTCGACGAATGCTGAGTTGAGCTCGACGAACTCTGAACTCAGTTCGACGAATTCTCTCTCAGCTGTCTCAGCGGTTATGCTGAGACATTCTTCTCAGCTGTCTCAGCTGTCTCGACACTTTTGCCTTAGTCAACTTATCTAACTTTCAGCTTACTCTTTGTGTTCGTCTGTCTAATCAAGGACAACATGAATTAACTGTCTTAAAGCTTCCTTATCATCTGTCTCAGCAGATATGCTGAGACATTCTTCTCAGCTGTCTCGACGCTTTTGCCTTTGTCAAATTATCTGACTTCCAGCTAACTTTTTTTGTTCACCTGTTTAATCAAGGACAACCTGCATGCATGAACTTAAGAACACATCAAATACAACTATGCTCGTAGTATTAATAGTGATGCCGCTTCAAATCCACTATAGGGAACAATGTGGGCAATGGACCCAACAATCTTCCCCTATTTGAATAAGGCAGAACACCCAGCAATACTAAGAGGCATTACCATAATAGGCAGAATAATTTCATGCAGCTGCAGATTATAATCTACTACACCTGCTAGCTTATGCTACATTAATTCAATGTGCTCCATTAATTGTATTGACTCAATAGGTTAAGTCAGTATATCCTCATACTTCTTGAGAAATTGCTCAAGTAATATGCACTCTCCTTTATACCACTTAATATTTAAATGGTGCACCACTAGAAGCACTTACCCCAAAATATGCACTGACACAATCAAAATATGCACTGACACAATCATGACTCAACATGTGGTCTGTCATTGCATTTCTCATACTACTAGAATCTTTTCCAGTAATATGAACCGACTTAACATGACCTAGTCATGTTAAATATTGCTTCTATATCTCCCTCTTATGTATTGCCACACATATCTCCCCCTTTCTGTCTTCTTCAATAGGCATATCTATTGTGGAAGTAGAAAATATCATGGGAGAGATTATCTCTTGATCCTAATCAAAGTCCTATGTTGATAACACTAAGGAAATTATCCTAGTGATCAATCTACTTGATTAGGAGTAATACCTTTTGTGCTGATACATTGATACAACACAACACTGCAGCATTTGAGCTAGCTGCAAACATAGTTCCACTAGTGCTGGTTGTTCCCCTTCTCCAGCAGCAGGACTATCTTCTCAGCAACAGCAGTCCTTCTCAGACTCAGAGAAGATTATGACTATATCATACATAATCTCCCCCTCAGACTGTGCATAGTCCTGAGAACCTGCTAAACTACTGTGATGATATATGATTCACTACAATAGTTGGTTGCTACTTAATAGGAAGTTAAACCTGTTCCTGCATCATCTGGATTTTCTCCTCCTCAACAGGAGCAATTACTGTCTTCTCTCTATTGGACACTTGAGTCCATCTCAGTCTTGATGCCATTTGATATCACTTTAGAGGCTTGACATCAAGTGGCAGACTTGATAGTCTTAATACTTTATCTGAGACTAATCATCGTGCAAGAAGGATGAGTTCTGCAATAGAAGATTCACATGGAGCAACAGAAGCTATACCAAGTTCAACATACCCACTCAACCATGAGGGTGTTTACCTTGACATCTACTAGTGGCATAGTAAAGATATTTAGCCACTATCATGATTATGGGGACACACTCAAGACTAAGTTTTTCCTTTTCCATATGCTCCCTAACTAATTGATACTTAATCTACATATCCATAGTCCTGCTATGACAGTCAGGATTCCTAGCAACTTAGATTACACTAGTAGAATATCTATATAAAAGAAATGCTACTTATTTGGAGGTTATGGTTCTGATGCCAGGAATTTTTTTGTTTGACAATTTTGAGTTTGACGAATTATTCAGATTTTTTCGAGCTCCGTTCGACGAATGAAGGTGATTTCGTCAAGCTCCATTCGATGAATGATGGTTATTTCGTCGAGCTCCATCCATGCTAATGCTTAGCAACTCTCTTGCACCTTGCACAGTCTCTTATTGCTAAGCCAGATCTTCTCCCCTTCTTTTGCAATAGACTTTCCTTTGGCTTCAGCTTTCTGATTAGCAGTACAAGAGTGTTTAGCCCACTGAGTACTATCTTGATCATCACATTGATCTGCACACCTGATCACCACTTGATCAATCCCTTCTTGGTTTCTGAATAGACAGGGAGGAGCTGGTCTGCTGTGATTCTCTTCTCCCCCTAGCTGATTGTAGATGATACAATTGGTGCAGGCTCCAGCTTTCTCTTCTCATGAGGCCGAATTTTCTCCTGTAACTGCTGGACTTTAAGACAACTTGAATCTTGAATGATCTTTCCATGAGCCATCCTTTCATCCTGATACCATGTCTTTCTTTATACTGCTATTCCAATAGGAATGAGCTGACTTGTATCAACAATAACCTGAGAAATCTAGCTGTTCTAGTAAACTGATTGGCTTGCCTTCTTCCAGCAGGTGCCATCACTTGGGTAGTTTACCTCTCAGCTTCTACAATGTCCATGTGGGCAAGCTGATCCTCAACAGTAATGCTGAATTTTTCTATGCTGGGGAACTTTGGGTAAGATTCAGGCTTGTCTAGTAACCCTGACTGAACATGCTCCCCATCAGTATTTGCACAGATCCTGTCCTTATGATTGTCAGTCATCATTTCAGCTGATGATACTACTTGATTGTTTGTCCCTTCTATATACTGAGTTTTATTAGCTGAGCACAATGTACCTCTTCCTTGCTGTTCACAGACTAACTACTTGTGCTTTCCTCAGAGTTGACTATAGCCTACTTGTCCTTTTCAAATTTACTGGTGTGGCAGCAAGACTTTGTCCAACCAGACATTCCTTCTAGCTGGATCCAGCTGGCCTTCGTCCATGATCGTGGCCAGTTACCACTCCCATAGTGATTGTACCACTTGACTAGGGAGCATATCTCTAGAGTAGATATACCCTACCCAGCTCTCCCATGCCACTTGATACCACTTGTACCCTGCATCAGGAATGTACACAGCATCCTTATCCTTGGAGAATGATCCATAGGATAACTTCCTTGTCCTAGTCCAAGTTCTGTAACATCTTCTGTCTGAGTACCACATGGGGATGGGAACTTAGACTAACCTGCAAAACAGAATTATCTTACCTTAGGACCCCAATAGGTATTGGGTCCTAGGTTCTGATTAGACTGAAATCTAACTTGCCTACCTGCAGAATTTCTGACAGGTAGGCTAAATCTTGCTCTAGACATAGAAGGATTGTGCCAGCAATCTAGGGCAAAATGCCCCACCTTACCACAACACCAACACTCATGAATATTATATCTTCTTTTCTGAGCAGGTCTTGTAGTGTGGTTAACCGCTGACTGAATAGAAGGAAGAGGAGCAACAACTTTCTTCAGGTTCCTTTCAGCAAGGATCTGACTGAAGGTTATTCTTCCTGTAGGCATCCTTTGCTTGGCCTAAATGGTATTTACAGCTATCTTCTTTGCAGAAGACAAGCTGTTTATATCATCAGATCTAGCCAAGTTAAGCTTACCAGTAGACTGACCCTTGGTCTGAGTCCTTGCTGGATGGGCTTGAGTGAAGGCCACTGCCTTTCCCTTATGAGTTGGGGCTGAGGCACCAAATATAAATGGTCCAGCATGGGCCTTTTGTACTTTTTCATGGGAAGCCTTAAAGTCACTCATTCCCTACCCTTTCTTCTTCCATTGGAAGATACTCTTGTATTCTTACAAGAAAAATTCTCATTCTTACAGTAACCATCCATGCAGTCCTGGTCATACCTGTTAGAAGGGAAGATTACCTTATGAAAGGTTGACTATGGCACAATAGGAGCTTGGCCTCTCCTCTGAGATTGGACAACTTTAGAAATCCACTCAGATTTAGATTTTCTCTTGATAGCATCTATTTTAGAGAAATTTGCCTCCATCCTCTTCTCTCTTTCAAGTTTCTCTTCAAAAACCTTGATAATAGAGTCCTTATATTTTATGGACTCAACATGGATATCTACCATGATCTTCAGATGAGCTACTTTCCTCTCTTTCAGATTTAGCAAGGATGAAGTCTCATCTTGCCAGGAAGCAGCTAACTGGAGGGAGGCAATTTCCTCTGCTTATTTCTTAACAAGAACCTTGCTTTCCTTAAAAGCTTTCAGAAGTGCAGCATGATTCTCAATCAATTAATTATTATCATCTTCGGATAGATGACTCCCATTAACACTTGATGAGTAAGCATCAGAGTCTTAGCTGGACTCATACCCTGAGCAATAAGAAGAACTAGACAGAGATTGTACCTGATCTGGACTAGGCTGATGTTGGCTGAATTCTTCTTCTTCTGGCGTAGAAATCAGCCCATCTTGGCTGATCTTGGCAGCACTCATACAGCTCAGTACCCTTGTAAGTACCTATCTTAGTGCCCTTCCAGGCACTTACAACTCAGTTACAAACTTGTCACCTATCTCAGCCTTACATAAAGGCCTACAACTCAGGCTAAACAGTCCTACAACTCAGATACACACTTGGATCCTATAAGATGAATGTGGGTTTGTGTGATGATTGGCCACAAGTGAAATTTCACTGTGCCAATCTACCAGGATTGAGATAAACTCAGCCCAACATTGAATCCAGGAAATATATTTCCTGAGTCTACTTATCTGGACTAAGTAAATACTTAGACCTAACTTCCTCTTCTCAGCCCCAGGGATTTAGTCCAGTTGGAACAAGAGAAGTAACTGCAGTTGATCTAACTGCAACTTGAGTTGGGAGAATCCCAACCCTACTCCTTTCTTCACAGCAACAAAGATGAAGATCTTGCTTTGTGTAACACCCCTATCCGTCACATAGCATATAGCAGTAGGTCCGGCCGGGGCCCGACGCCATATACTACGGACAGACCGGTTGGTTACGCGTTGAAACCATACAACCAATCAGAGCGTCCTACACAACACCTAGCGGAAGCAATTTAATTAAGTTGCAAAAAGATAAGAACCCTGCCACAGAGCATGAATGTCCACTACAACCCAGGAATGAGTACATACACAAAAGAGAACTGGCCTTAAGGCCTTACAATGTTCACTTAACAAAATAGTGTTTTCAGACCTCGGCTCGCAGGCCGGCCATGTATGAATGAACGGGAAAAACATAACAAATTAGGCCTTCGAGGGCCGGCACAGCAACAAGGGCTTTAGCCCGCTATTTCCCACTCGGCTCCGCAGCACCTGCAAGCAACAAATCACCGCCCGGTGGCAAACAATAGCAACGGTCAGTAATGCTGACCAAATTATAACGATCCCGCCCCCACAATCGGGGCGGGGATGCTCTTTTCCCTGCACTTTATTAGTATGGGCATTTATAAAAGGTAATTGCACATCACCACAGGCGTAGGCTCGCACGGCCACACACCCCGTGCACTCAGGGCACATTCTCGGCGAACCGGCCAACGTCACGTCAATTCAAGCCATAGACGTTCCCGATCCACCACCGCCTCTAGGACGGTCATCCATATGAGCAATTTGTCTCCTTAGCCTTGGTCACGATAATTTAAGCCATAGACCGCCGAAGACCCTCGTCCATACCAACGGTCCTACCGAACGACATAGACCGGGTACGGTTCCGCTTGACCCATGCTCATACCGCAACGACAATTTAAGCCATATGCGCAGGTCAAGACTCGCTGAGTCCCGTTTCCGCTACAAAATCACATAACCCAGTTATGTTCACGTTGGCTCCCCGGCCTCCGTGTTGGCAAAACCCGCTTTTGCCCAGTTTTCCGGGTGCACCTTAGAGTTAATCTCTAAGGTTCCCTGATGCAATCTACCACGTAGAAAAACCCGAAAACACCCAAACATCCGGAGTCTTGCCCGGTTCAAATGCAATGCAACATCACCGATTCGGACCAACACGTCCGAATAGGCTTCACACACAATGCCTATGTCCGTTTACGCATACGGACTCTACACAAGGGGGACATCACATATCTACCCCAAGGAGCGCTCCAACTCTTTGCTCACTCGCGAGAGCGGGCTTCCTATGCAAGGAAAAGAGGGCTTCACATGCCCAAGATAAAGAATCGTTACACTTGCGTTTTTCCGCGGCGCCATCGCAAACTACGCGGCTAGAAAGCTTCGCAACGTCGTCGCCTCCGCGGATCTGGGCTCGGATCGCGATTTGGAGCTTCGAACCTCCTCCGGCGGCCGGATTTTGGCCTCACACCACCAATGGAGCTCTCCCTTCTCTCTAGGATGTAGAAAGAGAACTCAAGATGAAAATGAGGGTTTCTCCCCCCATTTCCCGGCTAATAACCCCCCAGGAGCAGCCCCCACCGTCAGATCCAGATCCAAGGGAATGAACGGCCGAGATTAGATCCAAAATAACAAAATCTGGGCCGAACACGGGTTGGCACACGACCGTATGCCTGGCCGTGTAGCTCATTCGCCGATCGACACGGGTCCTGACACGGCCGTGTGCCACGGGCCGTGTTACCTGGAGCTTCAGAACGATCGTCGGGCTTCATGAACACGGCTTCGAACACGGCCGTGTTCGAGGCCGTGTGCCGCACACACGGCTTGAGACACGGCCGTGTGTCTCAGGCCGTGTACTTCTCTGACTCGAGACTGCACAAAAACACTGAACACGGGTAGGCACACGGCCGTGTGCCTGGCCGTGTGCCCCTGTTCAGACCTCCAAAAGTGCTGATTGATCGCCCCGCGATCAACTCCGAGGTTGGGGTCTTACAACTCCTTCCCCCTTAAGAGAATTTCGTCCCGAAATTAAGAACAAAGACTACACAAAAACATAAACATAACGAGTACCTGAGGGGAACAACTCGGGGTATTCCTCGCGCATTGTCTGCTCTCGCTCCCAAGAGAGCTCCTCGCGCCCGCAGTTATCCCAACGGACCTTCACCATTCTGATTTCCTTGTTCCGAAGCCGCTTGACTTCGAAATCCTCAATAGATATGGGCTTGACTTTCATTGTCAACCCTTCCTCAACCGGTACTTGATCAGCCGCGATCACCTGCGAAGGCTCTTGCACCGCCTTCCGCAACACAGAAATGTGGAACACATCATGTAATCCACTCAACTCCACTGATAGCTTCAAACGGTATGCAGCTTCGCCGACTCGCTCCAGGACCTCAAAAGGTCCAAGGTATCTTGGGCTCAGCTTCTTCAAGCGTCTCACCCGCAAAACCCCCTTGAACGGCTTTACTTTCAGGTATACCCAATCGCCTACCGCGAACTCCACGTTCCGGTGCTTGGCATTGTAATACTTCGCCTGCCGGTCCTGAGCGATCAACAAGCGCTCCCGAATGATCTGCACTAACGAGGTAGCACTCTCCACCTCCTGCTTCTTGTACAACCTTGCCTCACCCGCTTCAAGCCACGATAATGGCGTGCGACACTTCCTACCATACAGGGCCTCGAAGGGCGCCATTTGTATACTCGCTTTGTAGCTGTTGTTGTACGCGAACTCCACCAAATAAAGGTGGTCTTCCCAATGCTTCCCGAAGTCTAGAACACACATGCGGAGCATGTCCTCCATCGTTCTATTGACCCTCTCGGTCTGCCCATCCGTCTGCGGATGGAAAGCTGTGCTGAACTTTAACTTTGTTCCCAACATCTGCTGCACCAACCTCCAATCATTTGACGTGAACCGCCCATCGCGATCACTCATAATGCTACGGGGCACACCATGCAGCCTAACAATATTGTCGACATACAATTTTGCCAATCTCTCCACAGGATCATCCTTCCTATGCGGAATGAAATGCGACACTTTGGTTAGTCGATCTACGATCACCCAGATGGCGTCGTTCCCCTTCTGCGACCTTGGCAACCCGTGCACAAAGTCCATAGATATATCATCGAATTTCCACTCCGGTATAGGCAAGGATTTCAGAAATCCTCCTGGCTTTTGGCACTCCGCCTTCACCAAGGCGCACGTTTGGCATTTAGCTACGTACAACGCCACATCTTTCTTAAGCCCCGGCCACCAAAACAGCTTCTTGAGGTCACGATACATCTTCGTGCTCCCTGGGTGGATTGAGTACTTGGTATGATGAGCCTCGTACATCAACTACGCCCGGAGGTTACCCCCACTCGGGACGCACAACCGATGATCCTTTCTTAACAAACCATCATCCACCGAGAACTGGGAATTTGACCCATCCAGAGCGGCCTCCATAAGCTCTTTCATGGAGTCATCTAACTCCAATGCCTGCCGAACCCGGTCAGCTAGGTCATACTGCACCTCTGTCCAGTTTAACATTGCTTTGGCGCTCGTCTTCTTGTCAACGCAACAGATCTCAAGCTCCTCCAACTCCCGCACTAGCCGCTCATCATGCACCGACAACCAGTTGGCTCGGGCGGGAGCCCTGCGGCTCAGCGCATCCGCAACTGCGTTGCCCTTCCCGGGTACATAATTGATGGTTAAAACGCCGGCTCTTATTTATGTGGATGAGTGGAGGTTTTTATTTATAAAAAGAAGAGCGTTTTATTTTGTTAGAAACCGAGTTTTAACGAGAGGAGGCAAGTGCACCTATCGCGTGTAGTACAGGATATTCCGGTGTGGAATATCGGGGTCGTATTGTTCTCGGGGCCGGCTTAGCTATATCTACTCTTTCCCTGAAATACCTATTATTCTACCGATAATTTTTGTTGGTTTTATATAAAAAAGGAAAATGACAAAAAAATTATATAAAAAGCATAATAATAATAAGCATAAAAAGAAAGCAAAAAAAATAAAGTGCAGAAGGCCGATGACCAACTCGGCGCAACGATATCAAAAGAGAATTGAACTAAAGTAAACTTTTAATAAAAAGAGATCCTAATTTTCAAATTAATTAAGGCGGAGACTCGGCTGTGGAGGTTCCAAAGGAATGAGCTCACTTATCTCTAGGACTATCGCTCACCTGAACGCTAAGACTATTCGACCGATCGCTAGACCGACGAAGGATTCCTCTTAACGCCCGCATTGCGCTGAGAACCCCGCTATTGGGTGGGGAACCCAATCCGGTAGAGTCACGCGCCTCCTCTCTCGAGGGTTAGCGCGGAGCTCTCTTTACCCAAGGGTGATCGGTCCATACGTGCGGCCTCTCGGCGTTGCGTATGGATAACGGAAATAGGGCCCGCACATCGATATGCGGTCCTACGCGTCGTTAACCCGTGGTAAACCTTAAGAAATTTAATTAAATAGAAAACAGGACCTTTAATTATTTAAAGCTGCTTTATCTGTCCCAATGCTCTTCGATATTGAGGGCTAAGGGCGGTTAGCCACTCATCGGAATGGGGACACTTACGCTAGAAAGCGATAAAGAAAGCAAGAAATAAAGCAGTAAATGAAAGCTGAAAATTGCAAGTCCTACCCAAACGAGTAGGACTGAAGAAAGCAGTAAATGCAAATCCCGGCTCGAGCGAGTGGGCGGGGGTAAATTTATACTCATACACGCACGCACTCTACAGGAAAGTAAAATCACACACACGCACTCTACAGAAAAGTAAACACACACACACACACAAAGTTTCCTACTCAAGTGAGTAGGAGAAAATGAAAGCAATAAAAGACAAGTCCTACTCAAACGAGTAGGCGGGAAATGAAAGCAGAGCGCCATTTAACTCTTAACGAGTAGGCGAAAATAAATGCATACGCACACACTCTACAGAAATTGAAATGAAGCAATAAAATCTAGCTCATACACGCACGCACTCTTGCAAAAATAAGAAAAAGCAAAGTGACTGAAAAATTAAAACGACTGCATTTCTACCGCTAGAATGCGGTAGAAATGCATAAAAAGAGAAAATAAAAATTAAACGGAGCGAAAAGTTTTGAAAATAAAAACGAAAAGCTAAGTGCTCGGAAAATTAAAACGACTGCATTTCTACCGCTAGAATGCGGTAGAAATGCATAAAAAGTGAAAATAAAAATTAAACGAAGCTAAAAGTTTTGCAAATAAACGCAAAATGGAAGTTGACGAAAAATTAAAACAAGTGCATTTCTACCGCTAGAATGCGGTAGAAATGCATAAAAAGTGCAAATAAAAATAAACTAAAGCTAAATGGGTGCGGAAGACGAGAATAAAACGGGCATTACAACGGCTAGAAAGTGCGATAAAATCCTAACTGAACGAGTTATAAAAGCTATAAAAAGATGAAAACATAAAAAGCACGAAAAAGGGAACGAAAAATTACTTAAGTTAGGGCGCAACCAAATGAGATTCATGCTAAGCAAGAGAGAAAATAAACTATTTTTATAAAATAAAAAGCTATTACAAACTAAGGGAGTGGGGAGAAAATTCTCTTACATAGCATGGAATCAAAATGGGCAGCACCTCCCCTAAGGAACTTGGACCAAAAAGTGGACAAGAATTGCATACAGCAGCTGCCTTTATATAGGCAAAAAATCGGGTTGGTCACGCCCTAGGTCACGGGCGTGACAGGGGGGCGTGACAGTACTATTCATGAGCTTGATTGGTGATTTGACTGGAGGCTTGACTTCGGCTGAAAACGTGGCGGTCACGCCCAGGTCACGGGCGTGACAGGGGGGCGTGACAGGGAGCTGGCTCTGGCGATTTGACGCGCGCTTTGACTTCGGGGCGGTCCACGTGGCGGACACGGGCGTGACAAGCCTGTCACGGGCGTGACAGCGGGGCGTGATCGGGACAGCTGGCATCCGATGTCGGCAGCGTTGACGGTTGACGGAGAGTTGCGTGCCGACATCGACACGGGCGTGACAAGGCTTGGACACGGGCGTGACGGGGGCGTGTCGGGCTCGGGACAGTGAATTTGTTGGTTTTGATTGCTGGTTGCGTTTGAGAGCCTGACACGCCCGTGTCGGGGGGTGACACGGGCGTGACAAGGCCGAAAATAATATTTTCTGGAAAAAACCAGAAAACAAAAAATAAGCTATGTTAGAATATATTTTTACAAAAAAAGGAACATTTTATTGAATAAAACAAACTAAAAAATATAAAAATAAACAAAAATGACTTAAATAAAATACGAAAATATAGGTATATTTACAACTCATCAAATACCCCCATACTTAAGCTTTTGCTATTCCAGAGCAAAAGTTGGAGATGAACCTATAAGGAATTAAAAGAATCCTAAATTTAACTAACGCTTAAGTTAATTGTACGAAAGATCGAAATAAATTTCCGGGGTCTCGGAATTAAATCTTAACTTATGAAAATGTTAAAATAGAGGAACTGTTTCAAAAAAATACTTCTAAATGGAAAAAAGAAAGCGAAAATTATTTTTGTTAGTTTAACAAAAATGGATTGGAATTATCGAAAAAAAAACTTTAGCTAAAAAGAAATTGATAGGAAATAATTCAATTTAAAAATTATGCTCTCAAAAAGTTTTAGATTAATTCTAGAATCATGAAAAATGGATAAGTGGATTGGCGGTTATGAAGAGGGCTTTGATTTTTGAGGCGAGGTAATTTTTTCTCGAACCTCCATAATAATTTTTTTTTTGAATAATTAGGAAAATGAAATCTTATTTTCCTGACACACATTTTTTCTTCATAAATATAAATAAACCCAATGCATATGTATAGGAGTAATGAATTTTATCCTCTTACTCTGTAACATATAATCTTTTTAAAATATTGGGTGCCTATGTTTACGGGACGAAATCTTATCCCCATTGACATAGGATCTTTTAAGGGTGAGTGGAGAATCATACTGATTAAGGCATGAGAAAAAAAAAGGTGGATGGTTTAGTTTCTAAAAGAAAACTAGAGTTTAATAAAAAATTTCGAGAGCAACCTTTTTAATTTGAACGTTCCTACGTTTCTAAAAGCATAAGTAGAAATAATGTAAAATCCATAAATGTTATTTTCTAACATAAAAATGTGCTTTATTTCAAAAAAATAAGAAGTGAAAATGAGAAAAACAAGTTCCCTATAATAAGAAAAAGCCATAAAAAAAATTCTTTAAAATCTTAACCCCAGAAATTTAAGTCTATCGAGCTACAATTAATAAACGAATAGTAAATAAAGAATTAATTAAAATTCGCTTATAAATAAACTCGAAACGATTATTTTGGAGAGCAAAGAGGTTAAGATTTAAGGTATTCGAATTATTTATTACAAAATAATTTTTTTTTGATTTTTATGAGTTTTTTCTAAATTTTTTTTTCATATTTTGGTGTTTTTATCATTTTTTTGGAAATTTTTAAAGGTTATGCAAATTTTTTGAGTTTTTTTTTTTAATTATATAACTTTTTTTTGAATTTTTTACTTTTCGGAAATATTTACAAGAGGAGAGAAATTTTTACAAGAAAGGAAAGAAAAGGGGAAAGAGACGAGAATATTTACAGAATATTTACAAAGTAAAAAGGATCGCCCGCGAACAGACTCTTATTTGTGGTTGGTTCGATGAGTCGAACGTCGCGGAGCGATGTTTCATTTTTTTTTTTTTGAAATTTTATTATTAATATTTAAAGCATGAAAATATATTTTTTTGAAATTTTTAATTTTTGCAAATTTTTTGGAATTTTTATTAAGTTCTTGAAATAAAAAGACAGAAAATAGGAAACACCCCCATACTTAAGTCCAACATTGTCCCCAATGTTGCACTAAGTATGAGGAACAGGATATATATAAAAATCTAAGTAGTATGTACAAAATTTAAAATTAAAAATAGGGGTTTAGAAATCTTCCCTAAAGCGCGTTCGGGGAAGCCCGTTAAGATAACCCTGCAAAAGTTAAAAGAAATAGCAAAAATATAATAGAAAAAAAAACGAAAAAAGAAAAATTCGGCGAAAAAGGTGCGGGTGATAGGGGGCGACAAGTGGGTGTGACTCGGAAGCTAACGTCTTAGCTAGGAGCGCGACCGATATGGGATCCCCTAGCGCTCACAATTGTGAAGCGCGCCGAAACGACAAAATAGATACTTAATATTTTTTTATTTTATTTTTTTTTGTTTTATAAAAAATTTTTCTTAGTTTTTTTTTTTTTTTTGAATTTTGAGATTTTTTAAGTTTATGTTTTTAGTTTTTGATTTTTTTTGTTAAGTTTAAGTTTTTTTTTTTGAAAAATAAAATGAAAAAAGAGAAAATAAGATAAAGACAAAATAAAATAAAGAAGAAAAATATAGTTTTTGAATTTTTTAATTTTTTGATGAAAAGAAAAAAAATCCTCATCATTTTTTTTTTAAGTTTTCAAATTTTTAATTTTTATAAGTTTTTAAGTTTTTAAGTTTTTTTTTTTTTAAGTTTTTGATTTTTTAAGTTTTAAAATTTTTCTTATTTTTTTTTTTTTAAAGTTTTTAAATTTTTATTTTGATTTTTTTTGTTTAAGTATTTATTATTAATATTAATAATGCTATTATTATTATTATTAATATAAAGTTTTTTGTTTAATCAAAATATATATATATATATATATTTTTATATATATATATATTAGTAGAAATAAAGGGTAAAATTAATAGGATTCAGGAATTCAAAATAGTAAGTCGAAATTTTCCCCGGCAACGGCGCCAAAAACTTGATGGTTAAAACGCCGGCTCTTATTTATGTGGATGAGTGAAGGTTTTTATTTATAAAAAGAAGAGCGTTTTATTTTGTTAGAAACCGAGTTTTAACGAGAGGAGGCAAGTGCACCTATCGCGTGTAGTACAGGATATTCCGGTGTGGAATATCGGGGTCGTATTGTTCTCGGGGCCGGCTTAGCTATATCTACTCTTTCCCTGAAATACCTATTATTCTACCGATAATTTTTGTTGGTTTTATATAAAAAAGGAAAATGACAAAAAATTATATAAAATGCATAATAATAATAAGCATAAAAAGAAAGCAAAAAAAATAAAGTGCAGAAGGCCGATGACCAACTCGGCGCAACGATATCAAAAGAGAATTGAACTAAAGTAAAATTTTAATAAAAAGAGATCCTAATTTTCAAATTAATTAAGGCGGAGACTCGGCCGTGGAGGTTCCAAAGGAATGAGCTCACTTATCTCTAGGACTATCGCTCACCTGAACGCTAAGACTATTCGACCGATCGCTAGACCGACGAAGGATTCCTCTTAACGCCCGCATTGCGCTGAGAACCCCGCTATTGGGTGGGGAACCCAATCCGGTAGAGTCACGCGCCTCCTCTCTCGAGGGTTAGCGCGGAGCTCTCTTTACCCAAGGGTGATCGGTCCATACGTGCGGCCTCTCGGCGTTGCGTATGGATAACGGAAATAGGGCATGCACATCGATATGCGGTCCTACACGTCGTTAACCCGGGGTAAACCTTAAGAAATTTAATTAAATAGAAAACAGGACCTTTAATTATTTAAAGCTGCTTTATCTGTCCCAATGCTCTTCGATATTGAGGGCTAAGGGCGGTTAGCCACTCATCGGAATGGGGACACTTACGCTAGAAAGCGATAAAGAAAGCAGGAAATAAAGCAGTAAATGAAAGCTGAAAATTGCAAGTCCTACCCAAACGAGTAGGACTGAAGAAAGCAGTAAATGCAAATCCCGGCTCGAGCGAGTGGGCGGGGGTAAATTTATACTCATACACGCACGCACTCTACAGGAAAGTAAAATCACACACACGCACTCTACAGAAAAGTAAACACACACACACACAAAGTTTCCTACTCAAGTGAGTAGGAGAAAATGAAAGCAATAAAAGACAAGTCCTACTCAAACGAGTAGGCGGGAAATGAAAGCAGAGCGCCATTTAACTCTTAACGAGTAGGCGAAAATAAATGCATACGCACACACTCTACAGAAATTGAAATGAAGCAATAAAATCTAGCTCATACACGCACGCACTCTTGCAAAAATAAGAAAAAGCAAAGTGACTGAAAAATTAAAACGACTGCATTTCTACCGCTAGAATGCGGTAGAAATGCATAAAAAGAGAAAATAAAAATTAAACGGAGCGAAAAGTTTTGAAAATTAAAACGAAAAGCTAAGTGCTCGGAAAATTAAAACGACTGCATTTCTACCGCTAGAATGCGGTAGAAATGCATAAAAAGTGAAAATAAAAATTAAACGAAGCTAAAAGTTTTGCAAATAAACGCAAAATGGAAGTTGACGAAAAATTAAAACAAGTGCATTTCTACCGCTAGAATGCGGTAGAAATGCATAAAAAGTGCAAATAAAAATAAACTAAAGCTAAATGGGTGCGGAAGACGAGAATAAAACGGGCATTACAACGGCTAGAAAGTGCGATAAAATCCTAACTGAACGAGTTATAAAAGCTATAAAAAGATGAAAACATAAAAAGCACGAAAAAGGGAACGAAAAATTACTTAAGTTAGGGCGCAACCAAATGAGATTCATGCTAAGCAAGAGAGAAAATAAACTATTTTTATAAAATAAAAAGCTATTACAAACTAAGGGAGTGGGGAGAAAATTCTCTTACATAGCATGGAATCAAAATGGGCAGCACCTCCCCTAAGGAACTTGGACCAAAAAGTGGACAAGAATTGCATACAGCAGCTGCCTTTATATAGGCAAAAAATCGGGTTGGTCACGCCCTAGGTCACGGGCGTGACAGGGGGGCGTGACAGTACTATTCATGAGCTTGATTGGTGATTTGACTGGAGGCTTGACTTCGGCTGAAAACGTGGCGGTCACGCCCAGGTCACGGGCGTGACAGGGGGGCGTGACAGGGAGCTGGCTCTGGCGATTTGACGCGCGCTTTGACTTCGGGGCGGTCCACGTGGCGGACACGGGCGTGACAAGCCTGTCACGGGCGTGACAGCGGGGCGTGATCGGGACAGCTGGCATCCGATGTCGGCAGCGTTGACGGTTGACGGAGAGTTGCGTGCCGACATCGACACGGGCGTGACAAGGCTTGGACACGGGCGTGACGGGGGCGTGTCGGGCTCGGGACAGTGAATTTGTTGGTTTTGATTGCTGGTTGCGTTTGAGAGCCTGACACGCCCGTGTCGGGGGGTGACACGGGCGTGACAAGGCCGAAAATAATATTTTCTGAAAAAAACCAGAAAACAAAAAATAAGCTATGTTAGAATATATTTTTACAAAAAAAGGAACATTTTATTGAATAAAACAAACTAAAAAATATAAAAATAAACAAAAATGACTTAAATAAAATACGAAAATATAGGTATATTTACAACTCATCAATAATGTATCTTGAAGGTGTAGTCCCCCAGGAACTCCATCCACCTCCTCTGCCTCATATTAAGGTCCTTTTGATCCAACAAGTATTTTAGACTCTTGTGATCGGTGTATATATCGACTCTTACGCCGTATAGGTAGTGCCTCCATAACTTGAGTGCAAAAATCACGGCCGCCAACTCCAAGTCATGCACCGGATAATTTCTTTCATGCACTTTCAGCTGACGCGATCCATACGCGATCACACTTCCATGCTGCAACAACACGCAGCCCAAGCCACTACCCGAAGCGTCGCTATACACCTCAAAGCCCTCGGTCCCACTCGGCGAACTAAGCACTGGCGCCGTGGTCAACCGCCTCTTCAGCTCCTCAAAAGCTTGCACGCACTCTTGCGTCCACAAGAATTTCTGGTCCTTCCTTGTCAACTTCGTGAGAGGTAACGCTACTCGCGAGAAGTTCTCTACGAAGCGCCTGTAATATCCGGCAAGCCCGAGAAAACTACGGACTTCCACGACAGAAGATAACGCAGGCCACTCCCGTATCGCAACAATCTTCGCCGGATCCACCGCTATACCTTCCCCACTCACTATATGACCAAGGAACGCTACCGAGGGTAGCCAGAACTCACACTTGGAGAACTTTGCGTAAAGCTCATTCCTCCTCAAAGTCTCCAACACCAAATGCAAATGCTTGAAGTGGTCTTCTTCGCACTGCGAGTATACCAAAATATCGTCAATAAAGACGATCACAAAGCGATCCAGGAAATCTCTGAACGTCCTGTTCATCAGATCCATAAACACCGATGGCGCATTTGTCAGTCCAAACGGCATGACCGTGAACTCGAAATGCCCGTACCTCGTACTGAACGCCGTCTTTGGGATATCACATTCCCTGATCCTCATCTGATAGTACCCCGACTTCAAGTCCAACTTGGAGTATACAGACGATCCGACTAACTGATCAAAGAGATCATCAATCCTCGGGATCGGGTACTTGTTCTTCTCCGTCAACTTGTTCAATTCTCTGTAGTCGATGCACAGCCGCATACTACTGTCCTTCTTTTTAACGAAGAGGACCGGTGCGCTCCAAGGCGACGAACATGGACGCACATAACCTTGCTCCATCAGTTCCTCCAACTGAACCTTCAACTCCGCCATCTCCTTTGGCGCCAACCTATAAGGAGCACGTGACACGGGTTTGGCACCCGGCACGAGCTCGATCGTAAAATCAATCTCTCGCTGCGGTGGGGCTCCGGGAAGGCTATCCGGGAACACATCGGGGTATTCGCAAACCACGGGATGCTATCCAACGGGGACTTTGGCTCCACAGCCCCCACTATCGCAAAGAACAGCTCTGCACCAGCACGAACTGCCTTCACCACCTGAAGAGCAGACATCGGTGTCTTGCTCGACCCTTAAGCCCCTCGAAAGTAGTCTCCCGCCCTACACCCAGCTTGACCTCCTTACGGTCGCAATCGATCCAAGCCTTCTGTTCTGACAGCCAATCCATTCCAAAGATAACATTGAACTCTACTAACGGCAATAATGACGCTAGCAAGTCGAACTCTTGGCTCCCTATGTGAACCTTCACGGCGCACACTCTGTCCGCACGCATCGAGCACCCATTCGGTAGCAACACATCTAACTTGTCCCTCGCCATCGAAGAAGGGACTCAGATGCGCGATATAAACTGTTCGGACAAGAAAGAATGCGAAGCACCAGTGTCGAACAGTGCCCGTGCCGGACTATCGCTAATCCCCACAAAGCCTAAGCAAAAGACATTAGCTTAACAAGCAATAGGTAATAGTATTCTCAAGTCAACTTGCATAAATTAACTCATACCTGTCACCACATCCGCTTGCTTGATGGCCTCCTGCTGGCCCAAGTTGTAGACTCTAGGCTGAGTCGGAGCATAGTGGGACGCGGTCGACTCCACCGCTTTGCCCTTTTCCTCGTAGGTAGCTCCTTGTTTCCTTTTGGACTTTGAGCGTCCACTCCAGCAGTCACGGGCAAAGTGCCCCGGCTTTCCACACGTGAAACAAGCGCCCGGGGTTCGATTGGTAGTTGTCCCCGAGGCACCTGCAGAAGGAGCTGGACCCGAAGTCTTAGCTTTCTTGAAGAATCTACGGTAGCCCGACTTCGATGTAGTCGGCGGCTTGAACTCTGATTTCTTGCCACCGGATTCCCTTTCTTTCTTCGCTTGCACTTTTCTCATATCCTTCTCCAAGAACCGGGCCGAACTGACCAGGGTCATGAAACCCTGCGCCTTGGGCCCCGATAGCAGCAACCTCAAATCATCCCTTAGCCCTTCATAAAAGCGGCTCGTCTTGTGCTCCTCGTCTGCGAAGGTAGCGCCGGCATATCTCCCCAACCGAGTAAACTCGTGGAGGTATTCATCAACGGTGCTATCACCCTGCACCAACTTCTGGAATTCGCTCTCTAGCGCGATCCTCTGCGCCGAGGGGAGGTATCGAGCCATAAACAGTCTCGCAAACTCCTCCATCGGGACTTCGGCCAATGGTCTTCCCTCAATTGATGCAGCTCTAGGCCCTCCCACCACAGTCTTGCATCCCCATCCAAAAGGAACGTCGCTATAGTGGTCTTCTGCCACTCTTCAGTTTCCGTCGCAGTCATCACCCTGTTGACCCTTGAGAGCCAATCCTCTGCTTGGGTCGGGGTTTCTACCCCCGTGAACACCGGTGGATGAAAGCCCATGACATGCTTCAGTTGTCTTTCAGTTGCTCTCCTCGGCAACTCTGGCTCCACCACCACCTGCTCAACCCTCCTTTGCTCTGCCGTCTGAAGCGGTACTTGCTCTACAGTAGGAGCAGGCTGCTGCACCTGCCTTGCAGGCTGTGCATTAATCATTGCCATGACCGCTTCTGCCACCAACCTAATGGTCTCGGCAGACAAAGGTGTTGCAGGCGTATCGCTTGGCGCACTGCTCGCCTCAGAACCTGGCCGTTCAGACGGCCCAGCACCACTTCTGGTCACCTATAATCGTGCAAAAACACCGATAAGCGACCAAACACTACTGCAAACAGCAATTATAGGAACACGCAGGTTCCTCAAACATGTGTATTTTCATTCCTAAGTGGACATTCATGGGTTCTTTTCATGTTATAACGATGACGCACACAATGTGCTCACCACCCCTTAAAGTGAATTCGTCCACGAATTCATTTAAGCGTGGCCGAAACCAGAAGTCTGATACCAATTTGTAACACCCCTATCCGTCACATAGCATATAGCAGTAGGTCCGGCCGGGGCCCGACGCCATATACTACGGACAGACCGGTTGGTTATGCGTTGAAACCATACAACCAATCAGAGCATCCTACACAACACCTAGCGGAAGCAATTTAATTAAGTTGCAAAAAGATTAGAACCCTGCCACAGAGCATGAATGTCCACTACAACCCAGGAATGAGTACATACACAAAAGAGAACTGGCCTTAAGGCCTTACAATGTTCACTTAACAAAATAGTGTTTTCAGACCTCGGCTCGCAGGCCGGCCATACATGAATGAACGGGAAAAACATAACAAATTAGGCCTTCGAGGGCCGGCACAGCAACAAGGGCTTTAGCCCGCTATTTCCCGCTCGGCTCCGCAGCACCTGCAAGCAGCAAACCACCGCCCGGTGGCAAACAATAGCAACGGTCAGCAATGCTGACCAAATTATAACGAT
Organism: Platanthera zijinensis; assembly: GCA_039513925.1. Taxonomy (NCBI): domain Eukaryota; kingdom Viridiplantae; phylum Streptophyta; class Magnoliopsida; order Asparagales; family Orchidaceae; genus Platanthera; species Platanthera zijinensis. The sequence goes on from CM077088.1 coordinate 102,016,109, forward strand.
CCCGCCCCCACAATCGGGGCGGGGATGCTCTTTTCCTTGCACTTTATTAGTATGGGCATTTATAAAAGGTAATTGCACATCACCACAGGCGTAGGCTCGCACGGCCACACACCCCGTGCACTCAGGGCACATTCTCGGCGAACCGGCCAACGTCACGTCAATTCAAGCCATAGATGTTCCCGATCCACCACCGCCTCTAGGACGGTCATCCATATGAGCAATTTGTCTCCTTAGCCTTGGTCACGACAATTTAAGCCATAGACCGCCGAAGACCCTCGTCCATGCCAACGGTCCTACCGAACGACATAGACCGGGTACGGTTCCGCTTGACCCGTGCTCATACCGCAACGACAATTTAAGCCATATGCGTAGGTCAAGACTCGCCGAGTCCCGTTTCCGCTACAAAATCACATAACCCAGTTATGTTCACGTTGGCTCCCCGGCCTCCGTGTTGGCAAAACCCGCTTTTGCCCAGTTTTCCGGGTGCACCTTAGAGTTAATCTCTAAGGTTCCCTGATGCAATCTACCACGTAGAAAAACCCGAAAACACCCAAACATCCGGAGTCTTGCCCGGTTCAAATGCAATGCAACATCACCGATTCGGACCAACACGTCCGAATAGGCTTCACACACAATGCCTATGTCCGTTTACGCATACGGACTCTACACAAGGGGGACTTCACATATCTACCCCAAGGAGCGCTCCAACTCTTCGCTCACTCGCGAGAGCGGGCTTCCTATGCAAGGAAAAGAGGGCTTCACATGCCCAAGATAAAGAATCATTACACTTGCGTTTTTCCGCGGCGCCATCGCAAACTACGCGGCTAGAAAGCTTCGCAACGTCGTCGCCTCCGCGGATCTGGGCTCGGATCGCGATTTGGAGCTTCGAACCTCCTCCGGCGGCCGGATTTTGGCCTCACACCACCAATGGAGCTCTCCCCTCTCTCTAGGATGTAGAAAGAGAACTCAAGATGAAAATGAGGGTTTCTCCCCCCATTTCCCGGCTAATAACCCCCCAGGAGCAGCCCTTACCGTCAGATCCAGATCCAAGGGAATGAACGACCGAGATTAGATCCAAAATAACAAAATCTGGGCCGAACACGGGTTGGCACACGGCCGTGTGCCTGGCCGTGTAGCTCATTCGCCGATCGACACGGGTCCTGACACGGCCGTGTGCTACGGGCCGTGTTACCTGGAGCTTCAGAACGATCGTCGGGCTTCATGAACACGGCTTCGAACACGGCCGTGTTCGAGGCCGTGTGCCGCACACACGGCTTGAGACACGGCCGTGTGTCTCAGGCCGTGTACTTTTCTGACTCGAGACTGCACAAAAACACTGAACACGGGTAGGCACACGGCCGTGTGCCTGGCCGTGTGCCCCTGTTCAGACCTCCAAAAGCGCTGATTGATCGCCCCGCGATCAACTCCGAGGTTGGGGTCTTACACTTTGTGCTAGATGTAACTTGCACATCATCTTATCTTCCCCTATCTGAACTGAGCCAACTGCTTAGCCCTAACTCCTTCTTCACAGCACCCCAAGAGAATGTTCTTTAGGATTTTTTGCTGGGTTATTGAAGCACCTGCAACAAGGGTCGGCCCAAGCTGCTACCTTTTTCTCTAAGAATCCCTCTGAGCAACTTGCTGATGCAGATGAAGATCACACCAGCTATCTTGCTGTTGAAGATGTTGATAATAACATCTAATTTGCTCTTTGTCTTATAGACTTGAGCTTCCTGTTCTTCAGCTCCACAACAATGGAGGAGAAGAAGAAATACCTGATCGCTTTCTCCGAAATCTTTCTTACTCTGTAAAACCATTTTCTTTTTTATTGAATTTGACCCAACAGCTCCTGAGTAATGGGCCCAACATAATTAATGGCCAGCAACAACCATGCTTTAACGTCAACTATTGTATAGTAGATCTACGACACCATTTGTCGCGTACTGTAGCCATCCCGCCACTTATTTAAAATATATTGACTTGTTGACTTGCTGACGTCATCAGCTGTGGACTTAGCCAAAAATCAAGCAACATTAGCATAAACATTGAGTGAGTAAGCATCACTCAATGCCAAAACACTTAGACAGGTTTACTGTCTCTATGCATTGGGTGAGTAACCTTCACTCAACGCTAAACTACTTAGAATATAAATCTGTTTTTAGGCATTGAGTGATTTAGCTTCACTCAACGCCAACTTGCTTTATCAGCTTTCTGTTACTTAGCGTTGAGTGAGTGAGCATCACTCAACGCCAAACTCCTTAGAGAAAATTCTGTCTCCACTAGGCGTTGATAGAGTTGAGTGAGCAACCTCCACTCAATGCTTTTTGTCTTAACCATATTTTTGCCTTTGTGGCATCTTAGGCATTGAGAGCGTTGAGTGAGCACGCCTCACTCAACGCTTTTTGCCTTAGCCAATTTTCCGTGTTTAAAAACACTTGCTTTGACTGACTCAGCCTGCCTTACTTTGAACTGAGTTTGACGAATGATGAACTGAGCTCGACGAACTCTAAATCTTAAGCTTTAAATTTAGCTCGACGAATGGTGAATTGAGCTCGACGAACTCTTAACTTAGTTTGACGAATTCTGAACTGAGCTCGACAAACTCAAAATCTCAAGCTCTGAACTTAGCTCAACGAATGCTGAGTTGAGCTCGACGAACTCTGAACTCAGTTCGACGAATTCTTTCTCAATTGTCTCAGCGGTTATGCTGAGACATTATTCTCAGCTATCTCAGCTGTCTCGACACTTTTGACTAGTCAAATTATCTGACTTCCAGCTTACTCTTTGTGTTCACCTGTCCAATAAAGGACAACCTGCATTGGCTATCTCAACGCTTCCTTCTCAGATGTCTCAATGGTTATGCTGAGACATTCTTCTCAGCTGTGTCTGTTGTCTCGACGCCTTTGCCTTAGTCAAATTATCTGACTTCCAGCTAACTCATTTTGTTCACATGTCCAATCAAGGACAACCTGCATGCATGAACTTAAGCACACATTAAATACAACTATGCTCTTAGTATTAATGGTGATGCCTCTTCAAATCCACTATAGGGAACAATGTGGGCAATGGACCCAACACTAATACCATATTTAAATTTCCCAAGATGATCAACGAGATAGCCTGATACCAATTAAAAACATTCAAGACTATCAAGATGACAGCTTGATCAAGCGGACAACGGGAAACCAGGCGCCGAAACACTCAACAGACTTGAGTCAAGTTAACATGATGCACAAAGCTAAGCAAGAATCTTATACTATTAAAAAATCTTCTTTACAAAGCCAGACATACATGACGAGACTTGCTTGCCAAAGAATCTGAAGAAAGCAGAAAAATAACAAGTCCAATCAAACCATACTGACTCAATGAGTAACCGCCGGATCTGCTGCTAAAGCTATGGAGTCCGCAGAGGCCGCCTAGTCGCAAGACCGCAACAAGTCGCGCAGACAACCCATTATTCTAGTGCTGAAAAGAACTCAGTCCGCCGAATTGCAAATCGCCTGACCGCGAGGTCGCCTAGTCGCCAGAACGAGCGGACACTACCACCGACTGAATCAGGCCGCCCAATGGCGGACAGCTTATTGAACAGAAGAACTAGTTGCAGAAGAGAAACTGCCTGGCCGCAAACGACCTACTGTTAACTGCTGGTTGAGACCGTAGAGTCCGCACCAACCTTAGAACCAAAATCCTGACTCTTTAGTGCTGTCCGCACAACCTGCATAGAAAGAACCCGGTTAACCTCTTCAAACCGCGCGAATAAAAAAGTCCAGTCTGCAGTAACTAATAGCGAGTAGGCTTACTATTCATTAAGTTACTGTTGATGTGATGGGGGGTCCTATTTATAGGCACGGAGAGGAGTGTGGTCCCCGCCCCATCGATAGGAACACTACCCAAGCTCTTGGCAAGCACAACATGTATCCGCACAACTGCGGATACACACTGCAGTCTGCCGCGACTAGACAGAAGCCAGCCCGTCAACAATCAACCAACTGGGCAGATACAAAGTTCTATCTGCCAGGTCGCCAAAGGACAATGTTGGACAAACTCTGTAGTAACCTTTGCGAGATCCACCACAGTCCGCACAACTTGCAGAATCGGCTCCAGTCCGCTCAACCCGCGTTAATAGACGGAGCTCGCCAGGTACTGGGAATAAAACCAAGACCACCTTCAATCCGCTTGAGCAAGCGGACACATAACAGCTCGCCCTACCTAGCCACAAAATAAGCCAGCTGGAACAAGCGAGCTACACCGCCAGTCTGCCCAGTTCGCCATCTTCAAACAGGTTCGCCAAACTGCAAACAAAATCGCCGATTCGCACGGTTTTCTTCAAAGACACACCACCAGGCCGCCAACACCAGACCGTTTAAGCCGCACCATCAGTCTGCAGGACTGTCCGCCCAGGCCACGCGGTCTGCCTGATCAACTCCCCACTTTCACTTCAACAATTTCAACAATAAAGAGAAGGAAAAAAAAAGATGATGGGGCCCGCGACATTTAATTAAAAGAGAGGCAATACAAATTAATTTAAATTCTATCATGCAATTTTTCGTTTGCCCGTTTGAGCAATTTTTTGTTTTTCAAAATTGTCCTTCGGCATAGACGCTCGAATACGGGCGTAGCCCGCTCGAATGCGGGCGTCGCCCTCCGCCCGCCAGGAAGCGGGCGCAGCCCGCCTTGATGCGGGCACAACACACAGCGACGCATCGAGAACGAGCGAAGTCCGTTCGAAGAGTCTAATATATATATATATATATACCCCTATATATATATATATATATATATATATATATATATATATTAGTTTAACTAATTACATTTTTTAATTATAATATTCAATAAATCTGGCATTGGCAATTACCTTGATATTTGATAATAATTTCTAAATTTTACATTTTATGTAAGAGTAAATTTCCATGGTGTAAATCGGAGTAGATCAAATCAAGACATAATACATCAACCACAAGCTCCCTTTACAACCCAAATGCTTAATCAAAAAAGAGGGGTTTCTATATCAAATATTGTCAACAACCATTAGGGTCCGTTCGTTTGCACGGAATTGGAATTGAAGCTCTAATTCCAATTCTGTCCTTCGTTTGTTCGCTTGATGTTGCAATTTGAATTCAATATGAATTCTGTGAAATTCATTTTGAATTAAGGACAATTCTTTCTAATATATATAAGAATTAGACAATTTCGGCCGCGACACATTTTTAAGCTAAGCGCGCGATTTTTGCCCGGGAGTGCATGTTGTAACACGGGCGCGCATTTTTCGCCCGTGAGCGTATTTTTCGCAGAGGCGCATATTTTTCGTCAGGGCAGCGTATTTCGCCCTGACGGGCATTTTTTTAACCCGGGGGCGAATTTCTCGCTCGGCGCGAATTTTTTCTCCTGATCGCGAATTTTTCGCCCGAGCGCGAATTTCTCGTCCGGGCGAAAATTTTTCGCCCTGGCTCGAATTTTTCAAGGGGTGCGCTTTTTTGCCCGGGCGCTCTTTTTCGCTTGGGGGCTCTTTTTCGCTTGGGCGCGATTTTTCCCCCGGGCGCGATTTTTCGCCCGAGCACGATTTTTCGCCCGGGCGCAATTTTTTCGCTCGGGCGTGAACCAATTTTTTCGCTCTGCGCGAATTCTTCGGCGGGCGCGATTTTTTTCGCCCGAGCGTGATTTTTACCCCAGAGCAATTTTTCCCCCGACGGCGGTATTTTTGCCCCAAACGCGATTTTTCGTCTAAACGCGGATTTTTCGCCGATGCACCCATTTTTCGTTAGGGCGGTGTATTTCGCATTGGCGCGCATTTTTTTGGCAGAGAGTGATTTTTTTGTCCGGACGCAAATTTTTTCACTCAATAGCGCTATTTTCGCCCTGTAACGATTTTTTTGCTCGGCTGCGCTTTTTTCGCCCGTGCCCAATTTTTTCACCAGGGAGCAAATTTTTCCCCTTGCCTCAAATTTTTCGCTCGGCCTCGCTTTTTTTGTCAGGGCGCTATTATTTCACACAGGCGCAAATTTTTCACCCGACCGCGGTTTTTTCGCCCATGCGCGATTTTTTCGCCTGGGGTAAAATTTTTTCGCCCAACTGCAGTTTTTTCGCCCTAGCGCGATTTTTCTCCAAGGCAAGATTTTTCGTTCGGGCGCGGTTTTTTTGCCTGACAACGAAATTTTTTACCCGACTGAAAGTGGAAGGGATAGATCTAACTTTACTATAGAGGCGGGGGGGGGGGGGGGTGAATAGAATATTTTAAGAACATTAATTTTTTTTATTGCAGTTTAAAAATTAGTTATTTATAACAATAATAAGCACAACATAGAAATAAAAAGTAACAATCACATACAACACAATGATTTTGTAGTAATTCCCTAATAAATCTTGGTACGTCTACTCTTCTAACACCCTAGTAAGAATCCACTACAGGTTTTTTATCAGGCGGCGTGTCACTAGAAGATCTATTTTCTAAAGAAGATCTAACAACTCTTTGGGCTTTTGACCAGGTACCCAAAAACCAAACTTAAGTCTTTTGATCAGGTGACTTATGAACCAAGTGTTAACTTTTGAAGGGAGTTAGAACCCTGTACACAGTTTAAGAATAAACTAAGGAGTTAGATGTTGTCTTCTCTGTTAAGTATCTCTTAGACTTAGTGGATTATGTTGCAAAAAACTCCCCCTGATTTGAATAGAGATTGTGATTAAGAGATGAGACTTTTTCTTCTGGGTGTAGGCCTTCTTGTATGCTTTTACTCTCCAGTAGATATTTCAGACAGATATATATCAGGATATCTCTCAGATTGAAGATGTGTATACAGAAGAGTCTGAAGCAGAATATCTCTATATCTATCTGTATATGTATATCTCTATGAAGCATCAATCTTCTATATATATAAAGTCCGTCAGGGAAGAATTCAAACGATGTGACTGTTTGAAATAATCGATTTTTGAAACGTCTGAAGAATTCCTTGAGAATTGTAACTGCCTTGGAATTAATTAGATTTATAACTTTGTGATAAATCCATATTTAATGTTGCCTTAAACGACTATATTCGTTAGAATATTTAGCAATAAATATCAGAGTTTCAGTTATCAAGCTTTTGAAAATATTCTTCCTTCTGTATATAGAAACTGTCTGATCGTCGAACTCAACAAGGATTTTGTCGAACTGAGCTTGGATTTCATCAAACTGATCTTTTACTAACTGAGCTTATACTTTCGTCAAGCTGAGCTCTAAGTTCGTCGAACTGAGCTCTGAATTCGTTGAACTAAGCTCAGAGTTTGAGATCTGAGTTAGTCGAACTGAATTCAGAGTTCGTCGAACTGAACTCAGAGTTCTTCGAACTGAGCATCTCTGGAATACCTTCTGAAATAAATCTGGAAATAAAATATGACCCTAGTCTATACAAGTTGGGTCAAAATAAAAATCCTAATAGTAACCCTAGCCCAAATCAGTAATAAGGAGTTCTAACAATCTCCCCCTATTATGATTAGGATACTATAAAATAAGAAAAACACAAAACATGAATAATTATCTGGCAGAAATTTTCAGCAGTTATAAAAAGTTTTGGAAAGTTAAAACAATAAGTTTCAAAAACATAATCAAAGTTAGGAATCTTTTTGAGATGCATCTGAAGAAGACTTGGTAAAAACCAGTTGTCTTGATGGATCATCAGACTCCCTTTTGCTTAGCTTCAGATCTTGAGAACCAATAATCTTCAGGCGGAGATTGTACAGACAACACCTTCTGGATGTAAGCTTATATATTCATCTATATTGAACATTCTTTTCTTCTAATATTTATCCAATTCCTGTTGCCTGTAAGAAGACATAGTAGTAAACTGAGAGGTATCCTTACCTTCAGTTCTTGCCTTTTTTATCTGAGAAAATGCAACTTGTTCCTTGAACTTAGCCATTCTGTACACAGGATCTAACTCTGGTTCAATTACAGGAGAGGTTGGCCTGTCTTGGCTAGAATATTGCTAACTACTCCATCTCAGACCATGTAGGTCTGTCTTGCCTTGACTGAGTTGTTCTAGAATGATGAGAAATAGAACTCTGAGAAGAAGGTGGAATACCTGCAGATCCTGCTGCTGGAGGAGGAGGACCTCCCCAAGACTTTGGATAAGAATGAAACCTTTTCTATTTCTTCCTTCTTTTCTGCTCATTCTTGGAATACCTCATACAATTTGGATGGTCTGGAGTAAGAGTTATCCCAGGCAAAATATAGTAAGGGATATCAGCAGTAGAAGAAGGTTGAGGAGAAACCTTGGCTAGTGCCTTTTTCCTGGATTTCCTTTTCTTAGAAGTAGAATTTTCCGATTCATCAAAATCTATAGGAACATCAAACTACTCTTCTGCCTGTTCATATAATTCATCAATTTGTTTAACTACCTCATCAATTTTATCTTCTTCTTCCATATCTTCATTAAACATATCATCAAAATTAGGCATGAGAGATTCATCCCATTTAGGAGGGAAATAAGCCTGCTCAGAAGTATTCATTATCTCATAAATCAAAATAGTCATAGGGACTGGATCATCAATTATCATAGTCTGTGAGACTGGATATTTCATAGAAACATCTTTTACAAGCTGTTCTAAGGCTGAGGCATTAATAGGAGAAGAGTAACAAACAAATGCTCTAGAAAAATCCTCTCCAAAATTTGGATCTGGTAGGCTAGCAATATGACTGTGCAGTACATCAAATTCTAATAGCAAAGAATATAAATTAACTGTGGGATTAATGATGAGATCACCAACAGTACTAACTTCTGGAAACTCATCCTCAACTGACAAAAAATCTCTATAGTGAGCTAGACCAGCTAATATTGTGATGACTTCAGTCATTTCTGAATCAGGAACTGGAGCTTCTTCACTGGCTGCTGCAACTGGAGTTTCTTTATTTGGAGCTTTTTCATAAATCATCTCCCCATGCCTAGATCTTGGGAGAACTGAATCTAGACCCCCAAAAGAAGGGAAAAAATTGGAAGAGGAAACTTTAGAAGAGAGTTCTGAGATAGCAGTTAAAATAGGAGACACGAATGTATCCAAGAGCTCCTTGAGTGTAGGAGTGATTAAATCAAGAAGTTGAGTGGCAATAGAAGAGAAATCCAGATACATAAACTCAGGTGGATTCTAAGTAGATGCAAAGGATGGATTGGAAGAAGAGGGAGTTAATCTGTTAGCACAGTTTGTACATAGAAAGGAAGACTGTGGCATAGATGAAGGATTGATGACAGGTGGAATGTCAGCAGGAATTGGTTCCTAGATGGGTGAGTGAGGTGGAGATATGTGAGGTGAAGATATGTGAGGTGGATATGAATGAGGTGGAGATTAATGTGGTGAATGAGGAGCTGGGGAATCTGCATGGAAGGCTGAGGATGAAACTTCTTCAGACAATGTAGTTTGTAGAGAAGGTGGTGTAGAAGGTCTAGGGGAATTATGAGGAGATAGTGGAGTGGGAGAAATAATGTGAGAATCTTCTTCTTGAGTAGGGAGTCTAGCTGAGACAACTCTAGTGCTTTCAAAAACTGCCCTGTTTGGTCTGGAGTTCCTTCACTTGACCCATGGCACTTTGCTACTTATTTAAGAAATTAAGTAGTGCCCTTTCCAACAGTCCGAGCTTTTGGAACAGTTGGGTATGCGCTTGATCCTACATTTGGTATCAGAGGGGGTCACGGGTTCAAGACGGGGGGGGGGGTCTATTAAATCCCGATTTTTCCCTTCTACCTGTGTGAGTTCGGAGGGTCAGGCAACCGTAGAAATGTTATAACCCCACCTCTGAGCCATATGGGCCATGTGGCAACCCCACCTCCAAGCCGACGGGTTGTGTTGGATGCCGGGGGGGTTGTTGGGTACGACGTTCCTTCACTTGACCCGTGGCGCTCTGCTACTTATTTAAGAAATTAAGTAGCGCCCTTTCCAACAGTCCAAGATTTTGGAACAGTTGGGTATGCGCTTGATCCTACATGCCCTAGAATATTCAACCCTGGGATGCTTGGGAATCACCCTCTCCCATTTACCAAACAGTGCAGAGGTGATCCTCTTGGATGCATTAATATATACAGTCTGAGAGACAAAGTCCTTTGGACATTTGGCCTGGAGGAAAATTCCCAGAATTCTTCCATAACACACATCCTTCTTATTAATTTTCTTCTTAATAGATTCAAACAAAACTGTCCCCCAATTAATGTTCTTCTGGTCAACCAGAGCACTCATCAATAGAAACTGGTGAATGGTGACATAGTCATGGACTCAATGTTTGCCTAGAAGAACTTTCCCCACCACGTCAACCAGAAATTTATATTCCACAGAAAAATTCATTTTCAACAAATGGTTAGGGTTTCCTTGTGAGTGACCCATTCTATCTAGCATAATATAAAATTCTATACTGGATAATTCTAAATCATCTTCTCCATTGAATAAACCAAAAATTTCGGATAGAATCGCAGGGGTAAGAGAAACCTGATATCTTGAGATGGATCTAGTAATGGTTGTAAGATCTTTAACCTTTGCTGTATGAACCCATTCCTTTATCTTTGTGACAGGGAGCTTGATACAGGTGGACATAAAATTACGCAGATGCTGTGCCTCAAATAGTTGCAAGATGTCCTAGAAGTTTTGATCTGAATGACGAAAAGAGTCCAGGTCGATATCGAATCAATCATCAAACTTCATCGCAGTGAGAATCGCTTGCGACACCGCCATTATCCTGTAAAACAAAGAGATCAAGTGCAAGAGAAGAGAAATGGAGAATGCGCGGGACGGAGCTCGATGAAAACCTAACTATAAGTTTTTAGAAGTTGAACGGACGATAAGCATTCCATCGAACTCTGTTTGATGAAAGGTTCACGAAAGGTTCACAATTCATCGATCTCCGAAAGGTTCATAATTCGTCGATCTCCGTTTGACGAAAGGTTTACAATTCGTCGATCTCCGTTCGACGAAAGGTTTACAATTCGTCGATCTCCGTTCAAAATCAATTTAATGACTCCATCAATCATTCCTAATTGATTTAAAAAGGAAATATGTTTCTTTTCATCCAATGGTTTGGTGAAAATATCTGCTCTTTGTAAATCAGTAGAAATGAATACTAGGTTAATTTTATTTTTATCTACATTATCTCTGATAAAGTAGTGCCTTATTTTTATATGTTTAGTCCTACTGTGGAGGACTTGATTCCGTGCAATTGAAATTGCACTAGTATTGTAACAGTATATAATAGAATTATTTAAGTTATAACCATAATCTAGTAATTGATTTTGAATCCACAAAATTTGTGAACAATAACTACCTACTGCAATATATTCAGCTTCAGTAGTTGAAGTAGAAATAGATGTTTGCTTCTTGTAAAACCATGACACAAGCCTATCACCAAGAAACTGACAAGTTCCTGAAGTGCTTTTTCTATCAACTCTGCATCCAACATAGTCAGCATCTGTGAATCCAGTTAATTCAAATCCCGACTCAATAGGATACCATAGTCCTAGATTAGGACAACCCTTTATATATCTCAAAAATTTTCTTACTAAAATAAGGTGAGATTCTTTAGGGTTAACTTAAAACCTAGTACAAATACAGGTTGCAAACATAATACCTGGTCTGCATGCTGTTAAATACAACAGAGACCCAATGATTGCTCTATATGTTTTCTGACCAACAGGTTTGCCCTGTTCATCATTATCAACTACAAATTAGTGGGCAGGGGTGTTTTCATAGAGGAGGCATCTGACATTCCAAATCTTTTAATTAGCTCTTTAGCATATTTAGATTGGGATATGAAGATGCCATCAGATCTTTGCTTCACTTGTAAGCCAAGAAAATAAGATAATTCACTCATGCTACTCATTTCAAACTTTGAATGCATTAGGTCAGAGAACCTTTTGCAAAGATTGGAATCAGTAGAACCAAAAATTATATCATCAACATATATTTGAACTAGTATAATTTTAGTTTTATGATATCTAAAAAATAAAGTTTTGTCTACCTTGTCTCTACAAAATTTATTTTCTAATAGAAAATTAGCAAGGGTCTTATACTAAGCTCTTGGAGCTTGTTTAAGACCATAAAGAGCTTTATTAAGCTTAAAAACATGAGATGAGTGAGTTGAAAAGATAAAACTTGGAGGTTGTTTTACATATACTTCCTCTTTGATATCTCCATTCAGAAATGCACTCTTTACATCCATCATATATACTTTGAATTTCTTGAATGCAACAAAAACAAGAAATATCCTAATAGCTTTTAGTATTGCAACAAAAGCAAATGTTTGATCATAATCTATTCTTTTCTCCTGTGAATATCCTTGGGCTACAGTCTAGCTTTATTTCTCACTATAACTCCTTGGGCATCCAATTTATTCCTAAAGACCCATTTGGTTCCAATTACTGGATAGCCTTTGGGTCTTGGAACTAAGTCCCAAACTCTACTTCTCTCAAACTGATTGAGTTCCGCTGGCATTGCAATGATCCAATGAGGATCTTGTTCTGCATCTTTTATTGATTGAGGTTAAATCTGAGATAGAAAGCATGTATGCATCTGATCTTGATTGAGTTGATGCCTTGTTTGCACACTAATTTATATGTCTAAAATCACTTGAGATCTAGGATGATCTCTAATAGTGACATAATCAACATGTGGAGTTGGTTCTTCAATGATTTGTGTTGTCAATTCCTCTTGTAGAATTTAATTAGCTACAACTTTTTCAACAAAAATTTTAGGATTATCTTCATCACTTTCTTCAGTAATCTGTTGAGAAGAATGTAATGTATCCTCTTGCTTTAGGTTTAATTCGTCTAGTTTCTCACAAAGAATTGGTTCTTGAAAAGAATCTATGGTAGAGGTATTCCTCTTCTTATAAAACATGTTAGATTCATCAAATCTTACATGTATGGACTCTTCTATCTTAAAGATAGATTTATTATAAACCCTATAAGCCTTACCGATAAGAGAATATCCAAGAAATATTCAATCTGCAGCTTTGGCTTTTCAAATTTTCCTAAATGATTCTTATCATTATTATGATTATAACATTTACATCCAAATTTTTTAAAATAATTTACTTTAGGTTTCTTTTTTTAAGCAATTCATAGGGAGTCTTACCCTTGAGTTTATAAATGAGACTTCTATTAAGAATATAATTTGTTGTGCTTGCTACCTCTTCCCAAAAAGATAGGGGTAAGTGAGCATCTGTAACTAATATTCTAGCATATTCAATTAGGGTTCTATTTTTCTTTTCAGCCACCCCATTTTGTTGAGGAGTTTTAGGAGGCAAAGAAACACTGCCTGATTCCATCTTTCTCACAGAATTCTCTCATCAAAAGAGATTCAAATTCAGTATCATGATCACTTCTGATCAATGCAATCTGAGTAGAATACTCAATCTTGATGTTCCTAAGAAAGTCTGTAAGAATATTGAAGTTTTCAGACTTGTTCCTAAGAAAGAACACCCCAAGTTAATCTGGAGAAATCATCAACAATTACTAAAGTGTATGACTTTCCTCCCAAACTTTGTATTGCAATAGGTCCAAAAAGGTCCATATGTAGCAAATACAAAATTTTGGTTGAATCACTCTTAGATATGGATTTAAAACTATTTTTAGTTTGCTTACCTAATTGACAAGCCCTGCAAAATCCTTCCTTCTATTAGATCCAAAAGGTAATCCTCTAACAAGGTTGTCCTTAGACAATTTAGCAATAGTTCTAAGATTTACATGACCTAATCTTTTATATCAAAGTTAACTTGATTTACTTATCTGATTAAACAAACATATCTCAGTTCTAGCAGAATTAAAATTGACTAAATATATGTTACCCTGTCTAACCCCAGATAAAACCATTTTGTTATCATTAGATGTGATAAAGCATAAAGACTTATTAAATGATACCTGATAACCTTCATCACATAGTTGACTGATACTGATTAGGTTATGATTAAGACCACTCACATAAGCTACCTTTCTGAATGTAACTACTCCAATTTTTACATTGCCATAGCCCTCTGTCTGGCCACAGTTGGAGTCTCCAAATATGAATTTTTGTCCAATATTTGCTTTGAAGTCTTTTAGATTAGCTTTTTGCTTCCTGTCATGTGTTTAGAGCACCCACTATCCAAATACCAATATTCCTCATTGTGGTAGGATAATTCTTTTCCTGTATTAAAAATAAGTTAGGTGTTCTTTACCCAGATTACCTTGGGTCTTAGTTTTCTGTCATAATAAGTAGAAATATAAGAATATTCAGGTTAACTTTTATATCTAAGTGGATGATATCTCCTGGGAGGAATAATCCACTTAATAAAAGGATTTATCAAATTTTGAGTTTGATTATTCTTTTGAAAAGAAGTAAATTTTCTGTTTGAAAAATTTAAGTTCGACGAATTATTCTGATTTCGTCGAGTCACGTTCGACGAATAATAGTGATTTCGTCGACCACCATTTACTGAATAGTTAATCTCATTCCCTGTGTTGAGCATTCATCTATCTCCATTCGACGAATAACTTTGATTTCGTCGAGCTCGGTTCGATGAATTTTGCTGGACATTTTTATTCAATCTTAGAATAGATTTTGATTTATTCTCTAGTACATTATATGACAAAAGTTCAGTTTCTTTATCTTATAATTGCTAATATTTCTTTTCCATTAGCAGATATAAATTTTATAGGGGTAGTTAAAATATATTTCTTAAGAATTTGAGGTTGACTAGATGAAGCTCCCAAGCCTAGTCTGTCATTTAATTTGGCATTGACTGTACTTGTAATATTCATCAGTAGGATACTTCTTGTATTAAGAGATTCTTCAAACTTATTAGCCTCAGATAATTTATTTTCCAGAGAGACTATTTGTTCCTTAGAAATTTCTAAATCTTCTTTAAGTTTAATGTTTTCTCAAGATAGATTGTTTAATTTAGTTAATTTTTCTCTGAGAAGTTTAATTTCTTTCACATCTTTACAAAACAATTTAAAATCTATTTTGAATTGATCTGATATAAATCAAAAGTTGAAATTACCTGGTCTTCTTCTGTCTCAGATTCAGAATAAGAATTGTTGTTTGATGCATTGATTGCCATCAACAGACTTCTTTAGCATTTGATTCTTCTTCACCTTCACTTGAACTGGATGAAGATTCAGTGTCTGACTCATTCCATGTTTCAGCTACAAAGCCTCTCTCCTTCTGTCTGTGTTTACTAGAAGAGGGTTTGTTTGAGTGCTTCTTAAAGTCTTTCTCCTTCTTATCTTTCTTCTATTTTTCAGGACATTCTGGAAGAATGTGTCTGGTTTCCTGCAACCATAACAAAAACCATTTCCTTAGTAGGTGTTTTGCCATACCTTGGTTTTTCATTGTTTCTGGAAAATCTTCTCCTGAAATCTTTTCTGGCCATTTTGTAAAATCTTTTAGCCAATTGACTTATGAGTACTTCTTTTTTGGAAGTTGTTCTTCTTCTTCAGTTTCTTGGAAAGAAATACTCTTATCCTTCTTGATTGAGGATAAAGTCATTTGTTCAGCTTCTCTTGTTTTGATAAGCTGCTCATATGATTTGAGCTTGACCAACAAAGTTTTGTTGAAATTTCATTCACACTTCTGGCTTCTCTAATTGGTCAATTCTAGAATCCCATGTGCTAGGAAAACACATGAGAATTTTGTTATTTACTTCTGTCAATGTAATATCTTTCTCCAAGGTTTTAGTTCATTGATTATAAGACTGAGTCTTGTATACATATCAGCAACAGATTCAGTTTGTCCTTTTTAAAATTCTCATATTTAGAAATCAGGTGAGATCTTCTGTCTTTTCTTTCATCTGCTGATCCAGCTACCATTGTAGTGAGGGAGTCACAGATATCTTTTGCTGAGGTGCATTCAGCAACCTTATGGAAAATATCATCAGATATTATTTGGACAAGTATATTCATAGCCTTTGCATCAGCAGTTCTCAATTTTTTCTGAGCTTCTGTCCATTCTGGAGGTGGTATATTACCGGTGCTTGTTGCTAGTGGTGGTGAAGGTGGACCTGTCAAAATTGAATTATAGATAACATCATCAATATAATTCATATATAACATAATCCTTGCCTGTCATAATGCAAACTTATTAAGATTGTAAATAGGAGGTCTAGTGCTTGAATACTCCTTATTTTGTGTCATGATAAAATTATCAGTGATAAAAAAACAAACTTCTGGGTAAAATAAGATCTATTAGATCTGTTGGTTCATGTGTTAGCCTGTAAAACAAAATCCTCTGATAGCAATTGAAAGTGGAAGGGATAGATCTAACTTTACTCTAGAGGGGGGGGGGGGGGTGAATAGAGTATTTAAAAACTTTTATTTTATTTTTATAGCAGTTTAAAATTAGTGTTATATATACAATAAGCACAACATAGAAATAAAAAGTAACAATCACATACGACACAAGGATTTTTTAGTAGTTCCCCAATAAATCTGGGTACATCTACTCTTCTACCACCCTAGTAGGAATCCACTACATGTTTTTGATCAGGTGCCCTGTCACCAGAAAATCAGTTTTCTAAGGGAGATCTACCAACCCTTTGGGCTTTTGACCAGGTACCCAAAAACTAATTTAAGTCTTTTGATCAGGTGACTTATGAACCAAGTGTTACTTTTGAAGAGAGTTAGAACCCTGTACATAGTTTAAAAAATAAATAAGGAGTTAGATGTTGTCTTCTCTGTCAAGTATCTCTGAGAAGACTTAGTGGATGATGTTGCAAAAACCCCCTGATTTAAATAGAGATTGTGATCAAGAGAGGAGACTTTCTCTTCAGGGTATAGGCCTTCTTGTATGCTTTTACTCTCTAGTAGATATTTCAGACAGATATGTATCAGGATGTCTCTTAGATTCAAGATGTGTCTATAGAAGAGTCTGAAGCAGAATATCTCTATATCTATCTGTATATGTATATCTTATCTATATCTCTGTGAAGCAGCAATCTTCTATATATATAAAGTCCGTCAGGGAAGAATTCAAATGATGTGACTGTTTGAAATAATCAATTTTTGAAATGTCTGAGAATCCCTTGAGAATTGTAACTGCCTTGGAATTAATTAGATTTAAAACTCTGTGATAAATCCATATTTAATGCTACCTTAAACAGCTATATTCGTTAGAATATTTAGCATTAAATATCAGAGTTTCAGTTATCAAGCTTTTGAAAATATTTGCCTTCTGTATATAGAAACTGTCTAATCGTCGAACTCAACAAGGATTTCTTCGAACTGAGCTTAGATTTCGTTGAACTGATCTTTTACTAACTGAGCTTATACTTCCGTCGAGCTGAGCTCTGAGTTCATTGAACTGAGCTCTGAGTTCGTCGAACTAAGCTTAGAGTTTGAGATCTGAGTTAGTCGAACTGAGTTCAGAGTTCATCGAACTGAGCTCAGAGTATGTTGAACTGAGCATCTCTGGAATACCTTCTAAAATAACTCTGGAAATAAAATATGTCACTAGTCTATACAAGTTGGGTCAAAATAAAATTCCTAATAGTAATCTAGCTCAAATCAGTAATAAGGAGTTCTAACAACGACCTCGTTTTTTTTTCGCCCGAGCGCGATTTTTCTGACCGGGCGCGTTTTTTTCCCTCATGAGATTTTTTACATCCAGGCGAGTTTTTTCGCCCGAGCTCAATTTTTTCCCCCAAGCAAAAAAATCACGCCCGGGCGACAAAAACTGGCCCGTGCGACAAAATTGCGCTCGGGTGAAAAAATGCAACGGTCGAAAAAATCGCGGACATGTGAAAAAATCGCGCTAGTGTGAAAAAATCGTACTCGTGAGAAAAATCACGGCCAGACGAAAAAAATCTCACCCGGACGAAAAAGCTCGCGCTCGGGCAAAAATATTGCTGTCGTGCAAAAAAATCGCGGTTATAATGCACATTTGTTTATAGTAATTTCTTCATAATATTTTTCAATTTTTATATTGAATTTTATTTAACAAACGAACAAAAGAATTGATCAATTATACAATATTCAACAATATTTTTTATTAGACAAACACTGAATTTGGAATTAGTCACAATATTTAATTCCACAATATTCACCAATATTCAATTCCAATATCGAATTCCAATTCCGTGCAAATGACCAGACCCTTATCAATAATTTTGGGGAGATGTTCGGCCTATTTTATGAGTGCTTATTTAACATTTGCTCATGTCAACAGTTACATAAGGTATCAAATATAAACTATATAAATTAAAATCAACAAGTTTAATATGCTATTTTAAGTATAATTATTCTCCTACTTTAATATTTTATGAATAATTATATCTCTAGTAGGTGCATTTCTAATATTTCTTGTAGATATCGGCAAGAGTGTATTTTATACTGTCTATTTCTATAGATGCCAGTCCTGTAAAACCCTATTCGTCAATAGTCAACAAATCAACCGTAAACAAATCAACAGTCAATGAGGAGCATCAGTACATGCTAGTCTGATCAGAATTTAATGGTCAGCAGGGAGCACAAGGGGAGACATAAATGAGGATCATATTCACCAGGTCGCGCGACCACTCAGCAGCACGGACGAGCTTCATAGACCTTTTTATCCATGCGGCATCGAGCAGTAATAGTGGTGAGCAACAACAATACTCGCCAAACAGGCGACTTCCGACCAGATACTACACCAAGCGTGCCGAGCATCACAAATAATCGTCAGCCTATGCTCACAACAGCCAAACCAGGTCATAGAAGGATATACCAATGATTGCATAGCTGGATTCCTCTCCTAGAGACTCCCTCCTTCTAGGATTTGTCAATAAAAGAACCCAGGGGTACAAGAATAGGAACTTTGAATCTTGAAAAAACATCTTGACAACTCTTTCCTTGGACTTTTAGCTTAGCCTTTGTATTCTTTCTCGAAGAGTCAAGCTCTCAGCTAGTGTGCCCCTTGTACTCTGCTCAGTCATCTTTGGTTGTGGAGAGGAGACTTATTCTAAGCATTTGGTTATGTAGTGGGACCTCCTGCCGCAGCACCAGAGGTCCTTTTTGTTATCCCCCTATTTTTGTGTTCAAGCTCGTTTAGCCGTCGAGCCGACCGCTAGACCAGCATCCTTAAGCTGCATTGATCTGAATTTGGAGTAGGAATTTTTCCGACTTCAACAAGTCTCAAAATATTTTTTAATATCAGAGAGAGAAAATAGTTATATTTCTACACATGAGTCATTACTAGATTACAGTAAACATTCAAATCACATATATTAAATTTTTTTGTGAGACTGTTAATAAAAAGAGAACAAGATTGGGTCAAATATCAAATTTACTTAAACTTGGAAACTTAAGTCAAAGAAGATGCATTAGCAAAAAAAATTAGAGGCGTGTTATGGACACACCAATATTGTCGCCCCGGCTAGCCCGCCCTGGCTTAGCACCGCCGTCGGAACCCCTCTTCACTGGCAAAACCTGTTCGTTTCTTCCTCATGTTACACCTTGTAGCATACGTCATTGTTATGAAGCCGCGAGTATGTCGAAGGTTCTGTACACGCATTCGCAAAGTCCCTAAAAGCTTATAGGGGTGTTTGTTATTATTCAGAGGATCTAGAGTCAAGATTTCTTCGATTCGGAAAGGAATGAGACTTAGATTTGGCTAACAAACTATACTGATCTAGGGTTTATGTTCCGCCAACATTGAGTCTGTGGATTCTGTACTAGTGTTTCTTCCTATAAAATAATGGTTGAGATGGATGTCGAGTTATACACATATGGCGCTTGTTTATACCCCAAGCTTCTTCAACTAGCAGAGGCCTCTTCCATGGCCTTGAAGGAAATACCTCAGGTCGTAGAGCATCTGTACAGTCAGTGACTTTCGCTTCCAAAGATTGATTGTCTACTATGAGTATTTTGCAATTCCTCACTTGTAGATCTTAACAAGAAGTATGATTTTGATAGAGTTTTTCTGCAGAACAATATTGTAATTAAGAGTGTCGGTTAATGATGAGTGATTCAAATGAAGAGTTTTTCTAGAACTAAACTCAAATAGTTTGTGCAACAAACTGTTTCATGTATTTATTTTTACCACTAATGTTTTTAAAAATTATTTGGATGCTTAAGTTGCCACTTTATTAATAATTGGTTTTGCAAATAACAATTTGGTGTGTGCGTATTATGACTGGATTGTACATAGTAATATTGGGTTATACATAATCCTTGGATGTCCATAGCCATTATTGATGTGTATATAACACCGCTTAACATTAAGTCAAAGATACACAAACAAAAACTTGAAGGGACACTGAAATGAAAAATAAGATAAATACTTCAATTGAGAAATTGTTAAACTATAATCACTCATGATACACATACATAGATGAAATATTTTAGAAGAGAGGCCACAGAATATTATCACCTTCTTCTCCTTGAGTGAATCAAGAGAGTAAGAACCAATAATAAATCAAGAATGTTTTCTTTAAATCATAGTAGCTCCCGACATTTGATCTCGATGAAAATTGAGACAGTGCAAAGAAATTTACTCCTATTTTTTTTTTGGGGGGGGGGGAGGGAGCGCATACCTTTTGTTCTTGGTGGATGGATGCACAAAGCAGCTGTTCTGGAGAAGATAACCGTAAGAGATGAGGGGCCATTTAGGCTTAGTTTGGGAGAGCTATTGCTGATGAAAAGTTGCTGATCCAATAGAGCTGTTGAAAAGTAGCTGTTTCTGGAAAACAAAGTTTTGCTATAAAACTGTTCAGATAAAACTGAGTTTTCATTGTTGTTTGATAAGATGTTTAAAAAAAACTATTTGACAAAAATGGAATTTTCTTATATGATTTTTTATAATTATTATAACATATACACACATAAACACACTACACACCCATATATATACACACTCATACACACAGAAAGATGCATACACAAACAAGTGCAAACACACAAAAAATGCAAACACCCAAGAGTTCTCATTTAAAACAAACAAAATCTTATCATTAAACCAACCAAATAGTTAGTTGCAAATTTGATTGTACTAAGCAAATATATTTGCAGGAATCAACAAAAAAATTTAAAACACACCTCTAGAAACATGATTACAATTATTCTAGACCCAAAAAATTAAAGATCTCATTTGCAGCTCATTTAGATTAGGTACTCCACGAAAGCCCAATATTTTTTTTTCATTTTTTGAGGGATATTGATTTATATGAAGAACCCTACTTGCAAGAATCGGACACTTGTAGATCAGTGTGAAGAACCCTTAAATGGAAGATTTATAAGGCGACAGATCTATACCTGAGGTTGCATGGGTTTTCACCATCTGAGTTTGTAGGAGGAGTTGCACCCGTAGATCCGGAGTAGGAAAAGTTGGTGAAGTTCTTCTCATGAAAGATTGGTAGAAGAGAAGAGAAGGAGGCGAGGGGATGGCTGTCGGAGATCGAGAGAGGAGAAAGCACGAAGGAGCACAAGGAAGAATGTCGAGATCACTAGGGCAAAGCACGAAAGAGCAATTGCGGTGCGGTCGAACTGGACTTCTCAGCCGCGGTTGGAGGAATGATTATATGCAAATTTTATTTAAAAATGTAGTTTCCAACTTATTGTTACCAAATGCAGCTTATTCTCGAAGCAACGTTTTTGAGCTGCCGCACCGAAGCTCATAAGTTATCCCAAATGCAGCCTAATTCTAACGACGACTTCCTTTTCTCTGGATAAAAATGACAATGGTGAGTAACTATTTGACCTAGCGTAATGTAAGTTAAAACACAAAGAACCAAACATAACAAGAAATCAAACGAGTATCTGGTTTTCCTAAGAGCTAGGATAGATCTGAACAGGATATCCAGGCGGAGGGAGAATCCCCGAATTAGACCAAATGATGGAACAGAATGCTCAAAATTTTTGCATATCCCTTTACCAAGCACCCCCTAGCTATTTATAGACTATGACAAAACCTTCAAATATTTATTACACGCTATGTGCAGTTTGAACCCGGAATCACCGCTCTCTTGGATTTTCTCAAGTCCCGACGGTAAGACCGGATCTAGCCACAAATCCTCCTTCTTACAGATCTCCTTGATACAGCAGCTGCAGAGGAGAAGCAGATCAGACTTGGTGCTGACCGCCCAGTCATGCGGTTTAGGTGGCCTACTTATTTTTTCTCCCTGTATCTAGTCACCACTGTTTGTTTCTCCTGTACTCGGGCAGCAAGTATTCTTAGCCTTGCGCATTTGGGCAAGCTCCCGAGCCTATAAATAGGCGTGAATAGTAATACCTAGAGGAGGAAGTTCGAATCTCTAAGCTTATCGCCTGTGGCAGCAAACTCGAACTCTGTCTCTAGTGGATACCTATTTGCACCAGTTCTCTCTTCTTAATCGTTGTAACCAATTCTACATAATCAAAGGACAGCCGGTCGCAAGAGTGGTATTAGCTGCGAAGGGTAAACTCTGGTGTTTCCGCTGCCAGTGGCATTTCTCTCTCTCCCCCTCAGTCTTACCGCTTGCTCTAACCGCTAGTAACCAGCTACTCGATAGTTTTCACCCTCTTTTCTCTTAATAAAATCCAGAGGCTCTTCTCCCGCATCAACATTCAACACGGGTCCTTCAAATTTTGAGAAGTTGGTGAAATTGACGGTTTGCTATGTTAGACCGTCAGACTGCCCAGAACTTTGTTCCTTAAGTCCCAATATGGATACTCCCAGGGAATCCCTAGAGCAGTCGCGTCGGGAAGCCAACCAAGCTCGCAGGGAAACCACTTAGGAGTTCGAGGCGATCAACCATGCCCTAGCCTCTATCACTAAGCGATCAACCTACACCAGCGCCGGTTACTCCTGTCAACTTGGCGCCAGCACTGGAGAACCCGAAGGTTTACCCGCCAGCTTGTCCGCTAGCTTGCCCTCAAACCTATCTGTTGGTCTATCCTTCGGCCTATTCGCCAACTTACCCACCAGGGCAAGCCCTTCTCCTTTGTGGTCTCAAGATGACGAGTTCGCCGCTCGTCAAAATTTCTTCCAGGAAGCCGCTCAGGGAAGTTCGGCAAGGGTTCTGAATTTTCAAGGAAGTTATCCTTATCCTCCCGCTCCTGCAGTTGTTCCTCCAGCAGTAACTTTTCCCTCCTATCCTTAAACTTCTTTTGCAATTATAGCTTATGCTCTATATCTTCCTTTTTATGCTTTAGGAGAACTGGAAAATCCATCTCCTTTTACATAGAATGTTCAACATGAGCCTACTCTAGCTCACTTCAGAGAGCCTCGATTACGAGTTTACACTAAAGAATCCGACTTAACTGCACACTTACAAGCTTTTGAGTTAGTCGTCACCTTGAAGACACTTACATAAGCAATAAAGTTCAAGCTCTACGTGACGTCCTTTGATGGACAAATGAGGGAGTGGTTCTATGGACTTCATCCATAGTCCTTTGCAAATTTTGTCGATCTCTAAAAGTATCTAGTGTCTACCAAAATCACTAGATGGGGGTGAATAGGTGAAGTCTGTGTCTTTTCGCGGAATAAAAACTACTTGAAAAATTAGAACACAGAGATCTATAGTGGTTCCCCGAGTTGGGTACGTCCACAGTCCTGTCTCGCATATCTACAACGAAGGGCTAGATTCAGCTACTTCACCTTTCTTAGATTTCAACAAATCTTACACCTCGGAGCCTCAACTCCTACAACTCGGAGACAACACTCCTACCACTCGATAAACAACTTCTCCTGCAACTTCGATCCACAGACGGATATACAACTCAATCCAAAAACGGATCTACTACTCGGAGGCAAAGCCTCCTACAAATACAACAAGAGATTTATACAAGATGATTACAAATAAACTTATTCAGATCTAAAGCTTTCAATCCTCTGTTCTTTGAAAGGTTGATCTTGAAAAACTTTGAGAACACAGAAATGTTGAAAGCTTTGATGACTAGAATCTGTATTCACGGAACGACTAGATCTGAATGGATAGAAAACTTCAAAAAACAACGATCCAGTCAATTCGGTGGAGGAAGATCGAATCGTGCAGCAAACTTGCGTCGGACGAGAGTTGTCACGCGATATGTACGGAAGCCGACGGTGATTTTCTTGATCGGGAAGTTCTTAGAATGAGTACGATTAGCATGATTAGGGTTTGAGAATAAATCACCCTAAATATATATAGAGATCTTCATTTGCAACGGCTAGAAAAGTTATTGCATGCCAAAAAACTCGTGGGTCACTATACATGGCTGTCGGTAACAACGAATTGGATTTTCGAAAACGGGAAGAAAAATAACCCTAAGTAATATTCGTCGAGTATCGTCGAGTATAGGTAAGTATACTCGCCGAACCTGCACATGTACAATCCACCACAAGGGCGGCAAATAAGGCAACTGTCAGCTTTCAGCTGACAAACTTAGAATGACCCTACCCCATTCCCGGGGCCGCAGTATTCCTTACCTGTATGCATAGCATTAACACATAGATATATCACAAGAAGGCACACTCAAGAACCATTCAATATATCACAAACGAGTGCCTCAGCGGCCATACGTTCTGTGCACTCATGGCATATTCTCGGTGTACAAGATTGCTAAGGTCCCACCACCATTCAAAGGTCTGAGATATGACGGTTAACTTTGAGCATTTATAGTCTTTCCGGATTCAGGCCTAAGACTCTCATTATGCGCTCCAACGATGTCAATAACTTAGGAATTCGAATCAGACAGACATAACCTGGATACGGTTCATCTATTTCTCGTTGCTCAATTCGTCAATTCAATACTAGACTGACACGGGTCGGCTTCCCCTTACCCATTCGGCTTACGGGCCTTTAAGAGCTCATAGCTCACACTAGCCACACGGTCTCCGAGAGTCTGGTTTCGTAAATAAAATGTGCTCAATTGGTGATGAGAACTGAAGGAACTCCATAGTTAAGCGTGCTTGGGTGAGAGTAGTACTGGGATTGGTGACCTCCTGGGAAGTCCCCGTATGACCCAACTTAACTGTCAAGTTCGCTCATCAAAGGGAGTTTGTGGCCACCAACAACCCGCTAGTCGACTGGAGAGGGGTTGGGGTGCTTGGGTGCAGCCCGGTAACGTCTCCTAGAGCGGAGCCGTGACATTATCACGTTGGATCGTATAGGGTCATGACATTGCACATTTTATTGTAACGACCATACCTGATCGAACGTGACAATGTCATGGCTCCGCTCTAGGAGACACTACCAAGCTACAGCCTAAGCACCCCAACCACTTTCCAGCCCACTGGCGGGATGTCGGTGCCCGCAGCCTCCCTTTGATTAGCGAACTCGACAGTTAAGTTGGATCATATGAGGACTTCCTAGGAAGTCACCCATCCTAGTACTACTCCAGCTGGAGCACGCTTAACAATGGAGTTCCTTCACTTCTCATCACCAATTGAGCTGCAGTAGTACTACGATGGGTTACCTCCTGGGAAGTCCCCGTACAGCCCAACTTAATTGTCGAGTTCGCTCATCAAAGGGAGGTTGTGGACACCAACAACCCGCAAGTGGGCTGGAGAGGAATTAGGTTGCTTGGGCTGCAATCCGGTAGCGTCGCCTAGAGCGGAGCCGTGATATTGTCACGTTGGATCAGCTAAGGTCGTTATACGAACAACAATGAGTTTCGAAGAATTTTACTTTGAGAAATTCAGCCCGATTGAATCTTAACATATGACGCCATGCAGAAGAATCTCTCGATGAATTCGAGGAATATCAGTTAGTATACTCGACGAATTCGACGAGTATCGGCTAGAATACGCGACGTATTTGACGCCTAACCAAGTGATATTCGACAAATCCGACTTAGAAAATCCAGAAAAGTAACGTTGAAATGATTCGACGAATTCGGCGTGTATCGACAAGTATATTTGACGAATTTGGCTAGTATCGATAGATACATTCGATGAATTCAACGAGTATACATGATGATACTCGACGATTCTTACTTGACCGATTTTCCAACTTTAATTCAGATATTTTACCCTGAGTACAAATGATGAATTCGACGAGTGATAACAAGTATATAGGATAAATTCGACGAGTATTAACGAGTATACTCGACGAATTTGATGAATATGCCTTACGATACTCGACGAATTTTACTTGGGTAAAATTCCTGTTCTTCTGATTTCCATTCCTTGACCTTCCTTGATCCTTCTAATGCACTTGAGATAGAAGTATACCCCAATAGAGAGATTACACGTGAGTCAACACATTGGTCTATACAATGAAAGATTACATTTTATAGTCATGTGTTTCATGACCCACTGTAACTGACATTGAGTTGTACTTAGCAATACAGTCCTGCAAGTACATACTAAACACACAACATCAAATACAATCTCAATTCATCTTAGCTTAAAAGGACCCTTCTTCAAATAAGGGTTATTATGGATATAATACCCAACAATTTCCCTCTA
Organism: Platanthera zijinensis; assembly: GCA_039513925.1. Lineage (NCBI taxonomy): Eukaryota > Viridiplantae > Streptophyta > Magnoliopsida > Asparagales > Orchidaceae > Platanthera > Platanthera zijinensis. Next base: position 102,042,437 of record CM077088.1, read on the forward strand.
TTTGAAGAAGTCAAAACCCTACAAGCTATGGTAAATTGCACACATAATAAAAATAAATCAAAGAAATAATAAGATATTAAAGCATAAATTAAGAAATAAAGTGCATTCCCAAACAAAACATTAAATTATATATATATAAATGAGTTTTATATAGGGTAAAACAGTATCTACAAATCAATAGAAAAATAATTAAGTTTGTTTTCCCTTGCTTTTCTGACTCTGTCTGGAAAAATAAGCTTTCGGCTTGGGATAATATCTTAGCGGAGCTGGAGGCGCATTCAGATCATCGAAATTATATTGTCTGAAATGAAGTCTTCTTTTGGCGCAAGAAACCTTATACTTCTGCCATTCATTCGAACTGTAGTAATCCCACCTGTTCTCATTAGCAAAATCTACTATCTTGAAGGTGTCCAAAATGATGCTCTTTGAAATCGGACTCTACACCTCAGCCATTTCTCTATTAGGTTTTGACCTGATAGCAGACGGGCATTCACCATACTTTCTCCTTTTCTGTACTGGTTGAGGTATGTCTTCAACTATATGAACTTCTGGATTGGCAGCAGCAGCAGTGTCTTGTCCAAACTGAGGAAAATCCTAAGCGTCTGTCCAGTATTGAGAATAATCCTGAGCAAGGATTAACAGGAGCATTTACTGGAGTAGGCACTGCAGGTGCTGGGATTCTTGCATCACTGTGACCAGGCCTACCAAAAATCTTATCATGAAGCAAGGAGAAGTTATCATAACTGTAGGTATTGGCTCCCTTGAAGTTTTCTACCATGGTGGCTTCAAGGGCTATCACTTTAGCTTTTAGCTCATCCTCCCCCTTTCTGACTTCTTCCATTACCGCATTTACAATGGCATTGAGGTAGTAGACCATTAGGTCATCAAAATAATTCATGCCTGCATTCGGGGCAATAATCACTATTTTTGCATTTGCATAAACATTTTTAAGCACTTCCAAGTTACTTTTTAGTCCAACCATCATATGAACAAGCGCTTGGCGACCCTGCACAAACCAGGAATCCAGCCTGACATCCAATTTTTCAAAACGTACCTTGATAGCTGCAAGGCCGTTATTCAAGTCTTTCTCTGTTTCTGTAACTTTCTTCATTACTTTCCGCAAGGAACGTTAAAAATGGGCTTGTTGTTTGGCCATCATGGCTTCTATAGATTTTAGAATATATACATCTGCACTGGTAGACGGTATATCTTCAGCCTGAACACTGGGAGGGGTGGGAGGATCTGTACTTCCCTCGGAGTCACTGAAGTACTCTTCCATGGGAGTAACAGTAGCTTTTGAAAGTAACTCAGGAGCTGTAACTTCTAGGATAGGAGGTTGTACCGCAGCATCTACTTCCTCATCAGACAAGTCAATAACATCTACCTCCTCCATTGGAGGTCCACCTGGAGTAGCAAAAATTCTTCTTTGAAGCTTTCTCACGAATTTGTCCAACTTTGTTTGTATGGAGACAGAAGGATGGATCTGCTCCCCCTTCAGACCTTACTGGTAGGACATCTGAGAGAGGTGCAAGTAGACTCTCTAGAACAGTGAGTGCAGAGGAGTCATTTACATTTTTAGCAGCAGCACGCTCATCCTCATCAATCTCATAATCAGCAATGTCTAGCTCAGTATCATCTACTGGCTCATCCACATCATCAGTAACACCAGCCAAACCATCAGTATTAGGCAGAACATCTTCATCATCAACATTAGAAGTGACTGGAATATCCTCAGCCACATTCTCATCCTTAGCCACATCGGGCACTAGCTCATCAACAACAATAAGAGCAATCTTAGCAACCTCTGTAAGAATATCACCTGTCTTTGGAGCTACGTCCTCTGCAACTGGAGCTGAAACTGGAGTCTCTGCATCTATAGTAACACTCAAGGGCACTAACTCAGTGTACACTTATGTATCAGCCGGCTCCCCCTCAACTCCTGCACTCAATCTATCAGGAGTGTCCCTAAGGGTTGAAGCAGGAATAGTGTCCTCAGGTACTTCCTCTTCCTCTACCTCTGGTACATCTCTGACTCCCCCTAGCTTTTGGATCCTCCTATCCCACCTCGAGAAAATGGAAACTCGATCTTCTTCAGATGGTGGATAGCTACACCTTTGGACATGTCAAATGTATCTTTGTCCGTTTGATTAAGATATAAACTTAGAATTCATCCAAAATTGGGAGTGCGGAGACTATACTTGATCCTTTTAAACAACACTGCACCCCAATCAAATTTCTTCCGGCAGATGATTGCTACAAGAATTTTGAACATCTCGGAAGATAGGTATTCATGAGAACCGGTCTTGCATAATAGTACTTTACTAGTGATGTCAGATAGGAGCTTGCCTTCCTCGTTCATCCCTTTTCTCATAACCGATTTGGTTCCTCTGGGTAGTCCACAGAACAGTAAGGCTCTTATAAAGTCTTCCTCTTCGAGGTGATCAACTTAGTCACAGATTGGAAGCCTCAAATGCCGAGTGAGGAGAGAAGCCCACACCTTAACTTTCATCTGATGAAATTTGCTCTTGATGACGGTATCTTCCCTGCAAAGCTTTGCATTCTGAAAGAACTCAAGAACGTCTTTGTCCAATACCTTGCAGGGGTGCTCTAGCACAAAAGAGAGGCATGCTGCTTCCAACATGAGAATGACGTTCCTGAACTCATCTGAAGCTGATGCAAACCCTGTTCGACCTAGCTCTCCACCACCTAGCAAACTGCTGGTACTCCGAGGAGCCATGGAGAATATAGTAGAAATCGGTATTCTGGAAATCGACTATTTCTGCCGAAGCTCTGGACGATTTGCGGAAACGGACGGCTCTAGAAATGATCTTTCTTGTGACTGGAAGACTGGAACCTACTATAACTGACGAGACTAGCGTGGAGGGATTTTTCTAAATCATTTCGGCGAGGAAGAAGAGGATGAATAGTGCGTGGAAAAGATTCATCGGGATGAAGTGTTCGGTGGAATCAGCTGCTTCTTTTCGATGAAACAGTTCAGTTTGCCCCTAAGAACTATATATATATATTTAAAGTATTGATTGGGAAAACGACACGCACCTGAAAGCTGTGAGTCTTCGGATCCAATATATGAGATGAAAATTTTGACCCAAGTCAAATTCGGCGAGATTCGTCGGTAGCAGAGCCAGATTCGTCGAATATCACCATAAATATTATAAGTATTTCGACAAATCGGCGAGACTCGATGAGTTATATCCAACAAATTTTCCTTTGTCATATTTCTCTGCCTTGTGTAGTACTTCCCGAGTGAAATCATGTCTCCTTAGCCAAATTCATGAGTCTTTGTTTAACATACCTAGTTCCGTTTTGAAAAACGAGAACTTGGCCTCGTTTAGTGGCTTTGTGAATATATCTACGACTTGCTTATCCATCGGAATATAGTTGAGGGCTATATCCTTGTTCTCCATATGCTCCCGGATGAAGTGATATCTTACTTCAATGTGCTTTGTCCGACTATGAGAGACTGGATTGTTCATGATCATTTTTGCACTGAAGGAGTCACAAAACATCAAAATCTCTTTAAACTTCAGGTTGTAATCCTCGAGCTGATTCCTGATCCAAAGAATCTGTGCACAACAGCTACCATCAGAGATATATTCTGACTCTATAGTGGAGGTTTCCACACAATTCTTCTTCTTGCTGCTGCACGAAATAAGCCTTCTTTCGAGGAATTGGCACGTCTCGGAAGTGCTTTTCCTATCATCCCTGCTACCTGCAAAATCTGTATCTGAAAAACCAATTAGCTTGACATCATTACTTCTTGGGTACCATAAGCCAAGATTTGGTGTACCCTTAAGGTATTTTAAGATTCATTTTGCAGCGACGTAATGAGATTCCTTGGAGTTCACCTGAAATCTAGCGCAAACACATGTTGAGAACATTATGTCAGGACTATTGGAAGTAAGATAGAGTAAGGATCCAATTATGCTTCTGTACTTGGTTTCATCAAAAGGTTTCCCTTTCACATCCTTGACTAGAGATATAGTTGAACCCATTGGAGTTCTCATCGAGGTTGTGTTCTCCATTCTGAATTTCTTAAGTAACTCATTGGTGAACTTTGTCTGAGAAATGAAAGTTCTATCTTCAGATTGTTTCACCTAAAGTCCTAAGAAATACTTCAGCTCTCTCATACTGCTCATTTCAAACTTCCCTTGCATAAGTTTATAAAACTTCTTGCAAAGGTTGTATTCCGTAGAGCCAAAAATAATATCGTCGACATAGATTTGTACTAGCAGAATCTTGTCTTTTACTTCCCTAAGAAATAATATCTTATCTATCTTTCCTTTTGTAAACATGTTCTTAAGAATAAAGCTAGATAACATCTCATACCAAGCTTGGGGAGCTTGTTTTAAGCTGTAAAGAGATTTATTTAGAAAATAAACATAGTCAGGGAGAGTAGAGTTGACAAAACCTGGGTGTTGTGCTATGTAAACTTACTCTTTTAGATCTCCATTGAGAAATGCTGACTTCACGTCCATTTGATAAACTTTGAATCCTTTGTGAGCAGCATATGAAAGAATTAACCTGATCGCTTCGATTCTGGTCACTGGAGCAAATGTCTGATTGAAGTTAATTCCTTCTTTTTGTCTGTACACTTGTGCTACAAGCCTAGCTTTGTTCTTTATGATTATCTCATTCTCATCCAGCTTGTTTCTAAAAATCCACTTGATACTGATCACGTGCTGTCCCTATGTCTTGGGCACCAAATCCCAGACTTTGCATCTTTCAAACTGATTGAGATCCTCTTGCATGGCCATTATCCAAGAGGCATCCTTGTTTACTTCCTCAAACTTCTTTGACTCAACCTGAGACAGAAAACTAAGATGTAGAATCTCATTAGCAGTACCTCTTCTGGTTCTAACACCGTCGCCTGGCTCTCCAATAATTATATTAGCCGTGTGATCTCTTAGGTGTCTGAATGATAGATTTCTTCCTCGCCCATCAGCAGGTTCTGCCACATCCATCGCATCTCCTGCATGTTATAGCTATTCTTCATCTAGTCGTTCTTCATCCACCAGACTTAGATCGATGACCATGATTGAGCTTGAAACATCTTCCTTAACAAATTCCTCCAAGCTTAGATCCTTGAATCTGATACCTGAACCTACACTAACAACACTAGACGTGTTGCTATGAAGCATGTTAGCCTCATCAAATACAACATTGATAAAATCTTCTACCACCATGGTTTTCTTATTAAAATCCTATATGCCTTACTATGGCTACTATAACCAACAAAAGTACCTTCAAAACATTTATAACTAAACTTCATGCGGTAATACTTCCCATTATTAAGTATGAAGCATTTATTGCCAAAGATCCTAAAGTATGACATAGTCGGTTTTCTACCTTTCAATAGTTCATAGGGAGTCATATGATGGTTTTTGTTGATTAGTGCTCTGTTTTTAACGTGACAGGCTGTGTTGACTTCTACGGCCTAGAAGTACTTCGGTAGTGAAGCGTCATTTAACATTGTCGTACATGCTTTAATGAGGGTTCTATTCCTTCTCTCAGCAACTCCATTTTGTTATGGAGTACGAGGGGAGGAAAACTCATGAAAGATACCTTGAATTCCACAGAATTTTGTCATGACACCATACTCAAATTCTGTTCCGTGATCACTTCGGATTTTGACCACTGAGCAGTTTAATTCATTCTGAATTTTCCTAATAAAATTAGTAAAGGCTTCAAAGGTGTCTGACTTGTGATTTAGAAAGAACACCTAAGTAAAATGAGAGTAGTCGTCAATAATTACCAACGTATAGACTTTACATCCTAAACTGTGAATCGACATGGGACCGAATAAGTCCATATAAAGTTAGTATAAGCTTCTCGAAGAATCTTTTTCAGAAATACCCTTAAAGGTAGCCCTTTTCTGCTTACTCATCTGGCATGCATGACACAGACTCTCATTAAGGCACTTAATGCTGGGGGCATCACGCACTAAGTTGAGAGAAAATAACATGTTTATAGTTTTGAAGTTAATATGTGCTAATCTCTTGTGTCATTGGTCACTGAGAGATGCACTATCTTTTGCCAAAAAGCACACTAGTGTATAATTATCTAAACATAGAAAATTTAAACAGAAAATGTTTCTACTATGAGTGCCGGTTAAGATCATCTCCAAATTTATAGACAATTTTATCAGACATTTGTCCTTGTAAAACTCAACGATATAGTCTTTGTCACATAATTGACTTATGCTTATCAGATTATGTTGTAATCCTTCAACATAAGCCATGTCTGTGAAAGAGACTATGCTGTTGGAAATCATACCATAGCCTTTAGTTAATCCCTATCAAACCCTCCAAAGATAACTTTTGGTCCGTCTTCCACTAGGTTGAATTCTCGCAAAAGGCTTCTAGTCACTGTACAAATACCAGATTAGAGTTTTATTGGCCTTTGGACATACCTGCAATCATAAATCATTTCATCTTTGGAACCCAAATAGATTTGGGTCCTTGGTTCCTTGTTAGCCTGACACCACTAGGAATATTAACGTTGCGAGTGGTCTGTATCGCATTGTTAATTCGTGGAGTTTCAAAATTTGCAGGGTTAATCCAACAATCTACGCCAAAATGACCAATTTTGTCGCAGCACCAACAGTCAAATATATTGTACCTTCTCTTGTAATCCTACTTTACCTTTTGTACGAGAGGTCTAATAGGGGCTAAAAACTTGGAAGTGGAAGCATCGCAATTACAGCATACACAAGGCTTCATAGTTTCCTTGGCCTTAGGAGAAACAGTGTTTGCTTTTGGAGCCTTCTTACCACTTGGTCCATGAATGTAAGGACCATAGCTTTTGTGTGGAATTTCTTCATAAGGTACTTTAAAAACACTCGCACCAAAGTCTCGGGGATGGGTCCATCCTTGATAGTGCTTTTTAGGCTCTACATAGGTAGGCCTAGTAAAGTGCATATAGGACGTCTCAAAGTGGTACTTATTCATGGGGAAGACAACCATCTTAAATAAGGGTTGACTTTGAGGTGTCTTCCCTTTGTATTTGGTTCTGTCTCTCTTAGCAGCCTTATCTTTTCCCACTACGTGGCCAAGACCACTACCTTTCTTCGGAGCAGAAAACTCATCAATGAGGAGAAGAATGGTCTTTGGCTTCGAGTAGCTTTCGACCAGCTTCCTTTCCAACCAAGAGCTTCTCTTTCAGCTCATCTAAGTATTTCTCCTTCTGACTTAACAATTAAGCAGAGCATTTCAATTCCTCTTACAAGGAGTGCACTTCACTTCTGAGAGGAGTCAATTTGGCAATTTCCTCCCTCAGGCTTGATTCCATCGCCTTGAGAGAAGCGATCTCTTTTAATTACTTCTTGACTACCTTGCGGCATTTGTCAAAAACTTTCAAGAGTTCTTCATGCTGAGCTTTTAAGTCAGAGGGGTCTTTCTCAAAAGAGTAGTCTTCATGACCATTAGTGGAAGTTTTTGATTCGGAAAGGATTGTGCGAGAGTTTACCTTCCCATGGTATTGAGAGTCGCCTACTTCTTCATCTGATTGACCCATGAGCCTAAAGTAAGCTTCCTCATTATCTGAGCTTGACTCACTTGAGTCATTGTCGCTAAGAGTCCTTGACTTCTTTGCGACAAAGCTTTTCTCTTCTTTTCTTTTACCCTTGAAGGATCTCTTCTCTTCCTTCTTAGAACCATCCTTCTTCTTGTAGGGACACTCCGTAATCATGTGTCCTGGCTTATTACAACAGTATCAAACAACGTCAAAGGAAGAATGTTTATTCGGTTTCGATTTATAACTGTCCTCTCGGTTGTAGCTCTTCTTGGAACGATCACCTTCATGATGTGATCTTCTAAAGTCAGAGGAGGACAGATTTTTCACTTGCATCCTCTTATTGAGCAATCTTTTAAACTGCTTGGAGATGGGTGAGAACTCTCCATCAGATAGCTAAAAGTCTGACGTGTTTGGCTAAGAGTCTTCTGAAGTATCTGGAGCTCGTACTTACTGGTGACATGACTTTAGACTTTCTCGAACCTTCAGCTTTTAAGGCTACTAACTTCTGTCTTCTTGAAGTCCTGCTGCTTTGCTCCTCCTTCTTTCTGGTGTTCATCTGAAATTCGGAGGAGACAAGATTTCCGAAGAGGTTTTGGGGGTCAATATCTGGCAGCTTCCCAAACTCCCTAATGGCTACAACTTTTGTATCCTAGTCCTTTGTCAAGGATCTGAGGAATTTGTCGTTTAGTTCACCATTACTAAAGGTGCGGTCGTAGTTCCTGAGTCTGTTGACGATCTTGAAGAATTTTTTCGAAACTGTCAGCAATAGGGTGATTTGCACCCTGTTTGAAAGCTTCGTTCTCCTAATTTAGCAAGGATCTATGATCATCTTGAACTTCTTCAGTTCCTTCCATAAGCACAACTAGACAATCCCACATCTTCTTGGATGATTTGCAGTGGAATAAATTTTAGAGCATCGAATCATCCACTGCGTTGGCTATAATATTCTTCGCCTTTTAATCAAATGAGACCAAGGCAATTTCATCCTTAGTCAGATCCATCATCTTCTTTGGAATCATGATAGTCGGATTGAGAGCAGACGGTTGTGTAGGAATATGAAGCCCTTCTTCAGCAATCTGAAATATTCTTGTATCAGCTGCTTTCATTTAGAACTTGACTCTTTCTTTCCACATAAGAAAGTTCTCTTTAACTCATACAGGTAACTTCATAGAAGACATATCCTTGCTTCTGTCCATAGTAACCAAGCAGGATCTCTAGAGAACTAGATGAGAGATCTTGTTCAAAATATTAACCTTATGTTGAACAACGACCCTCTGATACTAATTGAAAGTATCTAGTGTCTACCTAAATCACTTAGAGGGGGGTGAATACGTGAAGTCTGTGTCTTTTTACAGAATAAAAACTACTTGAAAAATTAGAGCACACAGAACACAAAGATCTATAGTGGTTCCCCGAGTTGGGTACGTCCTCTGTCCTCCTTGCCTATCTACCACAAAGGGATAGATTCGGCTACTTCACCTTTCTCAAATTTCAACAAATCTTACACCTCAAAGTCTCAACTCCAATAACTCGGAGACAACGCTCCTACCACTCAGAGAACAACCACTCTTACAACTCTATCCACAGACGGATCTACAACTCGATCCAATAACGGATCTACTACTCGGAGGCAAAGCCTCCTATAAATACAACAAGAGATTTATACAAGATGATTACAAATAAATCTATTCAGATCTAAAGTCTTCAGTCCTCCATTCTTTGAAAGATTGATCTTAATAAACTTGGAGAACACGGAAATGTTGAAAGCTTTGATGACTTGAATCTGAATTCACGAAATGACTAGATCTAAATGGATAGGAACCTTCAGAAAATAACGATCCAGTTAATTTCGTTGGAGGAAGATCGAATCTTGCAGCTAACTTGCGTCGGCCGATAGTTGTCGCGCGATACGTAAGGAAGACAACAATGATTTTCTTGATCGGGAAGTTCTTGGAATGGGTACGATGAGCACGATTAGTGTTTGAGAATAAATCACCCTAAATATATATAAAGATCTTCATTTGCAGCAGCTAGCAAAGTTCTTGCACGTTGGAAAACTCGCGGGTCACTGTACATGGATGTCGGCAACAACGAACTGGAATTTTGAAAACGGGAAGAAAAATAACACTAAGTAATATTCGTCGAGTATTGTTGAGTATTGGTAAGGATACTACCGAACAACAGTGAATTTCGACGAATTTTTCTTGGCAAAATTTAGCCCGATTGAATCCTAACACACGACTCCATGTAGAAGAATCACTCGACAAATTCGACGAATATCAGTTAGTATACTCGACGAATTCGATGAGTATCGGCTAGAATACTCGACGCCTAACCAAGTGATATTCGACGAATCCGACTTAAGAAAATCTAGAGAAGTAACGTCGAAATGATTCGATGAATTCACCGTGTATCGACAAGTATATTCGACGAATTCGGCGAGTACCGATAGATACATTTGATGAATTCGACGAGTATACAAGATGATACTCGACGATTCTTACTTGACCGATTTTCCAACTTTTAGAGATTTTACCCTAAGTACAAATGATGAATTCGACGAGTGCTAGTAAGTATATACGACAAATTCGACGAGTATTAACGAGTATACTCGACGAATTCGACGAATATGTCTTACGAAACTTGACGAATTTAATTTGGTAAAATTCATGTTCCTCTGATTTCCATTCGTTGACCTTCCATGATCCTTCTAATACACTTAAGATAGAAGTACACCCCAATAGAGAGATTACACGTGAGTCAACAAATTGGCCTATACAATGAAGGATTATGTTGTATAGTCTTGTGTTTCATGACCCACTGTAACCTGACATTGGGTTGTACTTAGCAATACAGTCCTGCAAGTATATACTAAACACACAGCATCAAATACAATCTCAATTAATCTTAGCTTTAAGGGACCCTTATTTAAATAAGGGTTATTGTGGATACAATACCCAACAATCTCCGAAGAGAGCTTCAGCTTAGATTTTCCACTTCCACGAAGAGGAAAAGTGGTATAGAAGCTTTATTCTAAATCCAGCAGCGAGAGAACGAGACCTGGGCTCACTTTGTCGATCACTTCCAAAAGGAGATTTTGGAAATTCAGAATGTTGATCAAGAATTGTACATAGTTGCCTTGATCAGTGGTTTGAGAGAAGGATGACTAAAATTTGAGGGCAACAATCTAGTACAAATGACTTATTAGGAGATGATCAGTCTCACCAACATGTACATTCGAGGCAAAAAAAGCAACTCGAACTATGTCTCTAGGCTTATAACAGAAAAAAATCCTTCTTCTTTTCAATATGAGCAACCCTCAAGGTCTCCTCGACGAGATTTTCACCCTCGTGCTTGGATGAATCAGAATTTCCTTTGTCATCGACACCTCTTCCCAGTCCAAGATCAGTTTCAAAATCAAAGATTGCAATTGCCCATTCCTCCCACTTATCCAGCTCCAGCTCCGCAAGCAGCTCCAATACTTCAGCAGCAAGATGATGAATTACAAGAATCTGAGTTGGACAACATATTGGACGAAGTAATCCAATTCATAAAGAGCAAGACCAGTTACAAAGGGCCTTTCCAGCCCGCAGATCAGAGGTTCAAAGGCTCTGACCAATACTGCGAGCACTACAAAGAGAAAGGGCATCCAACCAAAAATTGTCGAGCTCTTCATCAAATGGAGGAGAAAATGCTAAAGCAGGGGAAGTTTCGTGATTGAGTCCCTAAAGATGACCTCTCTCACCCATCTACTTCAAAAGGCAAAGAGGTGGCAGACATTCTTCTCAGCTTGAAAGGAATAAATCAGATCAGCATGAAAATTAACTTTAATCTTGGTGCTGAATGCATCGACACCAACGATGACGACACTCTTGGTGATCTATTCTAAAGTGAAGGAGGACATCGGAAAATCCTGAAAGCTCTTGACAATCATGGCTAATTAGTTTTAGTTTTCTTTGTTGAACATTTCTCTTGCATATTTTTGAACACTTTCTTTCTCATTTCAATGCTTACTTCAGAGATCCTATACTAAAACTTCTCCTCGTTTGGATCTCCCCCTCCTCTCTATTTTCTCTTTGCTAAAGGGATCACTGAACTAAGGAGATATCGCCGTGTCTTGCCTAAACACACACATATTGGTCTCTAGCGTAACACCATAAGGACCACGTATAGCAGGGAGTGTTCGAATACGTATAGTCAGAGCCGTCCAACTCTTGTGCGAAGGAATTCAAGACTACGGATCCTAGCTGATATCTAACACACCATGAGCATCAAGGGAGGTCCGGGTGTTTATTAGCTCTACTGGCTTCGCTTGCGATATTGTTACAGCTTTGATGATCTTTCTTGAGCGTGGAATGCTAGACCTCTTTACGTACCAAGCCTTATTGATCATCTCACACAGTGATAATCGAACACTCCATAGTACTCTCAAGCCGTGCCTATAGGGGACCCACAACTTTGTTGATCTTTCTTGAGAAAGCAATGCAAGTCCTTTTGGCGCACCTGGCCATACTAATTAACTTAGCTTGTATCCCTAAGCATGAGAGCAGTGTGCCTGTTGTTCTTTCATCGGGGAGGTACAACTTTGATGATCTTTCTTGAGTGAACAATGCTAGCCCCCGCGGCACACCTTGCCTCACTTATCATTTTAGGCTGTACATCTCTTTTTTTTCTCTTTCGGTGGAGTTGCGGTTAGTCCGCTTTTAGTAGGACTACACCCTTGATGATCTTTCCTGAGCGAGCAATATTATCCCTCGCGGCGCATCTGGCCTAACTAATCATCTTCGGGTGTGGACTGAAAGTGAAGGAATAGATCACACTAACTCTAGAGGGGGGTGAATAGAGTTTTAAAAACTTTTCATTAATTTTTATTGTGGACTTAAAATAAGTGATAACTATATATAGAAAGGCAGAATGAAAAAATACAGAAATCACAACACAGAGATAATAAAAAATAGAGCAACCACACGACACAAAGATTTTATAGTGGTTCCCCTAAAACTTGTGTACATCCACTCTTCTATCACCCTGGTAGAAATCCACTACAGATTTTTGATCAGGTGCCCTGCCACCATAGATTTTTGCTCAGGTGCCCTGTCACCACAAGATCTATTTTAAGGGAGATCTGACAACCCTTTGAGTTTTTGACTAGGTGCTCAAAAACCAAACCAAGTCTTTTGATCAGGAGACTTGACAACCTAAGGATAACTTTTGAAGGGAGTTAAAAACCCTTTTATAGTAAGGAAAAGAAAATGATGATGTCTTCTCTTTCTCAATAATCTGAGAAGACTAGTGGATTTTCTATTGTTGTCAAAGCTCCCCTTGAGATGTAGAATTGTTCAGGAGAAAGAGAGCTTTGCTCATGGTTTAGGCCTTCAGACTGGTTGAAGATCTTCAGGGAACTTTCAGACAAAAGTTGATGATTTTGTCTCTTGAAATTCCTAAAGCAAAAGTTGATGAAGAACTTGATTTTTAAGAGAGTTGTTCTTCTTTAAGTTTTTTGTAGAATAATCTTTCTGTCACAGGTTACAGTTATTTTCTGTCTGAAAAGATAAACCTTATATACTCCATGCAGATTTTTGCTCTTTTAAATTCTAATTCCTTTCCTTGACTGACTGCCGAAATTTTGGGAGTTGATCGGCTTGAATTTGTCTTTAATGAATTTCCCTAACTGTCTCAATAAAATAACCTAAGTAATAACTCTGTGAAGACAATAATTAATGCTACCAAGGAACGGATATATTCTTGAGAATATGAGCATTAATTATCAGAGTATTACTTCCTTAATATAATCGAATTTTAAATGATAGTCGATCTGAGAAACTACAAAGGAAAAACGTCGAATAGAACCAGGAAGGAAATAGTCGAACTCAGGAATTATTTTGTCAACCTGAACTCCAAGTTCTTCGAGCTGAGAATTCTCCTTCATCGAGTTGAGCTCAGCGATGATCGATCTGAAACTGAACTGCCAATCTGAGCTCCAAGTTCATCGACCAGAGATAGACTTTTGTCGAACTAAACTTCTGATATGAGATCAGAGATCTTCGATCTCAGCTAGAATTTCGTCGAGCTCAACTCAGAGAAGGAACTCTGAGTTCGTCGATCTGAGATCGACTATCGTCGAGTTGAGTTCAGCTATCGTCGAACTGAATTTCTGAAATCTTTTTAACTGCATTTCCTTAAAGTCATCTGTCTCTAAAGTTTGGAGTCTTTAAAGTCTTCTGAAGGAAGGTTAACTTAATGTGACTAACCTTAACCCTAGAACTAACAAATGACCCTAGACTATACATATTGGGTAAACAAACCTAATGGTGAACCTAGCCCAAATCCAAACTGGGGTTCCAACAATCTCCCCCTATTTGGGTGAGGTCACTATACAAGACAGAAAATAGAAAATCACAAAGCAATAAAAATATCTGATAGAATTTTATAAATTCAGCAGATATGAACAAATGTGAGTTGGATATAATACAACAATAATAAAGTTCAACAAGCAAAAATCAGAGGATTAACAGTTTTTCTTTGAATCATCAATAGAGGGAACTGAAGCAGGTTTTGTGAAAACCATTATCCTTTTTGGGTCTTATGCTTCTCTTTGGGTCATCTTCATGTCTTGAGCCCTAAGAATCTTTACAGTTGTAGCTCTGGGCACTATAACTTCTGGATGTAAATGCATATAAGAATCAACATTGAAATGTTTTTGTACCTGATATTTATCCAGTTCTTTCTTTCTGTAAGAAGATATGGTTGTAAATTAAGAAATATCTTCTCCTTCTTCCCTGGATTTTCTGATCTGAGAGAGAGCTATAATTTCCTTAAATCTGGTCATTCTAGAATTGTGGTCCATTTCTAGATCACAAACTAGATACAGTGGCCTTTCTGGGCTTGCTTTATCTTGCTGATATTTCTCAGATGTTTTCTGTTGTCTGCTTTGCTTCTAATACTGTTGTTATTTGTTTCTAATGGAGCTGTGATGTTGTCTGCTATAAGAAGGTTTGGAATGAGAAGATGTAGACTTTTGAACTTGAGAAACACTTCTTGCTTATCTTGCTGCAGGAGGAGGAGGACCTCTCCTGAATTGAGGTGGAGGAGAGTATCTCCTTCTCTTCTTCCTTTCTTTCATCTCATTCTTAGAATATCTCATCCAGTTGAGCATGTATTGAGTGAGAGTAATGTTGTGCAGAATATAATAGGGAGTGTCAGCTGTGGGAGAGGGTTTAGGAGAAGCCTTGGGTGGAACCTTCTTCTTAGCTTTTATCTTTTTAGAACTGGTATCCTTTGAGTCATCAGAATCTTCATCTTTATCATCAGATCCATTTGTAGGATTATTATAAAGAGCATGAATTTGTCTAAGCATATCATCAGAAAGAATTGGATGAGATTGTGGCTGTACACTTGTATCTTTTATATAAGCCTGAGGCTGTAGCTCTGAAAGTTCTGCACTGGCTTGAACTTCAGTATCCGCTGAATCTAAATCTTCAAACATAATCTCATCCATGTCTAGCATGGGAGATTCAGCCCAGCCAAAGTTTGGAGGAGAGAAATCCTTTGGCTCTGAATTAGGTATTGGCTCTATAACAATATTAGAAACTGAAGAACTTGTCCTAAGTTGTTCCAAAACTTTAGGACTGATTGGAGCTGAGTAACATACTATAGCTTTAGAAAAATCTAGAACTGAATCAACAAAAGCTGGTAGATTGTTGTTATGCACTGAATCAAAGGAATGTAATAAAGAAACTATATCAACTGTGGGATTTATAATAAAGTCACTAACAGTATTTATTGCTGTATCAACTGGCATTTCTGCTAAACAAAACATCTCAGAATCATCATCAAGAATTTCAATTATCTCTGGAATTTCTAGAATATTTGTTGTTGCTGCTGCTACTGCTGAATCTTATTCATAGAATATCTCCCCCTGCCTGGTTTCAGAAAGTCCTGAACCCAGGCCCCCATAAGAAGGGATAGAGGAGGAGGCAGCAAAATGAGTAGATAGAAGAGATATAGAAGCAATTAGAGGGAAAACAACCTCATCTATTAGCTTCTTAAGAGAGGGAGTGATGAATTGAAGAAGATCTTTTGCTATGTCAGAGAAATTTAGATAGAGGGGTTCAGGAGTAGATGGTGTGTAAGAGGATTAGTAGCCACAATTTGAACATACAGAGAAAGCTTTAGGGAAGTTTGTTTGTTGGAATTCTAGGAATGTGGATGGAATGTTGGATGGGGGGATGGCATCAGGTAATTGATCCTGAATAGGTGAATGTTGTGGAGATGCTTGAGGAGATGGAGATGATAGTTGATTACAATTTGGTTGGGTAGAGGTGGATGGAATGTCTTCAAGATGAGATGGAATTGGAGATTGAGGAGGCGGAGATGGTGGTGTATCCTCATGGATATGAATTGGTGATTGTGGTTGAGATGGTGATTATGTTGGTGAGACTGGATGAATGGAGGTAGAAGGTTGTTGAAGTGAAGTTGATGAAAGAAATATTGAATGAGGTGGAGATGGAGGATGAGCAGGAGAGGGAGGAGCAGGAGCTTCTTCATGAGTTGGGAGAGTGGCTAAATCAGCTCTGGTTTTCTCAGAAGCTAACCTGGAAGAGGAGGCCATGGAGGGATTGGGGATTACCATCTCTCATCTACCAAAGAGGGCAGAAGTAAGCCTCTTTGATGCATTAATAAAAATGGTCTGGGTGACCAATAATTTTGGAACCTTGGCTTGCAGAAAGATTCCCAGAATCCTTCCAAAACTCACATTCTTATTACTGATTTTCCTTTTAATCAAATCAAGCAAAATTCTTCCCGAGTCTGCTAATTTCTTATTAACCAGAGCACTCATCAAATGAAATTGGTGTCTGGTAATATGATCATGAGAAGAGTATTTTCCTAACAACACTTTTCCAACTATATCAGCCAAGAATCTATATTCTATTGATAAATTTTTTTCTTGAGGAGGTGCTTAGGGTTTCCTTCAGAATTACCTAACCTTTCTAGCATTTCATCAAATTCACTGCTAGATAAATCTATTTCATCTTCACCAATTAACAAATCCAAAAACTTCAGTAAAAATTTCTGGTGAGAGAGTAATCTGGTTACCAGATATCGAACCGATAAGAACTGGAGTACCTTGAATTTTTGCCATGAAAACCAATTCTTTAATCTTTGACACTGGTAGTTTTATCCTTGTGGTCATGAGGTACTGCAGATTTGGACCTTCAAATAGTTGTAGAACATCTTAGAATATTTGATCTGAGTGAGAAAACGATTCCAAATCAATATCAAAGCCCGCATCAAACTTCATGGATGCGAGGATTGCTGGAGAAACTGACATTGCACTGCAAAACAACAAGAGATCAAGTGCAGAGGGGAAATGGAAAGTGTTGGATGGAGTTTGATGAAAACCCTATTATAAGTTTTCAGAAGGTGAAACGGAGAACTCCGTCCAACGCAAAAGGACAACTTCGAACTCAGGTCGACGAAAAATTTCATGAAAAAATAAAAGGCGTTGATCTCAGTTTGAAGAGGGAAAAACAGTTCGTCGTTCTCAGGTCGACGAAATTATGTCTGAAGCAAAATCGTCGATCTCTGTTCGATGAAAAAGTTTCTTAAAGATATTTCATCGATCTCTGTTCGACAAAAAACTCAAGAAAGAGTTCACAGATCGTCGATCTCTGTTCGACGAAAAGTGATCAATTCTTTTAACCTCAGATAGAAATAAAATTAGGCCTTCTCCATTAATCATACCTAACTGATTTAAGAAGAACAGATGTTTCTTTTCATCCAAAGGTTTGGTGAAAATATTTGCTCTTTGTAAATTAGTAGAGATAAAGACAAGGTTAATTTTATTTTTATCTACACAATCTCTAATGAAATGATGCCTAATTTCTATATGTTTGGTCCTACTATGATGCACTGAATTTTGTGCAATGGAAATTGCACTGGTACTATCACAAAATATAGTTGAATTATTTAGATTGAAACCATAATCCAGGAGTTGGTTTTGAGTCCACAAAATTTGTGAACAATAACTATCAGCTGCTATATATTCAGCTTCAGTAGTTGAAGTTGACACAGATGTCTATTTCTTACAAAACCAAGACACAAACTTATCACCAAGGAACTAGCATGTTCCTGATACGCTTTTCCTATCAAATCTACATCTAGCAAAGTCAGCATTTGAGAATCTAGTTAATTCAAATTATGACGCAGTTGGATACCAGAGTCCCAGATTTGGACAACCCATTACATATCTCAAAATTCCTTTTAGTAAAATAAGGTGAGATTCTTTTGGGTTCACTTGGAACTTAGCACAAAGACATGTAGCAAACATTATATCTGGCCTACTAGCTGTGAGATACAACAAGGACCCAATAATAGCCCTATATGTTTTCTGATCAACTGGCTTGCCCTGTTCATCAGAATCAATCACAGCATTGGAAGCCATGGATGTTTTCATAGCTGAGTAATAAGACATCCCAAATCTCTTAATTAACACCCTTGCATATTTAGATTGGTAGATGAAAATTCCATCAGGGGATTGCTTCACTTGAAGACCAAGGAAGTATGAAAGCTCACCCATACTACTCATTTCAAACTTGGAATGCATCAGGTCAGAAAACCTTTTGCATAGTTTGGAATCAGTAGAGCCAAAAATGATGTCATCTACATATATTTTTACTAATAAAATTTTATTTTTAGGATGCATAATAAACAAAGTCATATCTATAATGCCCCTAGTGAACTTATGCTCTAAAAGAAAGCTAGCTAAGGTCTCATACTAAGCTCTTGGAGCTTGCTTTAAACCATAAAGAGTTTTATGCAATTTGAAAACAAAAGAGGGATGAATTGGAGAGATAAAACCTGGTGGTTGCTCCACATAGATCTCCTCTTTGAGTTCACCTTTGAGAAAGGCACTCTTGACCTCCATTTGGTAGACTTTGAATTTCTTGAATGCTGCATAAGCAAGAAATATCATGATAGCTTCTAGCCTTGCAATAGGGGCAAAGGTCTGATCATAATTAATTCCTTTCTCCTGAGAATAGCCTTGAGCTACCAATCTTGCTTTGTTCCTTACAATAGCTCCTTGTGCATCTAATTTATTCCTGAAAATCCATTTAGTTCCAATGACCGGGTAGTCTTTGGGTCTTGGAACTAAATCCCAAACTCTGCATCTCTCAAATTGATTGAGCAAATCTCTGAACTAGCTGACTTAAAATTTACTACATATATGTTTCCTATTCTAGTTCCTGTTAAAACAATTTCCTTTGAACTAGAAGAAATAATGCATAAAGACTTGTTAAAGGTTACCTGATAACCTTCATCACATAACTGACTTATGAATATTAGGTTATGCTTAAGACCACTCACATAGGCTACTTTCCTAAAGGTGACAGCTCCAACTTTAACATTTCCATATCCTTTTGTTTGGCCACAGTTGGAGTCTCCAAAAATCACGTTTGGTCCAAGCTTTGATTTGTTGTCTGTTAGATTTCCCTTGCTTCCTATCATATGCTTTGAACATCCACTATCTAAGTACCACTATTGATCTGTGGTAGGATAGTCCATTGCCTATAAGAAAATATATTAGATGTTCTTGACCCAGGTAACCTTGGGTCCTTGATTCTTCTCAAATTTATAACTAGAAATGAAAGAAAATTATGGCTGATTTTTATATCCTAAGGGGTGAAATCTTCTAGGTGGTATTATCCATTGAGTAAAGGGGTTAACAAATTTTGTTATTTTTATTATTAGTTGGATAAAAATTAAAATTTCTGTTTTGAAAATTTGAGGTCGACGAATTTAGTTGAGTTCATCGATCTGAGTTCGACGAAAAGTATTGATTTTGTCGATCTCAGTTCACAGAATGATAATACTCATGTTCTGCATTCCACAATCGTCGATCTCTATTCGACGAAATATATTGATTTCATCGAGCACCCATTGTTGAGTAATCATACCTAAATTCTGGGTCAGAGTTCTTCGATTGTCGTTCGACGCATAATACTGATTTCGTCGATTTGAGTTCGATGAATTTTGTTGAACATTATTTTTATGAGTTTTTTTATGTTTCTTTGCTTTGTTCTTTGGTAAGATTTCAGTATTTTTATCTGTAAGTTGTAAACTTCTTTTCCTTTTTCATTTAGCAGAGATGAATTTTATGGGGGTTAATAAAATATTTTTTTGAAGAATAGGAGACTGACTTGATGAAGCACCTAAACCCAGTTTGCTATTTAATCTAGCATTCACTGTGCTTGTGATGTCCATCAATTTGATACATCTCCCATTAAGGGATTCTTCAAATATTTTAGCCTAATTTAATGTAGTTTCTAAAGAAATTATTTGTTCTGAAGCTAAGTCTAATTCATCTTTTAGTTTGATGTTTTCAAAAAATAGATTGTCATATTCAATTTATTTTTCTCTGGAAGTTTGATTTCCTTCTCAGATTTAATTAAATCATTACATAGAAGTTTGAATTCAGATTTAAAATGATCAGATGTGAAATAAAAACAAACTATTACCTGGTCCTCTCTTGATTCAGATTCTTCTGCTGATTCTTTAGTTGTTGAGTGACTGCATGATGCATCAATTTCCATCAAGCATATTTCTCTGGCTTTTGCCTCTTCTTCATCCTTACTAGAACTGGATGAAGTTTCATCTTCTGAGTCACTACAGGTCTCAGATATAAATCCCTTCTCCTTCTTCTTGTATTTGTTGGAGGAGGGCTTGCTAGAGTGCTTCTTATACTCTTTCTCTTTTCTCTTGTTCTTCTTTTGAGCCTCTAGACATTCTGGGAAAATTTTTCCTTGCTTCTTGCATCCATAAAAGATAATTTCCTTAGTAGAAGTCTTGTCATACCTAGGTTTGTCTTCATTTCTAGAAGACTTTCTTCTGAAATCCTTCCTAGCCATCTTGTAGAATCTCTTAGCCAAGAGACTCAATAGATCTTCATTGGCAGGTAGTGCTTCTGATTCCTCAAATGCCTTAAAGGCAATACTTTGCTCCTTCCTTCCTGGGGTAGGAGTCTTTTGTTCAACTGCTTCTCTGGTCTTGATAAGCTGCTCATAAGACTTGAGCTTGCCTAATAATGACTCATTAGAAATCTCATTTAGGCTTCTGGCCTTCTTGATTGGCCAGATTCTAGAATCCCATGTGCTGGGGAAGCACATCAGAATCTTATCATTTATCTTATAAAAGAGATGTCCTTATACAGAGTTTTCAGCTCATTGATTATTAGGCCTAGTCTATTGTACATGTCAGCAACTGATTCTGCTTCTTCTTTCTTAAAATTCTCATATTGAGAGATCAGATGTGATCTCTTGTCTTTCCTTTCATCAGCAGATCCTGCTACCATTTGGTTGAGGGAATCCCAAATGGCCTTTGCTGATGTGTATTCAGCCACTTTTTGAAATATGTCATCAGACATTGTTTGAGCTAAGATGTTCATAGCTTTAGCATCTACAACCTTAGCTTTCTTTTGTGCATCAGTCCACTCAGGTGGTGGAACAGCACCAGTGCTTGTACTGGTATTTGTAGAAGAAGTAGGGGGACTTGTCAAAATATAATTGTAGATATCTTCATCAATGGAATTCATATATAATCTGATCCTTGCCTTCCAAAATGCAAACTTGTTAAGATTGCACACTGGAGGTCTGGTGCTTGAGTATTCCTTATTTTGTGCCATGATATAAAAAGACAATAGAGTGAATGGGATCTATCAAAGATCTTTTGGTTCAGGTGTTAGCCTACGAAACTAAACAATCTTACCCTCTAATATCAATTGAAAGTGAAGGGATAGATCACACTAACTCTAGAGGGGGGATGAATAGAGTTTTAAAAACTTTTGATTAATTTTTATTGCAGATTAAAATAAGTGATAACTATATATAGAAAGGAAGAAAGAAAAACACAGAAATCACAGCACAGAGAAAATAAAAATAGAGCAACCAGACGACACAAAGATTTTATAATGATTCCCCTAAAACTTGGGTGCATCCACTCTTATACCACCCTTGTAGGAATCCACTACAAGTTTTTGATCAGGTGCCCTACCACCACAGGTTTTTGCTCAGGTTCCCTGTCACCACAAGATCTAATTCAAGGGAGATCTGACAACCCTTTGAGCTTTTGACAAGGGGCCGAAAAACCAAACCAAGTCTTTTGATAAGGTGACTTGAAAATTAAAGGATAACTTTTGAAGGGAGTTAAAAACCCATTTACAGTAAGGAAAAGAAAATGATGATATCTTCTCTTTCTCAATAATCTGAGAAGACTAGTGGATTTTCTGTTGTTGTTAAATCTCCCCCTGAAATGTAGAATTGTTTAGGAGAAAGAGAGCTTTGCTCAGGGTGTAGGCCTTCAGACTGCTTAAAGATCTTTAAGGAACTTTCAGACAGAAGAGTATGATTTTGTCTCTTGAAATTCGTGAGGCAAAAGTTGATGAAGAACTTGATTTTTATGCGAGTTGTTCTTCTTTCAAATTTCATTTAGAATATCTCAGCCAGAATAAAATCTCAAATATTATCCGCCTATATCTTCCACTCTATTCGCCCTGCAGACTAATAACTCATTTTCGTTAAATTAAGTGAGTTATCACGTTGTGAATCTATTAGTAAATCTGCTAAAGCTACATTATCATGCGACAAGAAAGCAAATAATCACTCGATTTCAAATACCATTGAAAGCCAAAACTTTGTTTCTCGTGGAGTTCGGTGTCCCAAAAGAGGGGTGACTTTACACCTACTACACTCGGGGGAACGTCAAGGACCAAATAATTGGGAAATTAGGAACAGACCCTCGGCTCTAGTGTGGAGGTCCCACCACACACCTAGAAGGTCACAAGAACACTTCCCCTCCCTCACCAATGGCTGAGCTGGGTACCTTGGAGAGCTCTCAAACTCTACCAAGAATAAGAAACCAAGGGAGGAGAAAGCCAAAAACTCATCCCCTCCAAAGGTACCCAAGGGGGCTATTTATAGTTTTTCCAAGCTTGGGGCCGAAATGTCCAAAATACCCATAAGGCAAAAAGACCTCGAGCCAATAAAAAACCTCCACACCGGGAGGTAAAGAGGTAATTCCCCCCCCCCCCGAGGGCAAAAACGGTAAAAGCACGGCCCAAAGAGGTCCAGGGCGGGAGGAGGCCAAGCCATACCCCCTACCTCCCCGGAGAAACCGCGCATTGGGGGCTGACAGCAGGCCACGGGCCTTGCTCGCCCGCAGAGCAGGCTGCCCGAGCGAGCACCAGCCAGCGCTGGTCTCGTCTGCAGGGAAGGCCGCCTGGGAGAGCACCAGCCGGCGCTGGTCTAGCCCGCAGGGCAGGCCGCCCGGGCGAGCACCAACCGGAGCTGGTCTCGCCCGCAGGGCAGGCCGCCCGGGCGAGCACCAGCCGGCGCTGGTCTCGCCTGCAGGGCAGGCGGCCCGGGCGAGCACTAGCCAGCGCTGGTTTTGCCCGCAGGGCAGGCCACTCGGGCGAGCACCAGCTAGCGCTGGTCTCGTCCGCAGGGCAAGCTGCCCGGGCGAGCACTAGCCAGCGCTGGTCTCGCCCGCAGGGAAGGCCTCCCAGGCGAGCACCAGCCCGCAGGGGTCTCGCTCGTAGGGCAGGCCGCCCATGTTAGCACCAGACAACGCTAGTCTCGCCCAACGGGCAAGCTACCCGGATGAGCACCAGCCCGCGCTGGTCTCGCCTACAAGGCAGGCCGCCCGTGGGACCACTAGCCTGCGCCCGTCTCGCCGCTCCTACCTCGCGCCAAGGTAAGTCGGGTGGTACCAACCATGCTGCCTCACCCACCCAAAAAAAGGGGTCAGGGGGAGGTGGATTTTTTCTCCCCCTACTAGTATATTTCCAAGGCCAAGACAAAATTGCCACCAAGAGTGCAAAATCTCTGAAAAGCTTAAAAACATAAATCTCGTCCTACGTCTACCGAGGGGACCCTATTATGCGAATATGGGGTCGTACACAATCCCCGCTCTTTTCGAGGGTAGCACAAGCTCAGAAAGAAACATCCAACCCAACGTATTCGCTGAGTGGCCTCTTCTCGCGGTTTGAAAGATACTTGGCCTCTCCGGGGAGTCGACCTGTCATGCCAACTAATGGGAGCCTTGGTGACGAGACAGCCTCGGGGTGAAAACACTTAGCCTCCCGAGGGTTCAACCTGTCATGCCAGCTAATGAGAGCTTGGGTGACGAGATAGACTCGGGGTGAAAGTACTTAGCCTCCCGAGGGGTCAACTTGTAATGCCAGCTAATGAGAGTCTGGGTGACGAGACAGCCTCGGGGTGAAAATACTTAGCCTCCCGAGGGTTCAACCTGTCATGCCAGCTAATGGGAGCCTGGGTGACGAGACAGCCTCGGGGTGAAAACACTAAGCCTCCCGAGGGGTCAACCTGTCATGCTAGCTAATGAGAGCCTGGGTGACGAGACATCCTCGGGGTGATAACACTTAGCCTCCCGAGGGGTCAACCTGTCATGCCAGCTAATGCGAGCCTAGGTGATGAGGCAGCCTCGGGGTGAAAATACTTAGCCTCCCGAGAGGTCAACCTGTCATGCCAGCTAATGAGAGCGTGGGTGATAAGACAGCCTCGGGGTGAAAATACTTAGCCTCCCGAGGAGTCAACCTGTCCTTCCAGCTAATGAGAACCTAGGTGACGAGACAGCCTCGAGGGTGGTACTTGCTCTCCCCGAGGCACATTCGACCCAACTAGCTAGTGAGGTCCTGGATGAGGAGATCCTCTCGGGGGTGGGACTTGCTCTCCCCGAGGAACATTCGACCCAACCAGCTAGTGAGAGCCTGGATGAGGAGATCCTCTCGGGGGTGGGACTTGCTCTCCCCGAGGCACATTCAACCCAACCAGCTAGTGAGAGCATGGATGAGGAGATCCTCTCGGCGGTGGGACTTACTCTCCCCGAGGCACATTCGACCCAACCAGCTAGTGAGAGCATGGATGAGGAGATCCTATCGGGGGTGAGACTTTCTCTCCCAGAGGCACATTCGACCCAACCACCTAGTGAGAGCCTGGATGAGGAGATCCTCTTGGGGGTGGGACTTTCTCTCCCCGAGGCACATTCGACCCAACCAGCTAGTGAGAGCCTGGATGAGGAGATCCTCTCGGGGGTAGGACTTTCTCTCCCCGAGGCACATTCGACCCAACCAGCTAGTGAGAGCCTGGATGAGGAGATCCTCTCGGGTGTGGGAACTAGGCATGTCACCTGAACTTTACCAAAATCAAACATCCTCCAAAGGGGAAAATATGATGGGTTACATGACCCCCCCCCCCCCCGACTCAACTGGTCGGGGGCTAAACTCATTACAAAATAAGAAAAAATACAAGACTCCTTCGAGGCGAGGCTTCTTCAGGGGGTCTTAGCATGATGGTCGTCATCCTTCTCCTTGGATACCTCCATCTGTCTCAGGCTCTCCATGATCTTCTCCATCTCCTCTGCCTTGGCCAACCAAGAGATGGTGTTGACGGCCATGACATAACATTGCCTTGCCATCCTAGAGTCTCCCTTGACTCTGACCTGGATTCCTCCTGAGCTGAACTTAAGGCATTGGTGGAACGAAGACGGCACACAATGGAAGGCACTGATGAGGGGCCTTCCGAAGATGGCGTTGTAGATGCTTGGAGCGTCAACTATGACGAACTGGCAGTTCCTTAAAGTCCCTCCCAATTTCACTTGGAGTCCTACTCCACCTTCAACCTCCTTCCTCTCCCCTAGAAATCCGAACAGGGGTCTGTTTGAGGATAACACCCTCCTTGACTCCACCTTCATTTCGTCATACGCCTTCTTAAAAATGGCGTTGATGGATCTCCCGTTGTCAACCAAGATCCGGGAGATGGTGTAGCCCTCGATGGCTGTCTTGATGACCAGCGCATCGCAGAATGGATCTTCATGGTCTGGCAGGTCCTTCACCGAGAAGGTGATCTTCTCTTCTGGGGTGGGGTCTGGGATGTCGAAGTGACACTCCGTCGGTACAAAATATTGAGGCTCGCCTTCCGAGTGGCCTCAATCCCCTCTCCACCGTGGATCACTATTATACCACCTCGGAGTCCTACATCGACCCGGTACTCATATATATCATCCCCCCCAATTGGGGTGGAACCTCTTCAACCTGCACCGGCAGCTGCTACTGGGCAGGGCCTCTCGCCCCCCTCACTTCTAGGAACTCAGGGCAGGTAGCTGTGGCATTACCGTCCTCCTGGTGGAAGTCACAGTATGGTAATGCTCCTTCTCCCCTCCTTCGGTGGGCTCGGCGGTCTCTCTCATTGCCTCTTCCTCCTTCACCTATTGCCAAGGCTTGTTATGATGGGGGTAGGAGCTGTCTTGGGGCTTGCCTCTGGGAGTTTAACCTCCCTTGGCCCCCGTGAAAGTTTCCTCCACCCTGGATGAGAGCTCTTCCTGGACCATGGGCAGGTCCTCCCAGCTACCTCCAGCCTGGTTCTAGACCCTCCTGTCCCTGGAACCCCTGAGCTCTCTGCTCTTCTCTTCTTCTTCCTTCCTGATGCCTTGAGCCACCTTGCTCTTTCGGCTCCGACTCTATTAGCTTTTCCAGCTTTTTGATGAATCCCGGGTTGGCCGCCTCCATGGCTATCTCCTCTACCGCCCTTTCCATCAGCTCCTCGAACGAAAGGGGGGGCTTTCGGGTCAGGCTCATCTTGAAGAACCCCTCGCACAACCCCATCGTGAACGCCATCTGGAAGGCATACCCTGGCATCTCCTGGATGTCCAGGATCTCTTCTTGGAACCTGTCAACATAGTGGGCAAGCGACTCCTCGACCCTCTGCCTTATCAGAAAGATGGATTCAGGACTCCCCTTCCTCTTCTTGGAGGTGGAGAAGCAGAGCTGGAAGCTCTGGCTCAAGTCCTCGAACCCATATATTGACCTCGGAGGGAGTTGATGAAACCAGCCCCTTGCCTTCTCCTTCAACGTGATCGCAAAGAGGCGACACTTGAAGGGATCTTTCATCGGCCTGATGAGGACGGCATCCTCGAACCACTGCAGGTGCTGGACGGGATCATCCTTCCCGGTATAGTAAGCCATGTCGGGCCCTCTGAACCCCTCGGGAATGGGAGATGAGATGATCAGCTCGCTGAAGGGTGACCCCCTAAGGGGTGGTTTCACCACCTCTACTCGCGCGACCTGCTCTCCTGGAGGGCTAGCACTCGTCGGGCTGGGGAACAGCTCCCGGTCGGGGAGGTCTCGCTCGACCCCCTCTCCCATCCTTTCCTTCATAGGTCGCCTACTTGGTGAACTTCCTTCTCCCCCTGCTGGGGTCATCTCGCATGTGCCCCTGAGAGGCAGCTTGCCGAGACCACTCTGGGTCAGCTCGCCGAGACCCCTGGGAGCTAGTCCCTGGGTGGTGGGGGTTGAGCTATCAGCCCGAGGGGCGATGCCTCTCAACATCTCTATGATGCCTTGGATGGAAGCCATGAACTCCTCCCTTCCTACAAAGGGTCCGGGGTTGGGGAGCTCGCCGAGATTGTCACCACCTCCATGATCTCTAGCAATGACTCTCTCCCGAGATCTTCTATGCTGGTCACTCTCCACGCTTACCGCACCAAAATATTGAAACCAAAAACTTGGTCTCTCATGGAGTTCGGGGTCCCAAAAGAAGGGTGACCTCACACCTACTACACTCGGGGGAACGTCACGGACCAAAGACTTGGGAAACTAGGAACAGACCCTCGTCTCTAGCGTGGAGGTCCAACCACACACCCGGAAGGTAACAAGAGCACTTCCCCTCCCTCACCAATGGCTGAGCTGGGTAACTTGGAGAGCTCTCAAACTCTACCAAGAAGAAGAAACCAAGAGAGGAGGAAGCCAAAAACTCATCCCCTCCAAAGGTACCCAAGGAAGTCTATTTATAGTTTTTCCAAGCCTAGGGGCCGAAATGTCCAAAATACCCCTAAAGAAAAAGGCCTCGAGCCAATAAAAAACCTCCACACCGAGGGGTAAAGAGGTAATCCCCCCCCCCCCCGAGGGCAAAATGGTAAAAGAACTGCCCAAAGAGGTCCAAGGGCGGGAGGAGGCCAAGCCATACCCCCCCCACCTCCCCAGAGATACCGCGTGCTAGGGGCTGACAGCAGGCCGCATGCCTTGCTCGCTTGCAGGGCAGGCCGCTCGGGCGAGCACCAGCAAGCGCTGGTCTCGCCCGCTGGGCAGGCCGCCCAGGCAAGCACCAGCTAGCGCTGGTCTCGCCCGCAGGGCAGGACGCCCGGGCGAGCACCAGCCGGCGCTGGTCTCGCCCCCAGGGCAGGCCGCCCGGGCGAGCATCAGCCGGCGCTGGTCTTGCTTGCAGGGTAGGCCGCCCGGGCGAGCATCAGCCGGCGCTGGTCTTGCTTACAGGGTAGGCCGCCTGGGCAAGCACCAACCAGTGTTGGTCTCTCCCGCAGGGCAGGCTGCCCAGGCGAGCACCAGCCAGCGCTGGTCTTGCCCGCAGGGCAGGCCGCCCGGGCGAGCACCAACCAGCGTTGGTCTCGTCCGCAGGGCAAGCCGCTCGGGGGAGCACCATCCATCGCTGGTCTCTCCCGCAGGGTAGTTCGCCCGGGAGAGCACCAGCCCGCAGGGGTCTCACTCGTAGGATAGACCGCCCGGACGAGCACCAACCAGTGTTGGTCTTGCCCGCAGGGCAGGCCGCCCGGGCGAGCACCAGCCCATACTGGTCTCGCTCGCAAGGCAGGCCGCCCGTGGGACCACCATCCTGCGCCCGTCTCGCCGCTCCTACCTCGCGCCAAGGCAAGACGGGGGGTGCCAGCCATCCTGCCTCACCCACCCAAAAAAAGGGGCCAGGGGGGTGGGGGAATTTTTCTCCCGCTACTAGTATATTTCCAAGGCCAAGCCAAAATTGGCCACCAAGAGTGCAAAATCTCTAAAAAACTTAAAAAACATAAAGCTAGTCCTACGTCTGCCGAGCGGATCCTACTCTACGAATACGGGGTTGTACAAATATATTCATCGATTAGCATAAAACGAACAGAGACGGGTAATCTGAAATGTCATTTCTATTAGTAAAAAGTGTTACAAGTATTGTACCCATGTGGTTTGCAAAATATTCATACCGCCAGATCTGAAAAACAAAAAAATTATACAACGGTATTCTTTTTCTTCTTCTGTGTCTTTGAGTCTGCTGAGCTTGATGAACTCGATGGGCTACTTGACATTTTTGACCTTGTGCTCAAAGAATTCTCAACTCTTGAACTACTTCTACTGCTAGAACTCTTATCCCCAACGATCTATGCTGGAAGATTATCTTGATCGCTCAAAACTTCATCTTCATCCTCTACAAGGATCTATTCTACAATAGCCCTAGATGCCTCATCTCTCGTGGCCTCAACCTCTTGAAATATAGGGAACATCTCATCAAAGGAAATATTTTTATGTTCAGCTTTGAAGGTTTGCCGCTCCCTGAGAAGATTAATCATATCTTTCCCGCCTTCCCACAAATGTATAGTGATTTCGTTAAGGAAGGCCGGGTTCTCGGGATCATATACATTCTACAAAGTAAAAAATATAAGGTAAATTTGCGCATAAACACAAACAAACCGTAAAGACCACTAGGTAAAATCTTACTGCATTAGCTTCCTTCAGCTTCTTTATTTATTCCTTCAGCTTCTCATTTTCCTCTTCTAACCACTTATTTTTGGTAAGAACTTCGTCGAGGGCTTCAGCCATGAAGCGATTGGTTATGTAGCTTCTCGCTCAAACTTGATCAGCTAGAGCGGGTAGCTTTTTCAGGTGGTACTGATCGCAGGTCTGCTAGTTTTTCTTTTTCGAACAATGCCCAGCCGACCGCGAGAGTTTGTTGGTTATCTTCTCACTCTTCCACAAGGGAAGAGTGGTGGATATGTGGACATGCATGCCGCGGAGGTGTCATTTCATGACCACCTTCCCACGACAATCTTTCAACTTCTCACTGATGCCCATGGGGGTGAAGGATTCGTCCGAGTCGTAACTCGCAGCGACATCTTTCTCATCTCTGTGGCTAACCTCCCTTTTCTCCGCACTTCACTCTGAGTAAGAACGGGCCCTTCAAGTGTTTCAGGCTTATTTGACGGGACTTTCAGAGTAGCTGCAATGGGAAAAAGTTTTTAGTTTCCCGGTAAGCTGGTTAAGATTTAAATAATCGTTGAAATTCTTACTATCTTCAATAAGCCAGTCAGCCACAAATGGAAGCATTGGGTTGTAATGTCGTACACAAGCCGCGTCTAAGCAAAAAACTCGATAATCTCTTTCTTCATTTCTTGAACCTCAAACTTCTCGAAGAGGTTAGCCGCCCGGACTTGCGGACGGACGGGTAGAAGACCTAGATTCCCCTCAAACATGAAGAATCTAGTCGACTTATTAGGGAACTTATTCGATAGGTTCACTTCCTTCATTCCCGTGTAGCAAAAGTATACAACCCCTTTGAAGACTCTAGTATCCTATATTGGAACACCCTATTACTAATTTGGGCAAGGATCACTATGTTATTAGGAAATTGGTTTGACCTAGTTGTATATTTGAAAAGGTAACCTTAGAATGAGTCTAAGGCTTAGAACTTAGGTTTGGAGCTGCCCCCAAGACCATTCAATGATCAGGATTCATTACTGAGACAAAGACAATTTTCGTTGAGCTCAGGTCGACGAAACGTCGAACTCAGTTCGACGTTCTCTGAGCTCAACTCTGCAAGTCGTCGAACTCCGATCGACGATCTTCGAGCTCAGATCGACGCTCTGTCTTCGGCTGTTTTTCCAAGTCGCTGAGCTCAGTTCGAAGATCGTAGAGCTCAGGTCGACGTTTTCTGTCTCTAGTATAAATCAAATCTATGAGCTCAGTTCAACGATCGTAGAGCTCAGGTCGACGATTTCTGTGAGAGATCGACGCTTTCAGATTTCAAATTCAAGAACAGTTATGGAATTCTTTCAGATTAATTCAGAGTTATTTCCTGCATTTATTGCAAAGGATTTTCTAGCCATTTCAAGCAATCTAATTCAAGTTTCAAGGAAGACTAAAAGGAATGTTACTTAGGACTTTCCCAGAGATAGTTGTCATTTATGGAAGTCATTTATGACTGAGTAACGACCATCTAAGTCAGAATCTGATATACTCCTTCAGAATATGTTTTTGAAAATATAACAGATCAATACAATTATAGAGACAAGAGATATACAACATTATTAGATTGAAAGAGACACAGAAGAGTGAACAATAGAAACTCTCTGATCAAGAGTTCATCTTTTGAGATTTACAAATTTACTGAATCCCAAATCTTCAAGAACACAAGAAAGTTTTCTGTGCAGGAAATCTTCTGCTACTCAACTCCTCCAAATCATCAAGTGTTCAAAAGCTTCAACATCAAGAACTCAAGACATCAAACATTTCAGCATCTGCTGAAATCATCAATTGCTGGAGATCTGAAGCAACTGAAGACCTATCACCCTAGCAAAGCTCATCTTCCTGAACCCTTACAGATCTCAGGGGGAGCTTTGACATCATCATCCACTTGTCTACTCTCAGACTGTTGACAGAGAAGAACAAATAACCTTTTTCTTTCTTTTTTCCTTTCCCTCCTGTAAAAGGGTTTTTCAAAACTCCCTTCAAAAGTTCTAAGACTGGTTTTTGAGACCTTATCAAAACTCAGTGGTGGCAAGACACCTTATCAAAAAATTTAGTTTTGGTTTTTGAGCACCTTATCAAAAGCTCATTGGTGCCCAGGACACCTGATCAACTATTCTTGCAGTGGATTCCTACCAAATGTGGTAGAAGAGGTGATGTACCAAGGTTGTTGGGGAACCACTATAGTTCCTTGTGTCATCTGGTTGCCGTGTGTTTGACTTTGCTGTGTGATGTGTGTTTTCTTAGCTCTTGCTTTAGTTTTTATTTCATAACAAGCACCTTACACATATACATAAATTAAGTCTTCCACTGCTTTATATTTTTAATTGTAAATTATTTTAAAAAATACTCTATTCACCCCCCCCCCCTCTAAAGTAAAGGTAGATCTTTTCCTCACTTTCAATTGGTATTAGAGGAAGGTTGGTTATTCAACATCTTAATCTTCAATAGATTGGTTGAACAGGCTAACACCTGAACCAAAAGATCCTTGATAAGATAAACCTTGTATAGAGGATAGTTATTTCTTTTTGTATTATATTTATTTTCAAATAAAACCATGGCACAAAACAAAGATTATTCTAGCACCAGACCTCCAGTGTGCAACCTCTCTAAGTTTGCACTTTGGATGGCAAGGATTATGCTTTACATGAATTCTATTGATGAGGACATTTTTAATTCTGTTTTGACAGTTTGTCCAAGACCCCCAGTGATCACAAGTACAAGTGCTGTTCCACCTCCTTCAGGAACAGATGTAGAAATAAAGAAATGGTAAGTTGCAGATGCAAAGGCTATGAATATCCTTGCTCAGACCATGTCTGATGAGATATTCCAAAAGGTGGCTGAATGCAGTTCAACAAAAGATATATGGGACAAGTTATCTGAAATTGTCTCAGGATCTGCTGATGAAAGGAAGGACAGGAGATCCCATCTCATATCTCAATATGAGAATTCAAGAAAAGAGAAGCTGAGTCAGTTGTAGATATGTACAACAGGCTCAGTCTGATAGTTAGTGAGTTGAAAACATTGGATAAGGAGATCACACTAACTGAACTAAATGATAAGATCCTAATGTGCTTCCCTAGCACTTGGGACTCAAGGATCTGGCCAATCAAGGATGCCAGAAGGCTAACTGAGATTACTACTGAAACTTTGTTGGGCAAGCTCAAGTCTTATGAGCTGCTCATCAAGAATAGAGAGGAAGAACAAAAGACTGCTTATCCAGCCATCAGAAAGGAGAAGACCATAGCATTCAAAGCTACAGAAGATCTGCCTGAAGACAAGGTCACAGGAAATGAAGAATTGATGAGCTTGCTGGCCAAAAGATTCTATAAGATGGCCAGGAAAGATTTCAGAAAGAGGTCATCCAAAGGTAATGAGAAGCCAAGGTATGACAAATCAAATAATAAAGAAATAATCTATTTTGGATGTAGGAAACCAGACCATATTGTGCCTGACTGTCCAGAAAATCAGAATAAGGACAAGAAGGACAAGAAAGATAGGAGAAAAGACAAGGACTCCAGGGGAAACAACAACAACAAATCCTCCTCCAACAAAAATAAACATATAAGGAAGGGGTTTGTAGCTGAAAGCTGGAGTGATACTGAAGAAGAATCAGAAGCCTCATCAAGCTCAAGTGATGATGAGGATGATGCTGAAGAAAAGGAATTCTGCATGATGGCTATCAATGCCTCTCAGCAAAATTCTGATGCAGAACAAGGATCAAACTCAGAATCTGAAACTCAAACTGAAGAAGACCAGGTGAAGACCTATCCAGCAATGAACCAACAATTGTATCTGGATAGTGGGTGCTCAAAGCACATGACAGGGAGTAAGGACAATCTCACATCCTTCAAAGCCAAACTTGGACCCAAAGTGATCTTTGGAGATTCAAACTTTGGTCAAACAAAAGGATATGGTGCTGTTCAGATTGGCTCAGTCACATTCAAGAAGGTGGCTTATGTGGAAGGATTGAAGCACAACCTAATCAGCATAAGTCAACTCTGTGATGAAGGATATCAAGTGACCTTCAACAAATCCTTATGCCAGATCAAGTTAGAGGATAACACAACAGTGTTAACAGGTAAAAGGAAAGGTAACATTTATCTTGTAGATTTCCTTTCAACCAACATAGATATCTGCTTATTTAAATCAGTCTATAAACCAAATGATTTATGGCATAAGAGACTAGGACACTTAAACCTTAGAACCATTGCAAGCCTGTCCAAGGACAACCTTGTTAGAGGACTACCTTCTAGCCCCTACAAGAAGGAAGGACTCTGCAGGGCTTGTCAATTAGGCAAGCAAACTAAAAATAGTTTTAAGTCACTTAATAAGAGTGATTCACCTAGGATTTTGTATCTGTTACACATGGATCTTTTTGGACCCATTACAGTACAAAGCTTAGGAGGGAAATCTTTCACTTTAGTGATTGTAGATGACTTCTCTAGATTCACTTGGGTATTCTTTCTGAGGAAGAAGTCTGATAACTTTAAATGTTTGACAGATTTTCTCAAATGCATACAGATTGAGTTCAATACTCACATTGCCCAGATTAGAAGTGATCATGGGACAGAGTTTGATTCTCTTCTTATGCAAGAGTTCTGTTAGAGTGAAGGGATCAGGCATACTTTCTCAGCTCCTAGAACTCCTCAACAAAATAGGGTAGCTGAAAGGAAAAATAGAACCCTATTTGAATCTGCCACTACATTGTTGACAAATGCTCACCTTCCTCTATCTTTTTAGGCAGAGGCAGTGAACACCTCCAACTATGTGTTGAAAAGAAGTATTATACATAAGCTGAAGGGCAAGACTCCCTATGAAATTCTCAAAGGGAAGAAACCTAAAGTAGACTATTTAAAAATTTTTGTTTTCATTTGTTATATTCACAATAATGACAAGAACTATTTAGCAAAATTCCAAGCTAAAGCTGATGAAGGAGTGTTTCTGGGATACTCCATGATTAGTAAAGCTTATAGGATTTATAATAAAACTTCTCTTAAAATTGAAGAATCTGTTCATGTATCTTTTGATGAGACTAACATGTGTTATAAGGAGAAGTCTACTTCTACCATAGAACCATTGCAGGTACACTCTCTTTCAGAAAATTTGGATAGGTTACACATTGTAGAGAAGGATTCAGTACATTCACCTATCCAACAAAGAGCTGAAATCTGTGAAGATGAAGAGGATACTCAACATCTTGATGTTCAACATCTTGGAGAAAATTATTCTGAAGAGCCAGTTGTTGTTCAACCAGAGGAAACAACAACACAAGTTGGTGAACAATCAACACCCCCTGTTGATTTAGTAACAACAAGAGATCACCCAATCTCCCAAGTGATTGGAAACATCTCAGCTGGTGTGCAAACCAGAAATCAGGTCAACCAGAACCTGATGCACACCTGCTTTTTATCTCAAGTTGAGCCTCAATCCATTCAAGATGCAGAACAAGATCCACACTGGATCATTACTATGCAAGAGGAACTACATCAATTTGAGAGGAACAAAGTTTGGGAGCTAGTACCAAGGCCTAAGGATCACTCAATTGTTGGAACAAAGTGGGTGTTCAGAAACAAGTTGGATGATCAAGGAGTTATTGTAAGGAACAAGGCAAGGCTAGTTGCTTAAGGTTATTCTCAAGAAAAAGGAATTGACTATGACCAGACTTTTGCACCAGTTGTAAGGTTAGAGGCCATAAGAATATTCCTTGCTTATGCTGCTCACAAAGGATTCAAGGTCTACCAAATGGATGTGAAGAGTGCATTTCTCAATGGAGACATCAAAGAGTTAGTCTATGCTAGAAAACCTCTAGGTTTTATCTCTCTAACTTATCCTGACCATGTTTTCAAATTGCATAAAGCATTATATGGTCTCAAGCAAGCTCCTAGAGCATTGTATGAGACCTTAGCATGCTTTCTTCTTGAAAAATGATTTTATAAGGGGTAGAGTAGACCAACTCTTTTTTTAGAACTCATAAGTCACATACCTTACTAGTATAAATATATGTAGATGATATTATCTTTGGTTCTACTGATTCAAATTTGTGCAAAAAGTTTTCCAACCTGATGCACTCTAAATTTGAAATGAGTAGCATGGGTGAGCTTTCCTTCTTTCTAGGATTGCAAGTCAAACAACATGCTGAAGGCATATTTATTTCTAAAACCAAGCATGCAAAAGAATTTGTTAAGAAATTTGGTATGTCTGAAGCATCTTGTATGAAAACACCTATGCCTACCAATGTTGTATTAGATACTGATGAACATGGTAAACATGTTGATCAGACAACATATAGAGCAATGATTGGCTTTCTATTGTACCTTACAGCTAGTAGACCTGATATAATGTTTGCTACATGTATATGTGCTAGGTTCCAAGTAAGCCCTAGAGAGTCACACCTAACATTAGTTAAGAGGATTCTTAGGTATGTGAAAAGTTGTCCAAATCTAGGACTCTGGTATCCAAAAGACTCAGGATTTGAATTAACTGGATTTTCAGATGCTGATTATGCTGGATGTAGAGTAGACAGGAAAAGCACCAGTGGAACTTGCCAGTTCCTTGGTGACAGACTTGTCTCTTGGTTCTGTAAGAAACAGACATCAGTGTCCACTTCAACTGCTGAAGCTGAATACATGGCAGTAGGCAGTTGTTGCTTACAGATTCTGTGGATTCAAAACAAGCTCCTAGACTATGGCTACAACATAGAAGGGTCAAAAATATTTTGTGATAACACTAGTGCTATCTCTATAGCACAAAATCCAGTCCTCCATAGTAGGACAAAACATATAGAGATTAGGCATCACTTCCTAAGAGACTATGTAGAGAAAAATAAAATTGAAATTCAATATATCCCAACTGATTTGCAAAGGGGAGATATTTTCACCAAACCTTTGGATGAAAAGAAACACACATTCTTCCTAAATCAGTTAGGAATGTTAGATGGAAGAAGTTTAAAATAAATCCCAAGATTTTTAAATCTAAAAACAGACCAAGACTAGGCTAAAAACTTATATTTTCTAGTGTCTGTAGGTTCTGTTTTGTCTCTGAACTGCGCTCGACGTTTTTCCCAAAAATCATTGAACGGAGATCAACGCTTTCCAATAAGCGTCGACCGGAGTTCAGCGTTTTCCAGGCAGCTCTAGGCTATCTTCTTCTAGTCAACGATCGTCGAACAGAGTTCAACGCTCTCCAATGTCGTCGAACGGAGATCGATGATATTGTAGACTCTTCAGATTCCATTAAGAAGCACAGATCGTCGAACGGAGTTCAACGATCCTTCCTTTCCGGCATCGAACCCTAATATAAAAATACTTCTTTCGCCGTCGTTCTTCTTTTGCGCTTTCATATTCTCTGCAATTTCTTTCTTTCCCTCCAAACTCTACTACACTTGGTCGTGTTTGTTAATTTTTGCAGGTATACAATGGTTGTTAACGTTGCCTCTCTCGCTAAGATGAAGTTTGATACTGGATTTGATATCGATATGGATTCATTTGACGAGAGCGATCAAATATTCAAAGACATTCTTGAACTATTCAGAGAACAACAGTTGGTGCATATTATGTCTACCAGAATGAAGAATGCGGCAGATGAGATAAAGGAATGGGTATTTACAGCAAATAATCTGGATCAAAATACTATAGTCGGTACTATAAGCGGGACTCAGGTATCTTTATCACCTACTCTCCTAAGTGAAGTATTTCATTTAAGTACTGGAGATGATTCTACTGAAATGTCTAGAGAGGAATTTGATTCAATGTTGGATAGAATGGGTCGCTCTACAGCTAACCCTAACAAATTATTGAAAAAGAACCTCTCTATTGAGTTTAGATTTCTAGCTGATGTTGTGGGGAAAGTGCTTCTGGCAAAGCACTCAGCTCATGATACCATATCCAGGTATCAGTTCTGTTTGGTGGGAGCCCTGGTAGACAAGAAACACTTGAATTGGGGAGCAATTTTCTTTGATCTAATAAAGAAGAAAATAAACAAGAGCTTTGTGAATTTTGGGATGATTTTAGGGGTATTCCTGCACTCCAGGTGCCCAGAACTGCTAGTCTCAAATGGGATACACATCAATGCATCAAAAAGACTAACCTATGCCCTATTTGGTAAGTGGGATAGGCAGATAATCAAACCATCCAGGACTACCATGGCTTCAGGCACAAGGACTCTTGCAGTCACTTCCCCTCAGGCCTTTGCCCTCATGGAAGAGTTGCCTGCCTCCACCTCTTCTCCTCCTTCTCCACCACTTGTTTCTACCTCCACTTCCACATCAACCATCTCCACATACATCTCTTCCCCCATTACCATTTCTTCACCAATCTAACCTCCAGCCACCTCAGAACAATTCCATCCACTTCACTTCTATCCACCTCTTGACATACACTCTTTCAACATCTTGGAAGACTCCTTTATGGATGATTCCACTTCCTCCCCTACTTATCCTCCTTCTACCTCCTCATACCAACAGCTCATTCATGACATCCCCTTCTCTCAACCTACCCTCCTACCATCCACAATATCATCCACCCCAGTCCATCCATCACAAGCCCAAACCATTCCCTCCTCAACCTCTACTCAAGTCACACTTGAGCAAGTGGATCTATCAGCCTTGACAGATAGGCTATATGGGATACTGGCCCCCAAGCTAGTAAGCCTGCTTGAGACCACCATATCTCCACACTTGAACTCAATAAAGGAGCTATCTGACAGGCTAAACTCTCTCTCCTCTCCTCAGGCTATCCCTTCTATGGGGTGCCTTGATCCAGTCATCACTGAATCAAGGCAGGGGGAGATCCCCTATGAAGCTGAGGTAATTCCTGCTGCTCTAGGTGATCTGTTGCTATCACAAATCTCCACTGCTGCTCTAGAAACAGTACTCACAGTGGACCTCAGGTCACTGTTGTCTGCATTTGATCTTCTTCACAGAAGCTGCTTACCAACTCTAGGAGTTGAAGACCTAACTAAGGCCATTGTGCCTATTACTATCTGTGATCCCAGCCTGATCATATCCTATATAAATTCTCTTAAGGCTGTGGAAGTTTCTGATTGTGTTGTTGTTGCTACTGCTGCTGCTGAAGGTGCTGAATCTAATGATATTGATATATTGCCTGTTGATCCTGTTGATGCTGCTGCTGTTGAACTTGCTGTTTTTCTTGAAGAACCTATTGTTTCTGAGGTTCCTGCTGCTCTTGCTGCTACTACATTTTATCCTGCTCCTATTCTGTCTGCTGAGAAGTCTAAACAAAGAGAAGAGTATATCAAAAGCATTGATGATCTATATGACAGACCCCAGAGTTCAGAAAGTGATCAATTTAACACTGACTCTGATGATTCTGCTGGCACCATCTCTAAGAAAAGGAAAGCAAGAAGCAAAGCAATGATGAGAGTTCCCCCTGCTAAGGCCAAAGATGTAAATGATATACCATACTATATTTTGCATGATTGTCAAATAACAGAGCCTTGGATGCAATATTCTAAGAATCAGTTAAAGGCTATGAGGAAAAGAAGAAAACTTGACAAATATGAGAAAGGATCTTCTCAGTCTCATCCTCCTCCTCCTCCTCCAGATGCTGGTACTGGTGGAGGATCTGCTTCTCAACCTGGATCTGCTTCAAAGCATAGTTCTTCTCAATCTTCTCAAAGATATCAACCAAGAGGTCAATATCAAAGAAGCCATCATTCTAGAAGAGGTCAGTCAGAGGAAATCAGAGAGAGTACATAACCTATTCTAGACAATAAAGGGAAGGACAAGGTCCAATTTATTCTACTCAAGGTTCTTTCCCTTACAAGCTTAGAGATTCAGTTGTCACCAGGACTCCTACTGATTAAGAATCTATCAATAGATATGAACCTCCAGTCCCTTTTGAAGAACTTGAAAACAACCCAGTGTCTTGGACTGCCAGAATGAAAGAGCTTGCTGCTCTAGATCAAATGAAGAAGGCCAAGGAGCAAGGTAAAGACATTTCAAATATTATAACCCTATCAGAACAAATAAAGACAGAACTGGGGCGATATGCTTTAAGAAAGTTCTTTGATCCAGAAGATTGCATGAAGCTGCAACCTTAGGCTGTAGTCCCAAGGCCAAGATCCCAAACATCCTTAGGTGCAGATGATGACAAAAGATCAAAGAAAGATGCTCTCAATCCTAACAGGGAGATTTTATTTAAGAAAAGCAATGAGAAGAAATGATTTCTGTAAGCAGACAGTACATCTATATCTCTGAATATTGCTGATATTCTATATGAGTTCTGCAATGCTGCTATGTTTTTCTTCTACATTGTTGTTTTAGCTTTTGTTTCTATATGTATGCTTTTGTATTTCCTATTGTGTTCTGTAAATAGTAATCCTAACCCAAATAGGGGGAGATTGTTGGAACACCCTATTACTAATTTGGGCAAGGATTACTATATTATTAGGAAATTGGTTTGACCTAGTTGTATAGTTGAAAAGGTCAACTTAAAATGAGTCTAAGGCTTAGAACTTAGGTTTGGAGCTGCCCCCAAGACCATTCAAAGATCAGGATTCATTGCTGAGACAAAGAAAATTTTCGTCGAGCTCAGGTCGACGAAACGTCGAACTTAGTTCGACGGTATCTGAGCTCAACTCTGCAAGTCGTCGAACTCCGTTCGACGATCTTCGAGCTCAGATCGACGCTCTGTCTTCGGCTATTTTTCCAAGTCGCTGAGCTCAGTTCGACGATCGTAGAGCTCAGGTCGACGTTTTCTGTCTCTAGTATAAATCCAATCTCTGAGCTCAGTTCAACGATCGTAGAGCTCAGGTCGATGATTTCTGTGAGAGATCGACGCTTTCAGATTTCAAATTCAAGAACAGTTATGGAATTCTTTCAGATTCATTCAGAGTTATTTCCTGCATTTATTGCAAAGGATTTTCTAGCTGTTTCAAGCAATCTAATGCAAGTTTCAAGGAAGACTAAAAAGAATGTTACTTAGGACTTTCTCCAGAGACAGTTGTCATTTATGGAAGTCATTTATGACTGAGTAACGGCCATTTAAGTAAGAATCTGATATACTCCTTCAGAATATGTTTTTGAAAATATAACAGATCAATACAATTATAGAGACAGGAGATATACAACATTATTAGATTGAAAGAGACACGGAAGAGTGAAAAATAGAAACTCTCTGATCAAGAGTTCATCTTCTGAGATTTAAAAATTTACTAAATCTCAAATCTTCAAGAACACAAGAAAGTTTTCTGTGGAGGAAATCTTCTGTTACTAAACTCCTCCAAATCATCAAGTGTTCAAAAGCTTCAACATCAAGAACTCCAGACATCAAACATTTCAGCATCTGCTGAAATCATCAATTGCTAGAGATCTGAAGCAATTGAAGACCAATCACCCTAGCAAATCTCACCTTCCTGAACCCTTACAGAACTCAGGGGGAGCTTTGACATCATCATCCACTTGTCTTCTCTCAGACTGTTGACAGAGAAGAACAACTCAACTTTTTTTTTTCCTTTCTTTCCTGTAAAAGGGTTTTTCAAAACTCCCTTTAAAAGTTCTGAGACTGGTTTCTGAGACCTTGTCAAAACTCAGTGGTGGCAAGACACCTTATCAAAAAAATCTAGTTTTGGTTTTTGAGCACCTTATCAAAAGCTCATTGGTGCCCAGGACACCTGATCAACTATTCCTGCAGTGGATTCCTACCAAGGGTGGTAGAAGAGTGGATGTACCAAGGTTGTTGGGGAACAACTATTGTTCCTTGTATCATTTGGTTGTTGTGTATTTGACTTTGTTGTGTGCTGTGTGTTTTCTTAGCTCTTGCTTTAGTTTTTATTTCATAACAAGCACCATACACATATACATAAATTAAGTCTTCCACTACTTTATATTTTTAATTGTAAATTATTTTAAAAAATACTCTATTCACCCCCCCCCCCCTCTAGAGTTAAGGTAGATCTTTTCCTCACTTTCATCCTTCTTGTCGGAAGTGATCAACCAGGTAACAAAGCCGTGGCGGAAAAGGTCTATGGCGAACCTTACCCGCTCGGTCTACAAGTTGATTATGAAACTCATCACCGAAGCCACAGTGTTCAGTGAGAGTTATCCGGTTACCACGCCAAAGAAGTCAAGTATCTCGAAAAATTTGATCAACTGCGGCAAAGAAAATCCATAGTCAAAGTGATCGACGGGGATGGAAATAAGATTACAAGCTGAAGTATTTGTCCGGTCGTTGTCCCTAGGTAATCGCGCGACTACACCCGGATCTACCATATGTTTGGCGACAAAATCAAGCTCGCTTTCTATGATTTCTGAATTTTTATGTTCGGCGTCCAGGAAGGCGGAAGCAACAGAAACTCACACGGGTGTCATTAATGTTAACCGCGGGAATCAATACTTTGATATTCTTCCAAAGAATGCGGAGCCAAGGTATATTTATAGAAATTCTCAAACCAGCAAGAAAACAGCTAGTCGCGTGAATAATCCGCGAATCCGCACGATTAATTATTCTAGCACCTGCAATACAGTTCTTCACGAACAGAAGAATTTATCCGCTCTAGTTGTAGTGACAAGAGTTTTTTCCAAGCATTTCATATATCATGAAAAATTGCGCGAACAAAATAAATGAAACCGCAAGTAGTTGCAAAGGTATGACAAAATATTAATGTAACAGAAACTAAGAGGTTTGTCCGAAAGATCCTATTATTTACAATTCTCTTTCCCTCTCTTCTCGCCGCTCCTCCTCGCGATCTATAGGGTCCCTGCCATGATGTGCCACTTGGTCTCTCACCTGCAGTAAAACAGACAGCGCGACTACCAAGTGGTGGTTCAAGGAGTTCTGGGTCCGGTGGATCCGGGAAGCATCCCAAACTATGTGGCTAATCGGAACAGCGGGCTCATTAAGAGCTGCCTGTTCGCGAGGCCGCACAGGTTGGGTAGCTTCTCTGGCCACCTGAGAAGAAGTTCCCCCTGGAAGAGTCATGATCAAATTTCGGCAGTTTATCTGAATTCACAAAATCAGTTTTCCGGTTCTTCTCACTTTCCATCGCCTCATAGTATCTTCTTTTGTAGTGGGAGTCATCTTCTTTAGGCTTTTAATGTTTCCTCACTTGAGTCGCGACTTGATCTCAGATAATCCTTTCCCTCTCGCGGCTAGCCTCCAGCTCCGCAGATACCATCCTTATTCTCTCTTCTAAAGTCTTCCTTGTTTCTTCCTCAGCCACGAGCTTCGCCTTTAACTGCTTGATATCAACGAACATTTGGGAGAATGCACTCT
The DNA here is from genome assembly GCA_039513925.1 of Platanthera zijinensis. Classification (NCBI taxonomy): domain Eukaryota; kingdom Viridiplantae; phylum Streptophyta; class Magnoliopsida; order Asparagales; family Orchidaceae; genus Platanthera; species Platanthera zijinensis. The sequence continues at coordinate 102,084,794 of CM077088.1, forward strand.
AGCCTTCAACATCCTGAAGTCGTCGTGCAGATTCATCCTGGATAGCCGGAGAATTCAACTCCCCAAAATCTACAGCAAAAGGCGAGCAAGTGGTAAGAATCAAGGTTGTCGATCAGTTAAAGCGACAAAAGTGATAGTACTTTGAGATAAAGCACCCGATTAGAGGTTCTCGTCATCTTTAGTCGACGCTATGACTTGGTGGCTAGGAAATACAGTTCGCTTCAACCTCTCGGGGTCTATCTTCTACAACTAGAGATCCCTTTATAGTCGCTCAAACTTCCTGTTCTTCTCAAGCTCCTCGCGCAACAAGAGGATGTCGTCGGTCTCAGTAATTATGCGGATATATTGTTTTACCCGCAGTGGTTCCTTGTAAGGTGGAGGAATTTTATAACCTTTAGGGCAGGTTTGATCATACCTGTCCGCAGAAGTTGGGCGGCCAGCTGGCGGTCAGCCTCAGCTTGTTCTTCAGCGGAACGAGTTGGGAGACCGCTAGGTTCTTCCCTAACAGTTAGCAACATCTTATCGACGAGCAGTCATTCTTGCAGCTTCACCTTCTCATCCCCATCAGAGGGTGTTGGAGCTTCTTCTCTAGGCTTCACCGATAAAACCTCTAGTTTAGAGTCATCCCCGAGGGTGCACTGGCGATTAACGATCTATTCCATCTCCTGTAAGAAACCGCAGTTAGCGGGAAGGGCATAGTTACCACTTCAGACTGAGCGGTTACTTTGGTCTGGCTGGTCGCCACCTTGAGAACCGAAGATCTCTTATTCTCTCTCTCTTCTTCTTCCGGAGGGTCTCCTCTACCCTCTCCTCCATTATCGAGGTTTGTCACAACCCGCATTTTCTCAAAATTTAAGAAGCATCAAAGTATGAGAAAACACGCATCGTGATGCCACGTCGAGTAGAGGATAACTGTCGACGCTCAAGCGAACACCATCTAATTAGACTATGAAAATTCATAAGTTTAATGATTAGAAAATCAGTTATATTTTAAAGGACGTATGCCTCGGCTTAGTGGATCATCTAGCCCACAGTTGAAAAACTATACTTATACGCTACGGAAAATACTTTATTCAGATTTGACATCCTAAAAAAGTGCATAAGTGCCCCTAGAGGACAACTTATACTATGCAGGACCCTACATTTAATTTATACAATATATAGGAAAACAATCTTTTTACGATATTTGGAAAATAGTGTTTGAGTTTTATAAAACATGCTGATCATGAGATATACTTATAATAGTGTTTTTTAGGTTTAAAAGTAACTAGCAACCTAGCATAAATCATCCCAAGAGCAAGTTGACTATCTACAGAAAAGGTAGCAGCAAAAAGATAACATATCTAGTATCACGGTAAAACTACCAGTGGGCGCCAACAAACTGACACGAACTCACTGGCAAGTATGTATGACTGTAAGAAAGAAGCACAAAACTACCTCACAGGACCAAGGAACTGATCTCCATAGAACGAGAGACCACCAGCAACAGCACAACACAACTAGCCGCCAAATCGGCTACTAACCAGAACCTGAGGAATTCAAAGAAGAAAAGAATACCTCAGCAAGAAAAAACAAATATGCTGTACGGAAATGTTAATCTAAATGATAAGCAAGAAGAGTAAGTAAACCGTAACAAGCACCACTGTCCAAGGCAAGACAAAAAGGGAAAAGCACTATGTGTGAGGAAACAACGACAACCCTGCACAAAAATCATGCAGAGTTTACAAGGCTACCATGTGCCCCAAACGTTGCACTCTACAAAGGAAGAGACGTCTAACACCCTAAGTTATGAGAGATGGCAGTAGCAAAAACAATGCGGATCCGGGTTGGAGGCAAACTCAGTCCCCCAACCACCATTTCCAAGAAACAAGGCTCAAGGGTCTACATGTGAAAGCACTAGGGACCTCCCACTAACTTGCCCAGCCCGTACCTGTAACAAGATAAAAGAGTGGTCACGGCTAAGTCACACAACTTCACCCCTATTAAGAGCTTCAAACCACCACTACTAACCACAACTCATGATTTGGCCTTTTGAAAAACATAGCTAACAAGGAACCTCAAAATCATGGAATTCACTTGGGAGAGAAAATCAAGGTAAGGGGAAAGCGTTGAGATGGCTCAACACGCCATGGCGTTTAGTGAGCCCCACTCACTCAATGCCTAAACAGACGGTGGCATTGAGTGAGTTAACCTCACTGAATGCCAAAATAGCTAAGGCGTTGAGTGAGGATCACTCAGTCAACGCCTTATGCAATACTAGCTGTGGCGTTGAGTGAGCTAACCTCACTCAACGCAAAAATAGATAGTGGCGTTGAGTGAGGTTCACTCACTCAACGCCTTCTACGACACTAGATGTGGCGTTGAGTGAGCTAACCTCACTCAATGCCAAAACAGACGGTGGTGTTGAGTGAATTAACCTCACTCAACGCCAAAAAAACCACGGCGTTGAGTGAGGTTTACTCACTCAACGCCTTAGCACTTAGCCGCAAAATCTAACTGTGGCGTTGAGTGAGTCTACCTCCCTCAATGCCAAAACAGCTTTGGCATTGAGTGAGGTCGACTCACTCAATGCCAAAATACTTAACCGCAAGAATGGGCTGCGGCATTGAGTGAGTCCTCCTCACTCAACGCCTTAACCGCCATGGCGTTGAGTGAGGCCCACTCACTCAATGCCATCAGACATAATCGCGTGGATTGGCTGCGGCGTTGAGTGAGTCCGCCTCACTCAACGCCTAGACAGCCATGGCGTTGAGTGAGGTCGACTCACTCAACGCCACGATACTTAGCCGCAAAAGAACAGACCAAGAGGCTACGACGTTGAGTGTGTGCACCACACTCAACGCTAAGCCCAAGAAGACCCGGCGTTGAGTGTGTGCACCATACTCAACGCCAAATCCAAGCAGACCCGGCGTTGAGTGTGTGCACCACACTAAATGCCAAGCCCTGAAATATTCTAATCATCTAGACTAAGGAAAGGAAAGGCTTCTGCTACAACCACTACATAGGCAAACACAAATTCATCCAAACCCGAGCCTAAGCAAGACAGATTTTTCCATAAAAATTAAACTATAGCTTTTCAGATCTACCCGGCTACAACTACTGCACAGGAAAAATCGACCCAACCCTCAAACCTTACTCAGCTTGAGAGAAAGGCTCCTCTACTAACAGTTGGAGGAGAATAAAATAAAAAGAAAGGGAGGCTGCTAGGACTCCGACTGAGCTGGAAATTCATAACAGGTATGGTTAACATAAACCAAAGCCACAAAAAAACGAGCAATGGTTTCTATCCTAGGGCTAACAGGGTAACAAGGAGATAAACAAAAAAAGAATTACACGGCAAGGGAAAAAATACCACTTGCCTCAAATTTTCGGCGAAGCTCTGTCGGCCTCCTTTACTCTCACTCGGCACCAGCAGCAACAACACCTAAAGCAGAAATCTGGGGCTTTAATGGCGGAAACGGGCAACCCAAGAAATTTTGAGACCCCTAGAAACACCACGAAAATTGAATTTCTTACCGTAGGAATGAAGGTCTAGGCGAGAGTAATCCAAATCCGCTTTCGGAATCAAATTCCGTCCACAAACGCTCCCAGAATCGGTGTCCGAAGGGGAGCAGGTTCGGTGGTTTCACCGCTTCTTTTCGCGAACAGCCGTAGACTGGTTCGTTTTCTTTCGGGAAGATGAATAGGAGCGGTTTCTCTTAAGTCTAAACTATCCTATATATAGCACCCTCTTAATACTAACTTAACTATTAATTAAGTAATACTATAACGATAAATGTATTTATAGCCACAGGATTAAAACCACCCAGCTTTGATCGCCGGATTTTTTTAAACAGCACAAAATTACTTATTTACATTTATTATTAGCACACCCAAAACGACGCGAAAATCGAACTACCTCGGAATTCGACGAAATTTGCACCATAGCTAAATACCCATGCTACGAACGCAATGGCGAAGTCGAAATTAACTTTCGATGAACAGAACTCGAGTTATACCCACCAGAAGCCAAAACACAAGCATCTCCCGAGAGGCCACACCGGGTCACCCAAAATGACTCGGCTTGCTAGGGAGATCTTGACCATAGGCTACAAAATAGGCCACTAAGTTCTAAGGAGTTAAGACCACACTCCACAGATGACACAAGCCAAGAAAATGCGTCAACGTAACGCCAAACGAGAATTAAGTAATCGTAGAAAAATCGGGGGCATTACAGTCACTCCCCCTAAAAGAAAGTTTCGTTCTGAAACTTTAAGCACAACACTTCTACTATAGAAGGAAAAGTAGCAAGCCAAATATTAAAAGTAGAGAACATACCAATCCAATCAGGGAAATAGTTGAGGGTGAGCCTCCCTCATAGCCGACTCTAACTCCCAAGTCACGCTTTCCAAATCCTGATTCTTCCATAGAACTTTGACCATCGGGATGGACTTCCTCCGCAGCACCCGATCTTGAGTATCCAAAATGCGGACCGACACTTCAACAAAAGAGAGATTAGGATCCAACTGGGCACAACATCCAAGACTTGCCCACTGCTGCGCACACACTTCCGCAATTGGCTTACATGAAATACATTATGAACACCTGGGAAGTTTGCAGGAAAATCTAACCTATATGCTGACACGCCAATCCGTTCAACAATCTTAAACGGGCCCACATACCTTGGGTCCAATTTTCGGTTCTTAACGAACCTCTAAACACCAACCATCGGGGAAACCTTAAGAAACACAAGGTCCCCTACAGAAAACTCCAAGTCAGACCTACGCCGATTGATGTTCTTTTCATATCTCTTCTGTGCTATATGAAGCTTTTCTCGAATAAGCTTCACTGTGACTTCCATCTCCTCGAGCGCATCCGGACCAACAAGGGTCTCTCACCTGCCTCAGCCCAAAACAGGGGAGTTCTGCAGCGCCTCCCATACAAATCTTCAAACGGAGCCATTTGTAAACTTTCTTGATAACTTTTGTTGTATGCAAACTCCATAAGTCGTAACCGCTCATCCCATGCTCCACCGTGGTCTAGAATGTAGCATCTGATCATATCCTCAACTATCTGGTTCACCCGCTCCGTCTGCCCAATGGTCTGTGGGTGGAAAGCAGTAGAATACCTCAGATCTGTACCCAAACCCTCCTGCAGACTCTGCCAAAAGCGAGAAGTAAACCGGGAGTCTCGATCAGAAATGATGCTAACAGGCACACCGTGCAATCTAATGACCTTATTTAAGTACAGCTCTGTTATCTTCTTCATCGGGTAATCAATCTTATACGGCACGAAGTGAGCACACTTCGTCAGTCTATCCACTATAACCCAAATAGAATCATATCCCCTTGGAGATCTTGGTAAGCCTGTAATGAAGTCCATAGAAATACTTTCCCACTTCAAAGTCAGGATCTCTAACGGATTCAACTTGCCACTAGGCCTTCCGTAATCAGCCTTCACACGCTTGCAAGTATGGCACTTAATAATAAATCGGGCTATATTGCTCTTCATCCCATACCACCAGGCAATCTTCTTCAAATCACGATACATCTTTGTAGATCCTGGATGGTAGGCAACACTGGATTCATGAGCCTCTCTGCATATCATACCCTTGATGTCTCCAACAGCGGGGATGCAAAATCTTCCGCGGTACTTCAAAGTACCCGCATCATCGATAGAAAAATCTGGCAACTCCCCCCTCTTAATCCTGAGGTATAAGTGTAGAAGGTCCGGATCATCCTTCTGGTGCAACCTAATAAGAGAAATCCAAGATGGCTCTGCCACTGCCATACTGCTTTGCATGTCACAACATCCCACTAAGATGTCCATAAGGAGGAACTCTTCCACTAAACGATTAGCGGAGAGATTAAAGATCTTCCCCGTCTTCCTGCTCAGGGAGTCGACCACCACATTGGCCTTTCCTGGATGATACTGGATCTCAGCATCATAATCGGCCACATACTCTAGCCACCGTCGCTGGCGCAGATTCAACTCCTTCTGCGTGAACACATACTTTAGGCTCTTATGATTAGTGAAGATCTTGCACTGAGCCTCATAAAGTAGATGCCTCCACAGCTTCAACGCATAAATCACCGCTACAAACTCAAGGTCATGCGTAGGGTAATTCCTCTCATGAGTCTTCAATTGCCTTGTCTCATATGCAATCACTTTTCCAGCCTGCATCAACACGCAACCCAGACCAACATGCGAAGCATCCACGTACACATCATACTCCACACCCTCAGTAGGTAGGGTCAGAACGAGAGCAGTGCACAATCTACTCTTTAGCTCCAGGAAGGCTTCTTCGCACTTCTCGTTCCAAACAAAGGCCGCATTCTTCTGAGTCAACCTGGTCAAAGGTGCAGCCAGGGTAGAGAAACCCTCCACGATCCTCCTGTAGTAGCCGTCCAACCCTAGGAAGCTTCTGATCTCCTTTGGCGTGCCCGGCCTGCTCCAATCCATCACTGCTGCGATATTTTCAGGGTCGACTGAGATCTCATCCTTGTTCACCACGTGGCCCAGAAACGAGACCTGAGGCAACAAAAATTCGCACTTGCTCAGCTTGGCGAATAACTTGTGATTCCTCAACTCCGATAGAACCATGCGCAGATGCTGCTCATGCTCTTCAGCGCTGCGAGAATAGATCAACACATCATCGATGAAAACCACAACGAACTTGTCTAGAAAATCCTTGAGCACCCGGTTCATCATATCCATGAAGGCTGATGGTGCGTTGGTCAAACCAAACGACATCACCAAGAACTCAAAATGTCCATGCCTCGATGTAAAGGCAGTCCGTGGAATCTCTGCCTCACGGATCCTGAGCTGATGATAGCCAGAACGAAGATCGATCTTGGAGAACACCGTGCTACCGCGCAACTGATCAAATAAGTCATCGATCCTCGGTAGAGGGTACCTGTTCTTAATAGTGACTTTGTTCAACTCCCTGTAGTCGATGTACAGCTGCATCGACCCATCTTTCTTCTTTACAAACAAAACAGGAGCACCCCAAGGCGACGAACTCTGCCTGATAAATCCTTTTGCCAACAACTCATCCAACTGGACTCGTAACTCCTCTAACTCACGAGGGGCCATCCGGTATGGCGCCTTAGCAATAGGACGCTTACCCGGTTACAAATCAATCACAAATTCAACATACCGATCGGGAGTAAGACCAGGAAGGTCATTAGGAAAAACATCAGTGAAACCACGAAAAACAGGAATCTCCTCCAAACGCGGTACACTAACAACAGTCCCAACCACCGAGACTAAACAAGCAAAACAATCAGAATAAAACAGCTTCTGAGCACATACCGCAGAAATGACAGGAGAATCCTTGCACGGATCATCATACACGCTTCTAGGCTGACCGTTGTCCTTGATGAAGTCCAAGCGCTTCCCTTTGCACTGAATAACCGCATCATACATAGACAGCCAGTCCATGCCCAGAATAACATCGAAGTCCTCCAGATCAATCATCTTCAAGTTTGCCTTCGCAAGAAAGTCTCCCAACAAAATAGGGCAATCTAGAATGCCAAAAATTGATAACACAGATTCACCATAAGGGAACTTGATGCAGAAGGTATCAAGAACTTGATCTAGAGTCAACTGATATCGCTCCACAAAGGCTCTAGCCACAAATGAGTGGGTAGCGCCAGAGTCGAACAGAACATGCGCCCAGCGGTTCTTCACCTTAAATTTCCCTATAGGAGTATATACAACTAAGGAACTACCAAAACAAAACTATAACCATTCTAGTAAATAAAACTTTCAGGTTAGAAAAACAACAAACCTGAGATGACCTAAGTCGAAGCTTGAGCCTCCTCGAAAGAGATCACGTTCAGCTTTTCTTTTCCCTTGTCCACACGCTGAGGCGGAGGTAATGCCTGAAGTGGAACTGCATGAAGAGCAGGCTGGACCTTAGGACACCTAGACTTGATATGGCCCTTCTATCCACACTGATAGCAGACCTTATCCTTGGACCAGCATTAGGCAGCATCATGTCCGGGTCTCTTGCAAACGGAACAGTAAAAATCCCTCCTAGGAGCACCTTGAATAGCATGAACTTGCTCCTTCTTCTGAGCTGCTGCCTTCTTGAAACACCTCTCAACAGGGTGGCTTGACCGGCCACAAAAGCTACACATCACCTTGCTCTTCTTTCCCGAAGCAGCACCGGGTACCTGGGATTTCTTCTCCTCAACAGACTTCCTCTTGTCTTTCCTCATTTGCTGGCCTCTGCTCTTTGCGGTCTCAATTGCCTCTACCTTCAGAGCAGCCTCCACTACCCCTACATAAGTCTCTAATCCATATGCACTGGTCAACTGCTGAACCTCGCTCCTCAAGCCACCAAGAAACCGCTTGACTCGATTAGCCTCAATACTCACCAACCCAGGAGCAAACTGGCTCAACTTGCTGAACTCTATCTCATACTCACCGACCGTGAGTTGCCTTTGCTTCAGGTGGAGGAAGTCGTTCATAAGACGGTCACGCTCGACCGAAGGCAAGAACTTGCTCAACAGCATTTCCTTGAATACTTCCCAAGAGCATCCAGCTACCAAGCTCTCCTTTTCTTTAAGCCACCAACTCTTAGCCAAACCCTTAAGATGATAGGCGACTATCATCACTCTCTGATCATATGAAATACCGGAGTACGAGAACATCTCCTCAATAGAGATCAGTCAATCATCTATGACCATGAAATTTGCCTTCCCATCATAGGTAGGAGGGCTAAGTCTCTGAAACTGCGAGATAAAAGCCATCTCTGCTGGCACCACCACTGGAGGTCTCAGGGGCGCAGGAGGAGGAGGAACAGCTAACCCCCCTGCAGGGACTTGCACTCCCTGAGTCTGTCCTGCCATAACTGCCACCAGAGACTGGATCTGGGCCTGCACCTCCGCCATCTGCCTTCTCAAGGAAATGCTACTCTGTCGCAGGCTCTCGATCACCGCATCATTCTGCGCTCCAGATGACTCACCCTCAGACCGGGGGGTCGATCTAGTCGAAGGGCGTCTCTCCATCCTTAAATTATAACAATCATTAGTCAGATACTAGTACAACAGTAACAACTAACTACAATTACAGACAATACATACATTAATATGAACTTAAAGCTGCTAAACTTGCTCTGGGAGTTTATTTTTTACAAGAATTGATGTTTTCTCTAACCTAGGATGGTTTACCAGCACCTTTCTAACTCTTGTGCCTAGATCGGAATACATGACTTTATATTATTTTTGACTCGAAAACTTATGTGTGTACATATGTCATCCTACTAGTCTTTAGCTTGGCACGTTGTGCTTATACAATGATATGTTATGCATGTTTGTGATATGCATTCTAAAAAGGCCCTAATGCATGTTATGAGCGGCGTACACATGAAAATGTTATGCATCCCAAACTGCATAACATCCTCATGCAACGAAAAAGAAAACGAGCTAGTCGCAGCCATGTGGTGAGGTTATGCATCCCATACTACATAACCCTCACATGTTGCCCCTATGGTGGATCCATATACGAACACATATTATGCATCCCATACTACATAATATGCCCCGTATACTTCATGTTATGCTATGAGTGTAGTGTTCGTGCTTTTGCCAAGACGTGCTAATGAAATATCGGTGTGTGAATGACATGATGCTGAACTACTAATGCAATCAAAAGGGAAGGTTGCCCGACTAACTTGTCAAGAAACCACCCTCTGATACCAACTGTCACAACCCGCATTTTCTCCAAATTTAAGAAGCATAAGAGTATGAGAAAACACGCATCGTGATGCCACGTCTAGCAGGGGATAACTGTCGACGCTCAGGCGAACACCATCTAACTAGACTATGAAAATTCATAAGTTTAATGATTATAAAATCAGTTATATTTTAAAAGCCGTGTCCCTCGACTCAGTGGATCATCTAGCCCACAGTTTAAAAACTATACTTATACGCTGCGGAAAATACTTTATTCAGGTTTGACATCCTAAAAGAGTGCATAAGTGCCCTTAGAGGACAACTTATAATATGCAGGACCCTACATTTAATTTATACTATATATAGGAAAACAATCTTTTTACGTTATTTGGAAAATAGTGTTTGAGTTTTATAAAACATGCTGATCATGAGATATACTTATAATAGTGTTTTTTAGGTTTAAAAGTAACTAGCAACCTAGCATAAATCATCCCAAGAGCAAGTAGACAATCTCCAGAAAAGGTAGCAGCAAAAAGATAACATATTTAGTATCACGGTAAAACTACCAGTGGGTGCCAACAAACATACACGAACCCACTGGCAAGTATGTATGACTGCAAGAAAGAAGCAAAAAACAACCTCACAGGACCAAGGAACTGATCTCCACAGTACGAGAGACCACCAGCAACAGCACAGCACAACTAGCCGCCTAATCGGCTACTAACCAGAACCTGAGGAATTCAAAGAAGAAAAGAATACCTCAGAAAGTAAAAACAAATAAGTTGTACGGAAATGTTAATCTAAATGATAAGCAAGAAGAGTAAGTAAACCGTAACAAGCACAACTGTCCAAGGCAAGACAAAAAGGGAAAAGCACTATGTGCGAGGAAACAGCGACAACCCTGCCCAAAAATCCTGCAAAGTTTACAAGGCTACCATGAGCCCCAAACGTTTCAATCTACAAAGGAAGAGACGTCTAAAACCCTAAGTTGTTAGAGATGGCAGTAGAAAGAACAACGTGGATCCGAGTTGGAGGCAAACTCAGTCCCCCAACCACCATTTCCAAGAAACAAGGCTCAAGGGTCTACATGTGAAAGCACTAGGGACCTCCCACCAACTTGCCCAGCCCGTACCTGGAACAAGATAAAAGAGTGGCCACGGCTAAGTCACACAACTTCACCCCTATTAAGAGCTTCAAACCACCACTACTAACCACAACCCACGATTCGGCCTTTGGAAAAACATAGCCGACAAGGAACCTCAAAATCAAGGAATTCACTCGGGAGAGAAAATAAAGGTAAGGGGAAAGCGTTGAGATGGCTCATCACGACATGGCGTTGAGTGAGCCCCACTCACTAGACGCCTAAACAGACGGTGGCGTTGAGTGAGTTAACCTCACTCAACGCCAAAACAGCTACGACGTGTAGTGAGGATCACTCAGTCAACGCCTTCTGCAACACTGGCTGTGGCGTTGAGTGAGCAAACCTCACTCAATGCCAAAACAGACGGTGTTTTTGAGTGAGGTTCACTCACTCAACGTCTTCTGCGATACTGGATGTGGCGTTGAGTGAGCTAACCTCACTTAACGCCAAAACAGACGGTGGCGTTGAGTGAGTTAACCTCACTCAACGCCAAAACAGCCACGACGTTGAGTGAGGTTCACTCACTCAATGCCTTAGAACTTAGCCGCAAAAACTAACTGTGGCGTTGAGTGAGTCCACCTCCCTCAACGCAAAAATAGCTTTGGCGTTGAGTGAGGTCGACTCACTCAACGCCAAAATACTTAACCGCAAGAATGGGCTGCGGCGTTGAGTGAGTCCGCCTCACTCAACGCCTTAACCGCCATGGCGTTGAGTGAGGCCCACTCACTCAACGCTATCCGACATAACCGCGCGGATTGGCTTCGGCGTTGACTGAGTCCGCCTCACTCAACGCCTAGACAGCCATGGTGTTGAGTGAGGTCGAATCACGCAACGCCACGATACTTAGACGCAAAAGAATAGACCAAGAGGCTACAACGTTGAGTGTGTGCACCACACTCAACGCTAAGCCCAAGCAGACCCGGCGTTGAGTGTGTGCACCACACTCAACGCCAAATCGAAGCAGACCAAGCGTTGAGTGTGTGCACCACACTCAACGCTAAGCCCTGAAATATTCTAATCATCTAGACTAAGGAAAGGAAAGGCTTCTGTTACAGCCACTACACAGGCAAACCCAAATTCATCGAAACCCGAGCCTAAGCAAGACAGATTTTTGCATAAAAATTAAACTATAGCTTTTCTCCTCTACCCGTCTACAACTACTGCACAAGAAAAATCGACCCAACCCTCAACCCTTACTCAGCCCGAGAGCAAGGCTTCTCTACTAACAGTTGGAGGAGAATTAAATATAAAGAAAGGGCGGCTGCTAGGAGTCCGACTGAGCAGGAAATTCATAACAGATATGTTGAACATAAACCAAAGCAAAAAAAATGAGCAATGGTTTCTATCCTAGGGCTAACAGGGTAACAAGGAGATAGACAAAAAAAGAATTACACGGCAAGGGCAAGAATACCACTTGCCTAAAATTTCCGGCGAAGCTTGGTCGGCCTCCTTTACTCACACTCGACACTAGCAGCAACAACACCTAAAGCAGAAATCTGGGGCTTTAATGGCGGAAACGGACAACCCAAGAAATTTCGAGACCCATAGAAACACCACAAAAATTGAATTTCTTACCGTAGGAATGAAGGTCTAGGCAAGAGCAATCCAAATCCGCTTTCGGAATCGAACTCCGTTTACAAACGCTCCCGGAATCAGCATCCTAAGGGGAGCAGGTTCGACGGTTTCTCCGCTTCTTTTCGCGAACAGCCGCAGACTGGTTCATTTTCTTTCGAGAAGATGAATAGGAGCGGTTTCTCTTAAGTCTAAACTATCCTATATATAGCACCCTCTTAATATTAACTTAACTATTAATTAAGTAATACTATAATAATATATATATTTATAGCCACAGGATTAAAACCACCCAGCTTTGACCGCCGGATTTTTTTAAACAACACAAAATTACTTATTTACTTTTATTATTAGCACACCCAAAACGACGCGAAAACCGAACTACCTCGGAATTCGACGAAATTTGCACCGTAGCTAAATACCCATGCTACGAACGCAACGGCTAAGTCGAAATTAACTTTTGACGAACAGAACTCGAGTTATACCCACCCGAAGCCAAAACACAAGCATCCCCCGAGAGGCCACACCGGGTCACCCAAAACGACTCGGCTTGCTAGGGAGATCTTGCCCATAGGCTACAAAATAGGTCACTCAGTTCTAAGGAGTTAAGACCACACTCAATAGATGACACAAGCCAATAAAACGCGTCGACGTAACGTCAAACGAGAATTAAATAATCGCCGAAAAATCGAGGGCGTTACAAAGTTGGCATGTGTTTCCGCTTCTTCGCAAGGATCGCAGCCATCACTGCATTCATGTTCTCCCTCAGCTTGTTCGCAGCAATCTTAGCCTCTTTCTTCTCCTTGCCGATTAGGACAACTTCTTCACCAACTCCCCGATCGGTTACTCATGCAGAGTCCGCCTTGTTGTCGGCCTCGCTGTATGGAGTATATGTCATGTCGACATCCAGCCTGGTCGCTGGCCGAGGAATTGTGGCTGGGATTGTTTCGAGAAGTATCCTACTCGCCAAATCCTCGAGAAATTCTTCCTCAGGCTGGTCCACAACCTTCTCGGCAGGTTGCTCCGGAATCTGCTCTGCTAGCTTCTCGGAAGGTGTCCTCGTAGATTGCCCAGCCTAGGTGGACTTCGTCTCTAATTTTTCCAGTAGCTCCCCGCTTAACCGTCACAGTTTAAGCGACACTACTGTGGCAATTTTCATCTTCGTTGACTTCTCGTCGACTACGCGACTGGTCGATTCTTCGAGCGTAGATTTTGTGGCGACAAGCCCTTTACCGCCCATCCTTGCCAGAATACTTTTTCTCGCCGATATTTTGGACAGCAAAATTCTTATCGCAGTTGGAGAGAAGTGACTAGTCTCGAAAGCTATTTTTTGAAAACAGCTTCTACTTCAAGGATATTTTTATCTTTTGAAGCATTTACTGCGCTCGCGGTTTGGCGGGTAAAGTTTATATTTCTAAAATTTTTTAGCAATTTGGAAATGAGCGGGGATCATGTTAACCGAGAATGACTGCTCTCTTAGATTTTCTCAAGTCCCGGCAGTAAGACCAGATCTAGCCGCCAATCTGCCTTCTTGCAGATCTCCTCGACATAGCAGCCGCCGAGGAGAAGCCGATCAGACTCGGTGTTGACCACCTAGATGCGCGGTTAGGTGGCCTCCCTTCGTTTTGTTCTCCATGTATCTGGTCACCACTGCCCGTATCTCCTATACCCGCGCAGCCGGTATTTTTAGCCATGCCCGTTTGGATAGGCCCGCGAGCCTATAAATAGGCGTGAACAATACTGTCTATTGGACGAAGTTCGAATCCCTAAGCTTGCCGCCTGTGGCAGTGGACTCGAACTCTGCATCTAGCAAATACTTGTGCGCTCGGGTTCTCTCTTCTTAACTGTTGTAACAGTTTCTTCATTATCAAAGGAAAGCCCGTCGCAAGAGTGACATTTACCGTGGCGGGAAAATTCTTGTGTTGCCGCTGCCAACGATCTCACTCTCGCCCCCCCCCCCCCTGTCTTACCGCTTGCTCTAACCGGTAGTAACTAGCTACTCGACAATTTCCGCCCTCTTTTCTCTTCACAGAATCCAAAGGCGTATTTCCCGCATCAACATGTAGAAAAGAAAAAGTGGCATGCTAGATTTGTGGTCTATCTGGCCGGAAGTGAGGACTACCAGTGCAGTCATTAGAGTCGACAAAGATTTTTTTATTTTTTTCGGTGATTTACTGGTAACAACTTAATAGTCATTTTCGAATTTTATGATTTGATAATAATAATGAGTTACTAGCATTCAAAATGAAATAGCTACTAACACCATACTAAAAATATACTCACCTAAATTATTTAACAGGGAATACAGCATGACAATTTGTATTATGAAGCTGTTATAATGATATTTAGTTATTATGATTAGAAATCTTAATGCTTATGTAGAATGGAAAGCGAAAGATCTGCATCTGTTTTCTTGCTGTGCCTTGGACTCATCCCACGTCTATTCTGGAACTATATTTCTGAGGTTAGTGTGTGATATATATATATATATATATATATATATATATATATATATATATATATATATATATATATATAGATATGGATTTATATAATATTTGAGCGAGCTAATAGCCTGAGCAGAGTAACTTTGGATTTTGAGTCTGATTTGTATGTTATTTGAAAAGATGATCAACATAAATGTTGTAGTTTTTATTGATATGAATAACTTTTATGTTGAACAATTTTTGATTTGAAGCTGTTTTGGCTCTCGATTTGGACTCCGAACTTTCATGTTGATCACTTTTTAAAATTATATATATATATATATACACACACACACACGAGCTTCTTCGAACGGGCTACGCCTGTACTCGAAGCTCTCGGACGGCCTTCGGCCGCATCCAGGCGGGCTTCGTCAGCCTGCGCACGGGCTTCGCCCGTGCTCGATGCATCGCTGCATGTTGTGCCCGCCTATGAGCGGGCTGCGCATGCTTTCGAAATCTTATTTTTTTCAAAACATACACATATGAGTACTTAAAATAACCGCAAAAAATATGAATTATTATTCCTATTTTTATTTTATAAAATTTTGTAAATTTTAATGTATAAAATAATTTATTACTCCTCTCTCCCTCTCTCTTTTTCACTCCACTCTCTCTCTCTCCTCTCTCACGCCCCCTCTCTCTCCCTCTTCTATCTCTCTCCAAATCTTCCCATGTTCTCTCTCATGATCCAATGACAAATATTCATTCTATGGTGTGCCTTCAAATACCTATATTCTCTTATATATAATATATAAATATATATATATATATATATATATATATATATATATATATATATATATATATATATATATATATATATGAGTGACAGGCACGGGCATCCGGCTCTCGTGCCCCGCGCGACAGTACCCAGTCACGGGGGCGGGCTACGCCCGCCCGTTTATATAATATATTTTAAATTTATATTATATATATATAATATTTATTAAAAAAATCAGAATCCCCCCCTGTTTTTTCGCCCAGCCCCGGCGTCCCCCCTTTCCACTGCCGCCGGCGGCCTGACCGGCGCCCACCGGCGGGTTCGCCGGACTCCGGCGAACCCTCCGGGGGTCGCCGGTCGCCGGACAACCCCCGGAGGGTTCGCCGGAGTCCGGCGAACCCGCCGGTGGGCGCCTGTCAGGCCGCCGACGGCAGTGGGTGGGGGAGGGCAGGGCTGGGAGAAAAAACACGGGGGGGGGGGGGGGGGGGGGTGAGGGGCGAATGTGCGGGGATCGGGTTTGAGGAGAGAGAAGATGTGAGGTTTTTTGTGGATTTTTTTATTTGCAGGCCAATACCGTTATTTGCAGGCCAAGATCCAACGGTTCATGATTAAAACAGTCCAATTTGACGGCCCTTGTTTTTTACTCTATTTTCGAACTCATTTATATTGACAGACCATCATACTTTTTTTTAGAGTAGTGTATATATATATATATATATATATATATATATATAGGGGTTAATGTATATACGCCGCTTGTGCACATAGGTTATATACGCAGGGATGCGTAATACGGAAAATACATCTAGTAAAATGCATTTTTTGGAAAAATGGTCAACATAAAAGTTGCACGCAATCTCGTCGAGATCTACAACTTTAACGTTGACAATTTTTCCTAAAAATGCAGTCTCGTACCTAAGAAATGTGCACAGACTGTGTTTTTACATATATATATATATATATATATATATATATATATATATATATATATCGGATTAATGAAAAAACGCGCAACTTTTTTTTAAAATATATGCGTAAATTTAAAATACACCTATACGTATATTTTTTGGAAAGTATTCAATATGAAAGTTGTAGATCTCGTCGAGAGATCTACAACTTTCAGGTTGAACACTTTTCCCAAAATTACATGCATATAAGTGTATTTTTAATTTACGCGTATATTTCTGGAAAACGCGCAACGTATTTTTTCATTAACCCGTATATATATGTATATATGTATATATATATATATACATACATATATATACATATATATGTATGTATATATATGTATGTATATATATGTATGTATATATATATGTATGCATATATATGTATGTATATATATATGTATGCATATATATGTATGCATATATATGTATGCATATATATGTATGCATATATATGTATGTATATGTATGTATATGCATGTATGTATATGCATGTATGTATATGCATGTATGTATATGCATGTATGTATATGTATGTATGTATATAAATAGATTACTGTATAGCTAAATGTCCCCTTTCTTACATGAAATGCACAATACATAGGAACGGCAAGGCTTTGCTTCATCCTCTGGGAAGTGGAATCTAACAAAATTAATAGGCAAAGAGGTATCTCAATTTTGTTTTATTTTTCATTATATGTATATATACAACTAATTATACATGATTAATGATTTCTGTTTTTTACACTTACAACAAATTACTACTAATCTATCTAGTGGTAATGCACTTTTATAATTAATCACATTATTATTGTTGCGGTCAACTCAACCCTTCTGATAGACCGTACTAAATAAGGCCACCTTATTTCGTAGAGCTATCAAGCGCGCAATCAATCACAAAAAATAGTTTGTAGAGAAGGAAATTTTTTTAACGTGGAAAGCACGTTAACTGAGTGAAAAATAACGTGGTCGGATCTGTGCCGAAAAAACTTCCACCATTTTTTGCCGTGTTACAGAGCTTTTGAGAGACGAAACAGACTGTTGCTCGTTAAAATTATAAAATAGAGAGTACTGGGCTCGGAGGGTGATAGACCACCACTCATAGAGCTAATTTTTTTTCTTTCTACAATAGGGAGCTTCAAACTTTGGAATGCTTTGGGTACTTGGAATGTTTTAGAGTCTTTAAATGTCGTTTGGAATCGGGAACAACTTATTTGGTTTGTCATGATTTCAGCGCCTTGGAATCTTAGATGGCGCGTTCTGTGCGCCTTATCTTTTATGGCTTGTCTCCGATTGTGATTAGAGGAGTCTGGAATGTTTGTCTCGTCGGCTACTGGTGTGCTTGTTCCTAAATTGAGAGCGTTGAGCGCTTAAAGAAATTCTAGGGGAGGAGTGCACGACGACGCACTTGGAGTAAACGTTTAAATGTAGGAGGGTCTGTGGCTCTATTTATAGACCACAAGGATGTCTATGGTGGTTATGAAGCTATCCGCAGTGCATAACCACCATGTTCGCTATTTATATGCCAATATAATATAATTATTTTTATGGGACTATGGTTAAATATGCGTATTAATTTTATTAAATACGTATCATTCTATTTTTGGCAAAAGCCTTTCTCTACTACGGGAGGTTATGCGGGAAGTTACGTGGGTGGTTACCCACGTAACCGATGATGAAAATTGAGGGAGTGCGATTGGACGGTGGAGAGTTGGTGACGGCTAAGAATCTGGCCGGCGAGGCCGACCGGCGACGGAATCCGATCGGCGACGGAGGTCAGCTGAATGGAGGAGGTCGGCGACAATGGAGGCGTCTTCGGAAGAGAGCAGCGACAACGGTGGCCTGCGCGGGAAAGAGAGGCGACGACAGCGACGATCAGGGTACCGAAGAGGAGCTTGGATCGGGGAAGCAAAATGGCCGTGATCTGGGCGGCCCAATCCTAACTTCTAGAGGGTAGGATGGCTTGGAGGCCTCTCGCCCTCTTGGACAGCAGGGCCACTCGGAACGGGGCGGCCAAGAGTCTTCCCGATCTAGGAGGCCAGAGAGGAGGAGCGCACAAGGTGTAAGACCCCCCCCCCCTTTTTTTCAAACACCGGGGTCTTAGCTTAGAACTGCCGCTTTGCGGTGGCACCGACTCACGGGAAGGCCGCCACTACAAAACGCCAATTCTGCCGGCCCTTTTCGATCGCAGAACAGTAGCATAAAGGAGTAAAAGCAAGTCCACATAACCACATGTATATAAATAAATCTCCACGAAGGGAGTGTCCACAGTAATAATATATCAGAGTACAAAGGAGGGCTTATGCCCGGTACATCATATCCTCACTACAAGTCACTCGCGGAAGCAAAAATAAATCTAAGTGTCACCGTAACTGTCACTGAACCGAGAGCACCCAAGCTAGACTGGCCCATCTCCACCGACTCCGTGCTCTGCTGGTGATGCATCTCTGGGTGCTTCTTCCTTTTTGGCCTGCCGTCGCCGCCTCGCAATCCAAGTCTGCGTCTAGGTCATCGGCCTCCTGGATGCTGAGCTGGTGGGATCCCACCCATCAAGGGGCATTTAACCCGTGTATGTCCCGGCTGGTGACAATGGTAACACGGTCGCGAGGTCAACTCTGTTAGAAACTGCAACACCCGGGACCCTTCCATATGGTACACCTAAAATGTTGTGGTTCGAAAACCGTTAGTCATAAAGACTAAGCCCTATCATCCCCTACCCCTTCCCCCATGGCTCCTAGGTACCGAGCGGAGAGGAAGAAAGGGAAGGACATGTTGAAAGTCCACCTAGTGTCAACTACTTACACCTATGGGGGGATAGGTGTATTTGCAGCGAATTTGCGGAATTAATGTTTTACCTGCACAAGAAAACAAAACAACACAGCACAAAAAATACACAAGCAATTTATAGTGGTTCCCCGATTTGGGTACGTCCACTTTCCCCCTTCGACCTATCTCCCAACCAGGGACGACTCGGTCACTTCACCAACAGGATTGAAATCCAATCCTCGCACTAACGGAAGGAACCCTTCCACACGTAGGAGTCAACACTCCCACAACACGGGTTGCACCCAACCCTACAACTAGAGACCAAACGGTCCTTTACAAAGAAATGAAAATAGCTTGTACGAAATACAAACAACGTATGGAGACTAAGGTGTC
Source organism: Platanthera zijinensis (assembly GCA_039513925.1). NCBI lineage: Eukaryota > Viridiplantae > Streptophyta > Magnoliopsida > Asparagales > Orchidaceae > Platanthera > Platanthera zijinensis. The sequence goes on from CM077088.1 coordinate 102,104,485, forward strand.
CCTCTTCGTTCGACGACGTGTTCTTGAAGTCAACGAAGAGTCAACAACTCTAGATCTCACTTGGAGAGAATCTTCTCTAGATCGACGGCTTCAACAAGAGAGGCGGTGATGCTATGTAGATCCAATCTTCTTAGCAAAGTCGGCAAGGTCTTCCAACGGTCACACTAGGATCGATCGTCTCGATCGATTCGGATGGGGAAGGTTTCCCGATCACAAATCAAGAGACAAAAGATCTCTGGATAGACGCGTGAGACGCTGTGCCCGACTAGGCTTCTGTCGCCGGGGGAGGTAACGAACACCGCGATCAACGGTGGCGAGCAATTAGCGAGAGGCGGAGCAGGTCGGCCGAGCTCGCTTCTGATCTAGGGCTTGACGGCGGCTTCTTTTTCTTTGATTTGTAATCCGTGTTTTTACTGTTCACAAATACAGAGTATTTATACATTAGGTCAAGAGGTGACCGTTGTGGGCCCCACCAGCAGTAAGACCAAAGTCTGGTTCAAAATCCCGCAGATAACGTGGACCGGTCCAGACAGAGTTGGAAAAATGCCCAAGTCAAATTCGGCGAGAATCGTGAGTGATTCTCGACGAATTGGCGAGAATCACTTACGATTCTCGCCGAATTCTACTTAGAGAATTCAGGCTGCACAAGTTATAGAGGCCGGGGAGAATCGGTGGGAATCACCTTGGATTCTCGCCGACTCGTCGAGAATGCAAAGTCATTCTCGACGAATCGGCGAGAATCACTTGGTGATTCTCGACGATTCTGCCTTAGATGATTTTTCTGACTGCGTCGAGACAGCCGGCCCAACCCGGCAAGAATCAACTAGTGATTCTCGTCGACTCGTCGAGAATCACTAGTGATTCTCGAGGAATCGGCGAGAATCACTTAGTGATTCTCGACGAATTATACTTAGACGAATTCTCGTCTTTCCACCCATGAGCTGGTCTTTGGCCCTGAGAGGTCTAAGTTGTTGGCCTAAATCACCTAGAGGGGGGTGAATAGGTGAATTGCATGTCAAATGCGGAATTAAAAACTAACACAGCAAATATCAAGCAATCACAGAAGACAAGAGATTTATAGTGGTTCCCCAATCTTGGGTACGTCCACTTTCCTCACCGATCTAGCAAATTACTAGACTCGGCTACTCCACTATCTCGGATTGAAAACAATCCTACACCTCGGAACCACGTTCCTACAAATCTCGATCCCAAAACGGATCTACAAAAACTCGGAAGACAAAACTTCCTACAAGTCTCGGAGAAGAATCTCCTACAATGAAATTTGGTTTGAAAATAAAAATCAAAACAACAATCTCAGATCTGGATCTGTCTTCTTCTTTAGGAACTTTGGCTTGATCAGAGAATGTAGAAGACGACTAGAGAAATATCCACGAATCTGAGATCTAGAACCACCTCGATCGAGAAAGTAGATCTGGAATCTTCAAGGCTTGGCAAGATCGAGTGATTCTCTTTCTTCTGGATCGCTGGAGAAAAGATCGATGAAAACGAAGGTGGCGATCCAAACTTTTCTTCTTCTTCCGTGAACGGCAATGGCGGCGGCGTGAAATTAGGGTTCACGGAATTCCTCTTTCTTAAAAAAGAATATTTCTGTAATGACGCTTGAAAAGTCATTTCTGAAAAGACCTATTTATAGGTGGGTTCCAACGGTCATAACATTGATTAATGATGACACGTGGACCAATCAGAATTGACAGATTCAAAGTACTTATGATGAAAATGGACTTAGAATAATTCAGGAGAAGTTGACTGCGATACTCGAGTAATGGAGGATATACACGAGTATGGAGAGATGGATTACTCGAGTAGCAAGAAGCAGTATACTCGAGTATAGAAAGAGAGAATTACAGGAGAGAAGAATGTATTACTCGAGTATCAAAAAATGGTATACTCGAGTATCAGAAGTGTATACTCGAGTAATAGAAAAGTATACTCGAGTATCAAGACGATATACTCGATTATCAAGACGATATACTCGAGTATCAGAAAATATACCTGAGAAACGTTTATATCAGAGTCAATTACTCGAGTATGGAAGAATTTACTCGAGTATCAAAAATCAATTACTCGAGTATGAACATACTTACTCGAGTATCAGAAGATATACTCGAGTATCAGAATATATACTCGAGTATCAGAATATATACTCGAGTATCAGAATATATACTCGAGTATAAACATACTTACTCGAGTATCAGAATATATACTCGAGTATAAACATACTTACTCGAGTATCAGAATATATACTCGAGTATCAGAATATATACTCGAGTATCAGAAAACACTTACTCGTGTATTACAAGGAAATACTCGAGTATAAAGGACTTAGGAAAATTCTAAGATGAAATTTGCTCCAATGCTTCTGTCCATCAGTCCAAGTGCATGAAGGAAGTGTATCCCAATAGAGAGGCTATACATGGGCCAACACTTTGGATCACACAATGAGGGATTACATTGTATGGTCCTGTGTTTGGTGACCCATTATAGACTGACATTGGTCTACACTTGGCAATTAGAACCTGCACACATACAACTTAAACACAGCATCAAATACACCTTAATTCATCTTAGTTCAAGGTCTGACCTCCTACAAATCTGAGGTATTGTGGAGACAGATCCCAACAATCTCCCCCTATTTGTAGATGTCAGCACTCTCTATACTAAGGTGAATTACTTAAGAGTAAAAGAACAGCAAGCATATAACAGGAGAATAAGCTTAGCTAAAGCAGAGTAAACAAAATATGACCATAATCAGAATTAAATATATATATATGAGGAAATGTTTTTAAAGCACATAAACAAAATAGTCCAATTCCACTTTCTCAGATCCACTCATGATGGAGCATCCTTGTGCATCCTTTCCCTTTTGAGCTGTTGCCTCTCCAGGTAGCTGTAAGGCTTTGGGAAATAAGTCCTGGGCCTGGGAGGAGCAGCAGGGTTGTTGTGTCCCCAGTTTCTGTCATGGAGTCTGATTTTAATCTGAGAAGCTTCATATGCTTTCCACTCTGAATAGCTGTAATGATTATCTCTGTTTTCCCCAAGATCTGTCACTAATTTCAGGGTATCAAGAATAAGGGATTTGGAGGTTGGACTCCAAACCTCTGAGTGAACAATTGCTGGATCTCTTCTGGGTTCAGAACGACTTGCAGAGGCACCTTCACCATACTTTCTTTTCCTTTTAGATGGACCTTGAGAACTGGAAACAAAATCATCTTGCCACATGTCAGAGTAATTGAGAGGAGGCTCAGTCAGATCACCCTCAGGTCTAGGAGAGAAGACTGGCACACCACTTTCTGGAATGGTAGCTTGGACAGGGGCATCTGCAGAGGGTTGTTCTTCAAGAGGATTTAGGTGCTGAGGAATGATGGCTGGGTTGAGCTGAGCATTGGGGAAGTTCATATTATGCAGCCACACAGCAGTATCATATGTATAAAACTTTACAGATTGAAGTTGAGAGAGAATGTCTGCTTTCATTTCCTTTACAATTCCATCCACTGTAGTTTGAGCCTGTGTAGAGAGAGTTTCAACTTGTTCTTTTACAGCTATTTGAGCTTGCTCATGAAGTTTTTCCACTTGTTCTTTTACAACTTTCTCCCCCTTGCTGATATCTATGTTTAGCTTTGCAATGGCTTCATCTTTGAAGGTGCTCACTTCATTACAAACTTTCACAACATTCAGTTCAGCTCTCTCATCTAGCTTGAGCTGGTTGTGAGCTACTGTCTCAGCTTGATTTCTTAGTTCACCAATGCTTGTAATGGTGTGGTCTATGGCTTTGCCTCCAATTTGGAACAACCTTTTTAACTCATCAGTATTTGCTTGAATCTCAGCAAAGCCTCTGCTCATCTCTGTTTCAAGAGCAGAGACCTTGGATGTTACTGATTGCAGAGAGGCATCAAAGTAATCTCTCTGTTCTTTTAGCATAAGCTCTATCTTGCTGATAATATCTGAGGATGAAGAGGAGGGAGCTGAGGTTGGTTCAGGAGCTGAAGCAGCAGGAGCAAGAGCAGAAGTAGAAGCAGAAGCAGTCCAAGGAGGGATTTCTGAGATCACCACTGAGCTGACTGCTCTCTTGAATGGAACTGTGTCAACATCTTCTTCTGAGGGTAGGAGAGAGGGCATGGAGAAATCCAAGTTCTTCAGAGGTGCCTCCACAGGATCTGGAGACATCTCATCATCAGACAGGAGAATATGAGCTGATTTACTAGGCTCACTCTCAGGAGAATGGACTGGAGATCTTGCAGGAGATGGAGCTGGGGTTCTTGCAGGAGACTGAGCTGGAGTATGGACTTCAGACTGAACTGGAGACTTAGCAGCTGAGTCATTCTGGAAGAGAGGGGCATCTGAGCTGAGCTCATCAATGAATTTGTTGATATCCTCAGCTGTAGACAGAAGGGCTGCTGAGTCTGGAATCTCTGAGTCTGCATTTGCTGATTGAATATCTGCTGGAGGAGGAGAGATTGGAGGAGTGGGAATTCTTACTTCTTCTGTTTCTGGAATTACTGATTCTGAAGAAACCTGATTCTGAGGAAGAGAAGAGGCAGGCTCCCCCTCAATTGTTGCACCCAGAGTGTCAGCAATTTGATGTTGAGGAGGAGATGGGGTCCTGATGACAGCTTGCTGTCTGGAGGTTTGGGCTGGGTTCATGATCTTGAGGTCATACCTCTGAATGGATGAAATTGAGACTTTCTTCATGTGGTGAAGAGGAGTCCCTTTAGAGAAGTCAAACACTGTTGGATTAATCTCATGGAGGAGGAGGGAGATAATCCTTGCAAAGCTGGGATGTTTGACGCTTTCTTTGATCTTATCGAGTATCATCATTCCAAATTGAAACTTCTTCCTGCAGACAATAGCTTGCATAACATCAAAAAGATTTTGTGATACATCTCGAATGGAGTAAGTCTTGCACCAGAGGATTTTGGCAATGATGTCAACTAGAAACTTCCCTTCTGGATTGAACAGAGAGCGGTTCAGGGTTTCACCTCCACCTTCTGGATCTCGACCACAGAATAAGGAGGTGCGGTCGGCATCTGCCTTGTCTAAATCATCTTCTTCGTCGACCACCGGCATCCGAAGCAGAGTGGCGACAGAGGTTTTATCTAACCGAACATCAACTCCCCTTACCTTTGATTTCAGAACTGTACCATTGTGCCTAATCTTCAAGTTTTTGTAGAACTCTTCAACATCAGAAAGCAAAAGGCGGCAAGGTTCTTGAAGAACGAAGGTTAATCCGGCCGTGTCGAGGAGAATCAGAAGGTTCTTGAAATCATCGGAGATATCTTCAATGCCATCAGTCACTAATTCCGAGCCGATTCCAAACTTAGAGGAGGGAGGAGCCATCAGCGATTCTGCAATGAGGAAGACGGAAATCTGCGGCGACGGAAGATGAAGAACAGGGTTTCGGGAATACGAACAGCCGGCGGCTACTCGAGTGAATGAGAAGTGGAAAGGACTTTGTCGTTTTGAATATATATATAAATAATTCTAATTAGGTTTAAAAACGAATTAAGTAAAAGACATACCTGAAGAGGCGGCAAATTAGTTGTGCGAATAGAGATTTTGAAAAATTCCAGAGAAATTCGATTACACGAGAGGAGTTTACGGTATACACGAGTAATCCTTAACATATACTCGAGTATGGACTGAGTATACACGAGTATTAAGTCTAGACGGATTTTTCCATACTCGAGTATAAGAAATTCATACTCGAGTATCAATCTGATTACTCGAGTATATGAAGTTCAATACACGAGTATTAAATTCTGAAGACTTATCATACTCGAGTATGAAGAGTGCATACACGAGTATTGACTTGATTACTCGAGTATATTTGACTTGTTACTCGAGTATTCACTATTTCACTCGTGTAAATGTAACTATTCTCGAGTCTCAAATTTCTTGAAGGAATTTTCACTAAACAAAAGAAAAATGTACCTCAGAGTATCCAACATTTCTGACCTCTTCTAAATTTCTGAGTCCATCATTGGTCTTCTTTGTTAAGCAGTCCAAGCTCAGTTTTGAAGAATGAAAACTTGGACTCATCCAGCGGCTTGGTGAAGATGTCTGCAACTTGCCTGTCTGTGGAGACATACTGTAGATCTATATCTCCATTTTCCACATGCTCCCGGATGAAATGGTAGCGAAGCTCTATGTGCTTGGTCCTGCTGTGGGAGACTGGGTTGTTGGCTATTGCAATTGCGCTGGAAGAATCACAGAACAGTGGAATGTTCTGGAACTTCATGTTATAATCTTCAAACTGATTCTTGATCCACAAAAGCTGTGCACAACAGCTCCCTGCAGAGATGTACTCTGATTCAGCCGTTGAGATGGCTACACAGTTTTGCTTCTTACTGCTCCAGGAAATGAGTCTCCTTCCGAGGAATTGGCAAGTCCCGGAGGTGCTTTTCCTGTCGTCTTTGCTTCCTGCAAAATCTGCATCTGAAAATCCAATTAGTTCACTATCATTACTTCTTGGGTACCATAAGCCAAGATTTGGTGTTCCTTTGAGGTATCTCAAGATTCGCTTTGCAGCGATGTAGTGAGATTCCTTAGAGTTCACCTGAAATCTAGCACATACACATGTCGAGAACATTATATCTGGTCTACTCGCAGTAAGGTAGAGCAAGGACCCAATTATGCTTCTGTACTTGGTTTCATCAAAAGGTTTCCCTTTCTCGTCCTTGTCCAGAGACATAGCTGAGGCCATTGGAGTCCTCATAGAGGTTGCATTCTCCATTCCGAATTTCTTAAGCAGCTCTTTGGTGAACTTGGTCTGAGAGATGAAAATTCCATCCTCAGATTGTTTCACTTGTAGCCCTAAGAAATACTTCAGCTCTCCCATACTGCTCATTTCAAACTTCCCTTGCATAAGTTTAGAAAACTTCTTGCAGAGGTTATTATCTGTAGAGCCAAAAATGATGTCGTCGACATAGATTTGCACTAGCAAAATCTTGCCTTTTATTTCCCTAAGAAATAATGTCTTGTCTATCTTTCCTCTTGTGAACTTGTTCTCAAGAAGAAAGGTGGACAGCGTCTCATACCAAGCCCGAGGGGCTTGCTTGAGACCATATAGTGCTTTTTGTAATAAATACACATAGTTAGGAAGGGTTGGATCAACAAACCTGGGGGTTGCTCTACGTACACTTCTTCCTTAATGTTACCATTTAGGAAGGCGGACTTCACGTCCATTTGATAGACGGTAAAGCCCTTAAGTGCAGCGTAGGCAAGAAATAACCTGATTGCCTCCAGTCTTGCTACTGGAGCATAAGTTTGGTCGAAGTCGATCCCTTCCTCTTGACGATATCCCTTGGCGACAAGTCTGGCTTTATTCTTTATAATTGTTCCGTCTTCATCCATCTTGTTCCGGTAGACCCACTTTGTCCCGATGACGTTCTTATGCTTGGATCTAGGAACAAGTGTCCAGACTTTGCATCTTTTGAACTGATTTAATTCTTCTTCCATGGCTAGAATCCAGGATGCGTCGGAGTTGGCTTCCTCAAATTTCTTTGGTTCAACCTGTGAGAGAAAGCTTAAGTGTAAATTCTCGTTAGTTGTACCTCGACGAGTTCTGACACCATCCCGAGGATCTCCTATGATTTGGTCAACAGGATGATCCTTCAAGTGTCTGAACTCTAAAGTCCTTGCATCTGGGATCTCTTCAGCCACTGGAGTTATATCTTCAGCTGGGATGTCTTCTTCATCTTGATCATCTCCCTCTCCAAAGGTGATTGTAGAGGGGATCTTGATGAACGTCTCATCTTTATCTTTAATAGGTTCATCCAAGCTGAGTTCTTTCAACTTTGTACCTGCATCTACAATAGGCACACTAGACGAGTTGCTTTGCAACAGACTCGTCTCATCAAATACAAGATGTATCGACTCTTCCACAACCAGAGTTTTTCTATTGAAAACTCTATAGGCCTTACTATGGCTACTATAACCTACGAAAATACCTTCAAAGCTTTTCTCGCTAAACTTTGTAGTGTGATACTTGCCATTGTTAAGTACGAAGCACTTACAACCAAAGATTCTAAAGTATGAAATGGTTGGTTGCCTGCCTTTTAGAAGTTCGTAAGGAGTCTTATCATGGTCTTTGTTGATGAGTGCTCGATTTTGCACGTGACAAGCGGTGTTGACGGCTTCAGCCCAGAAATACTCCGGAAGTGAGGCATCACTCAACATGGTCCGACAAGCCTCTATGAGTGTTCTGTTCCTTCTCTCAGCCACTCCATTTTGCTGTGGAGTGCGGGGAGAGGAAAACTCATGAAAGATACCTTGACTTTCACAAAATTCTGTCATGGCTCCAGACTTGAATTCCGTTCCATTGTCACTTCTGATTTTGACTACGGAACAGTTGTATTCATTCTGGATTTGCCTGACAAAGTTAGTGAAAATACCGAAGGTATCTGACTTGTGTTTCAGAAAGAACACCCACGCAAAGCGCGAGTAATCATCCACAATAACCAACGTATATTCCTTACCTCCCAAACTTCTAACCTGCAGTGGACCAAACAAGTCCATATGAAGAAGCTGTAAACTTCTATTGGAATCCTTGCCTATTATGCTTTTGAACGAGCTTCTTGTTTGCTTGCCTTTGATACAAGCGTGACAAGGACTGTCCGTAACGCACTTGACCTTGGGTGCATCACGCACTAAGTTTTGAGAGAATAATTTATTAATAGTTTTGAAATTAATATGTGCTAGTCTCTTGTGCCATTGGTCAGCAAGAGATGCACTACTTTTTGCCAAAAGACACACTGGTGTCGAAGAGTCTATACAAATAAAATTTAAACAGAAAATATTTCTGCTTCGAGTGCCTGATAAGATAGTTTCCATATTGTTAACCGATTTTATCAAACACTTGTCTGCATGAAATTCAACTACGTATCCTTTGTCGCATAGTTGGCTTATGCTGATGAGATTGTGTTCCAATCCTTCAACATAGGCTACATTCGAGAAGGATACGCTACCGTTAGAAATCATACCATAGCCTTTAGTGATTCCTCGATCTGAACCTCCAAAGATGACCTTTGGTCCATCGCAGACTGAGGTGTAGTTCAGTAGTAGGCTCCTTGTCCCGGTCATATGCCGAGAACATCCACTGTCCAAGTACCAGATTGGCATTTTGGTGGCCTTTGGACATACCTGCAATTACAATCATTTAGCCTTAGGAACCCAAACAAGTTTGGGTCCTTGGTCTCGAGTTAGAATACTCCCCCTACGAGTATTAGCCTTATGAGTGGTCACTCTCAAGTTGCTAACCTTAGGGGTTGCAGCATTTTCAGGATTGAACCAACAATCACTGGCAAAATGACCAATTCTGCCACAACACCAACAGTTGAACCTGTTGTATCTTTGCCTTGGGTAGTCCTGCCTGACTTTCTGGAATGAAGGTCTGGCAGGACCCTTACTTTTGGAGGAAGAGGCTTCATGATGATTGCAGTTGCATGAAGTCTTCTCTTTCATAGGCTTTTCTACAGCGGGTTTTACTTTTGGTGTCTTCTTAAAGTTATGACCATGAGCATAAGGTCCATAGCTTTGAAGCTGAATCTCCTCATAAGGTGCCTTGAAGACACTCTCGCCAAAGTTACGAGGACGAGTCCAACCTTGGTATCTTGACTTAGGCTTCTCAGGGATCGGCCTAGAAAAGTGTCCATAGGTGGACTCATAATCGAGTTCGTTCGTGGGAAAGATAACTTTCTTGAACACAACAGGTTCCAAGGGAGCTTTCCCTTTTTCCTCAGCTAGAGCCTTCCGGGCAGCCTTATTCTTCCTTTTGGCCTTGTTTCTCCTAGAGGATTTACTAGAAGATCCAATGTGGCCTAAACCAGCACCCTTGGCCTTAGCAGAGAATTCAGCAACGATTGGAAGAACTGTCTTAGGCTTAGAGAAGCTCTCAACAAGCTTCTTTTCAGCCTCGAGCTGTTTTTCCAGTTCTTTGATGATTTCCTCTTTAAGGTCAAGGTGCTTGAGAGCTTTATTGTATTCCTCCATAGCTTCATTTAGGTTCTCTTGAAGAGAGTTAGTCCTATTGACTTCTTCTCTCAAGTTGCTCTCACTAGCCTGTAGAGAATTGATCTCTTTGGCTTGACTTTTCACCATTCTACGACATTTCTCGTAAGCGGTGAGTAATTCCTTATACTGTCCCATGAGTTCAGATTCATCTTCAGAGGAATATCCCTCTTGCTCATTGTCATCTTCAGAATCAGAGAGAGGAGTGTGAGATTTTACCTCCCCAGTAAACTGGGGGACTTGTTCATCATCCGAATGAGCCATGAGCCCAAAGTAAGCTTCCTCTTCTTCACTCGACTCAGATGAGTCAGAGTCGCTGAGAGTTTTGCTCTTTTTGGCTACTAGGCTTCTCTCTGTCCTCTTCTTGGGGTGTGAGGATTTCTTTTCCTCTCTTCTACCACCCTCTTTCTTTTTGTGAGGGCAATCGGCGATGACGTGACCTGGCTTATTGCAGCAATAACAAATGATGTCAGTAGAAATCTGTTTGTTCGGTTTAGGATTATACCTGTCATGGCTACTTGAGCCTTTCTTCCGATGATCACTGTCATGTCGTGATCTTCTATATGAGGCATCCTTGCCTCTCCATTGCTTTTTCTTGTTCAAAAATTTCTTGAACTGCCTTGAGAGTAGGGAGAACTCTCCATCAGATAGTTCTGAGCCAGATGAGCTTGGCTCAGATGATTCTTCTTCATCAGCCTCAGGAACTGGGGCAGGAGAGCTAGCTTTTATCTTCCTTGAGCTATCTGCCTTTAGAGCGACAGATTTCTCCTTGGATGCAGACCTGCTTGTCTCTTCTTCAGCTTTTCTTGAGTTGATTTGCAGCTCGTAAGACATAAGCTTTCCGAACAGATTCTGCGGGTCCGTCTCTGCTAACCTTCCAAACTCCCGAATGGCACATACCTTATTATCCCATTCCTTGGTTAGGGATCTTAAGAATTTGTCATTGAGTTCCCCGTTGGTGAAGACACGGCCATACACTCTTAGGCCATTTACTATCTTGAAGAAGTTCTCAAAGGTGTCAGCTATGGCTTCCTTATGACCTTGCCGGAAGGCTTCATACTTTTGATTCAGAAGGGATCTCCTATCATCCCTCACTTCTTCAGTGCCTTCCATTAGAGTCACAAGGGATTGCCACATCTCCTTGGCAGACTGGCAATGAATTAGATTCTGCAGCATTGAGTCGTCGACTGCACTTGCTATAATATTTTTAGCCTTCTTGTCCAGAGAGACAAGTGCAATCTCATCCTTGTCTAGATCCATCAGCTTCTTGGGAACTTGCTTGGTGGGATCTATGGTGGATGCAGTCATAGGAATATGGGGACCTTCTTCAACAATCATGAAGATCCGGGGATCTACTGCTTCCATGAAGAACTTTACTCTTTCCTTCCACATAGGAAAGTTGTTCTTGGTGCAGATAGGGAGTTTAGCAAAATCCTTGGTCTTACTCATGCTTGATACTTTTCAGAAAACAACTTAGAAGGATAAGATCAAGGTGTTAACCTTTTAACGATCAACCTCCCTCTGATACCAATTGAGAGGTCTAAGTTGTTGGCCTAAATCACCTAGAGGGGGGTGAATAGGTGAATTGCGTGTCAAATGCGGAATTAAAAACTAACACAGCAAATATCAAGCAATCACAGAAGACAAGAGATTTATAGTGGTTCCCCAATCTTGGGTACGTCCACTTTCCTCACCGATCTAGCAAATTACTAGACTCGGCTACTCCACTATCTCGGATTGAAAACAATCCTACACCTCGGAACCACGTTCCTACAAATCTCGATCCCAAAACGGATCTACAAAAACTCGGAAGACAAAACTTCCTACAAGTCTCGGAGAAGAATCTCCTACAATGAAATTTGGTTTGAAAATAAAAATCAAAACAACAATCTCAGATCTGGATCTGTCTTCTTCTTTAGGAACTTTGGCTTGATCAGAGAATGTAGAAGACGACTAGAGAAATATCCACGAATCTGAGATCTAGAACCACCTCGATCGAGAAAGTAGATCTGGAATCTTCAAGGCTTGGCAAGATCGAGTGATTCTCTTTCTTCTGGATCGCTGGAGAAAAGATCGATGAAAACGAAGGTGGCGATCCAAACTTTTCTTCTTCTTCCGTGAACGGCAATGGCGGCGGCGTGAAATTAGGGTTCACGGAATTCCTCTTTCTTAAAAAAGAATATTTCTGTAATGACGCTTGAAAAGTCATTTCTGAAAAGACCTATTTATAGGTGGGTTCCAACGGTCATAACATTGATTAATGATGACACGTGGACCAATCAGAATTGACAGATTCAAAGTACTTATGATGAAAATGGACTTAGAATAATTCAGGAGAAGTTGACTGCGATACTCGAGTAATGGAGGATATACACGAGTATGGAGAGATGGATTACTCGAGTAGCAAGAAGCAGTATACTCGAGTATAGAAAGAGAGAATTACAGGAGAGAAGAATGTATTACTCGAGTATCAAAAAATGGTATACTCGAGTATCAGAAGTGTATACTCGAGTAATAGAAAAGTATACTCGAGTATCAAGACGATATACTCGAGTATCAAGACGATATACTCGAGTATCAGAAAATATACCTGAGAAACGTTTATATCAGAGTCAATTACTCGAGTATGGAAGAATTTACTCGAGTATCAAAAATCAATTACTCGAGTATGAACATACTTACTCGAGTATCAGAAGATATACTCGAGTATCAGAATATATACTCGAGTATCAGAATATATACTCGAGTATCAGAATATATACTCGAGTATAAACATACTTACTCGAGTATCAGAATATATACTCGAGTATAAACATACTTACTCGAGTATCAGAATATATACTCGAGTATCAGAATATATACTCGAGTATCAGAAAACACTTACTCGTGTATTACAAGGAAATACTCGAGTATAAAGGACTTAGGAAAATTCTAAGATGAAATTTGCTCCAATGCTTCTGTCCATCAGTCCAAGTGCATGAAGGAAGTGTATCCCAATAGAGAGGCTATACATGGGCCAACACTTTGGATCACACAATGAGGGATTACATTGTATGGTCCTGTGTTTGGTGACCCATTATAGACTGACATTGGTCTACACTTGGCAATTAGAACCTGCACACATACAACTTAAACACAGCATCAAATACACCTTAATTCATCTTAGTTCAAGGTCTGACCTCCTACAAATCTGAGGTATTGTGGAGACAGATCCCAACAGGCCCATCCTTGCTTCTTGTCTGCTCTTGCTTTATCATAGCCCTGTACTTGAACTTAAGTACACCCCAATAGAGAGAGTACACGTAGGCCAACACACTGATCTGCTCAACGAGGGATTACGTTGCACAGACCCGTGTATATTGACCCACTGCACCATGACATTGGTGTGTACTTAGCGTGGAATAACTGCAAGCATAACTTAAAGAAATTCATCAAATACATAGTAAATTCATCTTAGCTTGATAGGAGGCTTCCTCAAATCCGGGTGATTGTGGATATAATACCCAACAATCTCCCCCTATTTGACGAAGCCAAAATCCTACTAAGCTAAGATGAATTTCAACATTCCAGATAAAATATGCATTAATCAACAGAGTGAGCAATAAGCGTAATTAGATCAATGTGAGATTCAAATAATAAACCACACACATGTATATATAAATATTAATGTCCACACACAAATGTTTACGGTTTACTTAATAAAAAAGTTTAAATGAGATAATCACAAGAGCTAACATCCTACAGATCTTTGTCCTTAGCTAAGTCTTCTTTGAGTTGCTGAGCTAAGAATCTTTTGCTTTGTCGCTCAAAATACTCCTTGGGCTTAGGATAGTATCTCGGAAGAGGAGCTATGTTTGCAGCTTTGTTTGCCCCAGTGTTGCTTCTGAAGAACAAGTTTCTTTTGGCTTCATACAACTTGTGCTGCTCCCACTCATATTGGCTATATACGTCACTCCTTTTGACTTGCCCTTCTTGTAGTAATGCAAAGGTGTCCAAGATGATATTCTTTGATACGGGACTCCACTTTTCATTCCTCACATCATCCTCCTTCAATCTAATCTTCTTTTCAGCTGGTGTTTCCTTCGAAGTTCCTTCTTTGATTTGCCTTTTGTCTTTGGCTTTTGCTAAGGCATCTTGGTCAAACCAGCTTCTTCTTTCAGCCCTCTCCGCAGCTTTCTTCAACTCGACTTCGCTCAGTTGTACTTCTTCAGCCCTTATATCACCCTAAGTAGTACCAGCACGGCCCTCATCCTCAGGTGGGGCAACAGGGACATGTATTCCCGATGCTTCTTTTACCAGCCAGTGGGCCGTTTCAAACACGTACCTATTCGAATTATCGAATTTGTATTTGTCAATTATTATTTATTAAGTTGAGTAAAGGTGTAGTTTTGAAAGGCATTTGAAAGGCATACCTATTGGTCTGGTCAAAATTTAGAAGTACCAACTCTTGAAGCCCCGCCATCTTAGCATTATACGCTTCCTCCCCCTTTTTGGCTTCGACGGCTACAGAGTTTGTATAGGAATGCAAAGAGGCATCAATGTGCTTCACGGTTTTACTGAATTCGTCCAACAGAGATTTCTGATTTGCGTTTAGCGTTACCATGTTGGCATCGAATTTTTGTATGCTGTCTGCCACAATATGTGCATTTTTATTGACGACAGCCAGATCGTCAGTATTCTTCTTCAGTCCCTGCATGAGAAGAGATACTGCTGTGCCTGCCTCTGTGTATTTTTCATCAAATTTCTTTTCCATCAAATCCAGTTTATGGTTGATCTGAACCACATTCTTAAGCATGAGATCCTCAGACTCCCGCAGTCTCTTTAGCACTTTGTTGTGTGATTTCTCAAACGTATCCTTGAGCTCATCAAGCATACCTTGGAAGAAATTGACAGTGAGATTTGTTATGCTTTCTTGTAGTGGAGGAGCTGCAGGCAGACCCTAGTCAGGCTCCCCCGCAGAAGTACTGGGAGAGCTGGATAGTAGTATGGAGTCCACAGGGGGAACAAAGGATTGCTCCCCCTCCATCCTTGCATCTAACTGCTTAGGAGCTTGTTCCACAGATGGAACCTCAGCATCCTCCTAAGACTCTGCTGCTTTCTCATTCTCTGGTACTTCTTCTTCTATCTCAGTCTCCAAGTGATCATGCTTATCGGCAGAGCTGTGCACATCTTCTTCTACTTCTTCCTCCTCCTCCTCATCAGCCACCTCATCTCCCAGATCATCGTCGATAAGAGCTTCCTCATCGTTCTCAACCTCCTCATCATTTGTTACTTCATCTGCCACCATCTCCATAGCTTCTTTAGCTATCAGAGAAATATCAGATAAGATGTTTGCAGAACCTGTTACAGGCTCCCCCTCAGTTCCTGCAATCAGGGCGTCAGGAACTTCACTGGGTGTTGCCACGAAATCTGCTGAAGTTCTGTTGTCCTCGGCAAGAGATTCTTCTTGTTCAACTACCACTGCAGCTTGCCCTATGAGTCGCTCCCATCTGTCAAAGACGCTGGAGTCCATTTTCTTCTAATAATGCAAAGGAAATCCTTTGCTCATGTCGAACCTATCTCCGTTCAACTGATTGAGAAATAGGCTGATGATTCGTCCAAAACTTGGAGATCTGAGGGTGTCCTTAATCTTCTCAAAAAGCATGGCCCCCAGTTGAATCTCTTTCGGCAGACTATCACCACAAGAATCTTGAACATGTCGGCTGAGATGTGGTCGTGTGAGCCTGGTTTGCATATCAGTACTTTCCCAATGATGTCGGACAAGAGTTTCCCCTCCTCATTCATTTCTTTTCTCTTTATCGATCTGGTGCCCCTAGCTAGCCCACAGAATAATAGGGTCCTGGCTCTATCATGTTCCTCCAGATAATCCTCGTGCTCAGAACTGGAGAGCTGCAAGCATTGAGTCAGTTTCCTGGCAGACATCTTGATCCTTGCACCTGTAACCTTACTCTTGATGATAGAGTCTTCATTCCGAAGTTTGGCGGTTGCGAAGAACTCCATCACTTCTTTATCCAGAATTTTGCAGGGGTGCTCCAGTACAAACGTGAGTCCAGCCTCCTCCAGCATGATGATGATGTTTCTGAACTCATCCGAGGCAGGTGAGAACCCGGTTCGAACCAACTCACAGCCAGTGACCAGCCCGGCGGTGGTCCTTGGAGCCATAGCAAACCTAGGAAGGGAATCCCAAGTTTACGCCTAATCAGAGCTCAAAAAGGAAGCTATACGAACAGTGAGTCACTGTAGGGGAGAGGAAATGGTTACCCAAATGCGGAGGGAGCGAGAGTTGACGGAGACGACGGAAAGCCTGGAGGAGCTCGTGCCCTTGTTTGACCGAAACCGCGGAGAATGGAAACTAGGACGAGCGCCTTGGACGCGAGGAGAGGAGTCTACGGAATCCGGAACGAGGTCGACGAGATAGGGAGCCAAGATGCGGGAAGTTGCCGGGAGGAGGGAAGGAATATCGACGGGTTTCTGAGGAAGGGTCGGCGGGATTCTCTGCGAAAGGCGGGAGATGAAGAGTCGGCAGCTTTCTAAATCGACGAGTCGGCGGGAGTACATACCGGATTTAGAAATCTTCTAAATATACCCAAGACAATTACCGTGGCAATCAATTTCAATGGGTTATTTCTCGATCGAGATATGCATAATCTTCTTTATGTCAGTTGTAAGTTTTAGTGACTTCCAATGGCGTATCTTCATTAATTTTTCAGTGGGCTGACTTAGGCCTATTGAGGTTTATTCTCGAATCTACTAGTGTATTTACAGATAAATCTTTAACAATGTATCTAAACGTTATTTTTGCAATCTTAATCTTTCTTTAGGTGAACAAGCATATAAGTGTAAGTCTATACATGACCATTTACTTTCGAGAGAGGGAATTCATGACTTAATGTGGATATGCAGACATACTTATATACATATATGTAAAAATCGATGCGCTATAGCTCATATATTGAAGCTGATTGCAATTACCTGAGATTAAAGGATGTATCATTTAGAACTTCTGCTCAAGGAACACCAGGTGGTCAACTTGCACGTGCCCGTATTGATGGCACTGCTCCTTTTCCAGATACTTGTTCCACGTCATTTTTGGAACATCTCCTGTCTGGTTCCCATTAGGTTTACGGGAACCTAGACTACCCTGCAAAAGAGTTATCTTGCCTTAGGAACTCAATAAGTATTGGGTCCTAGGTTCCTGTCAGCATAATAATTGGGATGCCTCCCCTCAGGGATCCTGGAGAGAGGACTAACATTGCCTCGAGGATGTGGAAGTCCCCTTGCTTTTGACACAGAAGGGTTGTGCCAACAATCTATGGCAAAATGACCCACTTTGCCACAACACCAACATTCATGAATGTTGTACCGCCATTTGTGACCTGACCTGGTGACTGAGGTAGTCAAAGTCCTAGGTCTATACGGGATTAGGCCGAATCTGCTAACAGACTTGTCTCTTCCACCTTGACTCATGGATGGGTGGAAAGAGTGCATATGGTAGGCGTCATGAGGCCTGGGAGGAGGTGCCTTCCTTTCAGTCAGCCCCCTTCCAAGGTCCCCATGTGTGCCAACAACATGATTTCTAACCCCCCTTTCCTGAGTCCTAGGGAGGTGAGAGGCGCATTGTGTGCTGATGCTGACAGACTCATGATTAGTAGGGGCAGTGGCCGAGAATACAAAAGGCTTGGTGGAAGCCTGAGGTATCCTCTTCTGGGTAGCCATGATAGCCCTGGCATTCTGGGTGCTTCCACAAGAGGACTGATCATTCTTGCAGTGACCATGGTTATTCCTATGGTCATACCTGAAAGCATGATGAGTGTCCTTCCTACTCGGGGTGGGGGGTCTGAACACAGTTTTCCCATTTCTCCATGACTTAATAATTTGGGAGATCCACCCATTTTCTGCTTTTCTCTTGATAGCATCAATCTTGGAAAAATTAGAAACTATCCTCTTCTCGGTCTCTAGACGACTTTCTAGATCCGAGATCTGTGAGTCCTTTACTTTGATGGATTCCAATTGGAGATTCATCAAGATCTTCAGCTGAGCAATCTCCTTAGCTTGTTCCTCAACAAGTAAGTTGCTCGTCTGAAGGGTACTCTCAAGGGAATCAAGATTATCAATCTTTTGATTGAGGCTATGTGTATCCCTTGCATCATTGGAAGGACTACTCTCAAAACTATTCCTGTCTTCAGGAACTTCAAGAGGAGAGGGGCATGAGGAAGAAGTTACCTGCTTCAGACTTTGTTGTTCATGGTTACCATCCAGATCGGCAGAGACTGTTGAGTTAGCTTCATCAGAACTGCTTTCCTCAGCTTCTTCTTCAGTCTCTGACAAGGACACAGGAACCTTGATATTGACATATTGATCATGCCCTTCATCTTCAGAAATAAGGACCCCTACATAGGCTTCATCCTCTTGCTGACAACCGGTCCCAGCTTTCTCTGATCCCTCCATGAGGTTAGAGATGGTTTGCCACATGGACTTGGCCGTCCTACACTTGTCCACTCTTGAACGAGATACACCAGACCAGACGTCAGTGATGATCTGACGTATTAACTTGTCCAAGTTGTACAGTGAGAGCTCGGTCTCAGACATCTCTTCGGGATTCTTGGGTATTTGGATATCCTCTCCAGAATCAGAAGCCTTCATGGGAATGAAGGGACCCTCTTCCAAGATGATTGACACCCGAGGGTCGATGGACTCCAGATGAAACATAACTCTCATCTTCCAGATAGGGTAATACTCTGTTGTGCACGGAGGGAGTCTCAGAGGAGGGACATCAAATTCCAGCTCCATGCTTGAGTCTCGTCTTCTAGTTGACACAGGAGACAGGATCTTACTCAAGGTGTTAACCTTATTGCTGAGTAACCTCCCTCTGATACCACTTGAAAGTCCACCTAGTGTCAACTACTTACACCTATGGGGGGGGGGGGATAGGTGTATTTGCAGCGAATTTGCGGAATTAATGTTTTACCTGCACAAGAAAACAAAACAACACAGCACAAAAAATACACAAGCAATTTATAGTGGTTCCCCGATTTGGGTACGTCCACTTTCCCCCTTCGACCTATCTCCCAACTAGGGACGACTCGGTCACTTCACCAACAGGATTGAAATCCAATCCTCGCACTAACAGAAGGAATCCTTCCACACGTAGGAGTCAACACTCCCACAACACGGGTTGCACCCAACCCTACAACTAGAGACCAAACGGTCCTTTACAAAGAAATGAAAATAGCTTGTACGAAATACAAACAACGTATGGAGACTAAGGTGTCCCTCTTCGTTCGACGACGTGTTCTTGAAGTCAACAAAGAGTCCACAACTCTAGATCTCACTTGGAGAGAATCTTCTCTAGATCGACGGCTTCAACAAGAGAGGCGGTGATGCTATGTAGATCCAATCTTCTTAGCAAAGTCGGCAAGGTCTTCCAACGGTCACACTAGGATCGATCGTCTCGATCGATTCGGATGGGGAAGGTTTCCCGATCACAAATCAAGAGACAAAAGATCTCTGGATAGACGCGTGAGACGCTGTGCCCGACTAGGCTTCTGTCGCCGGGAGAGGTAACGAACACCTCGATCAACGGTGGCGAGCAATTAGCGAGAGGCGGAGCAGGTCGGCCGAGCTCGCTTCCGATCTAGGGCTTGACGACGGCTTCTTTTTCTTTGATCTGTAATCCGTATTTTTACTGTTCACAAATACAGAGTATTTATACATTAGGTCAAGAGATGACCGTTGTCGGGCCCCACCAGCAGTAAGACCAAAGTCCGGTTCAAAATCCCGCAGATAACGTGGACCGGTCCAGACAGAGTTGGAAAAATGCCCAAGTCAAATTCGGCGAGAATCGTGAGTGATTCTCGACGAATCGGCGAGAATCACTTACGATTCTCGCCGAATTCTACTTAGAGAATTCAGGCTGCACAGGTTATAGAGGCCGGGGAGAATCGGTGGGAATCACCTTGGATTCTCGCCGACTCGTCGAGAATGCAAAGTCATTCTCGACGAATCGGCGAGAATCACTTGGTGATTCTCGACGATTCTGCCTTAGATGATTTTTCTGACTGCGTCGAGACAGCCGGCCCAACCCGGCAAGAATCAACTAGTGATTCTCGTCGACTCGTCGAGAATCACTAGTGATTCTCGACGAATCGGCGAGAATCACTTAGTGATTCTCGACGAATTATACTTAGACGAATTCTCGTCTTTCCACCCATGAGCTGGTCTTTGGCCCATCCTTGCTTCTTGTCTGCTCTTGCTTTATCATAGCCCTGTACTTGAACTTAAGTACACCCCAATAGAGAGAGTACATGTAGGCCAACACACTGATCTGCTCAACGAGGGATTACGTTGCACAGACCCGTGTATATTGACCCACTGCACCCTGACATTGGTGTGTACTTAGCGTGGAATAACTGCAAGCACAACTTAAAGAAATTCATCAAATACATAGTAAATTCATCTTAGCTTGATAGGAGGCTTCCTCAAATCCCGGTGATTGTGGATACAATACCCAACAATCTCCCCCTATTTGACGAAGCCAAAATCCTACTAAGCTAAGATGAATTTCAACATTCCAGATAAAATATGCATTAATCAACAGAGAGAGCAATAAGCGTAATTAGATCAATGTGAGATTCAAATAATAAACCACACACATGTATATATAAATATTAATGTCCACACACAAATGTTCACGGTTTACTTAATAAAAAAGTTTAAATGAGATAATCACAAGAGCTAACATCCTACAGATCTTTGTCCTTAGCTAAGTCTTCTTTGAGTTGCTGAGCTAAGAATCTTTTGCTTTGTCGCTCAAAATACTCCTTGGGCTTAGGATAGTATCTCGGAGGAGGAGCTATGTTTGCAGCTTTGTTTGCCCCAGTGTTGCTTCTGAAGAACAAGTTTCTTTTGGCTTCATACAACTTGTGCTGCTCCCACTCGTATTTGCTATATACGTCACTCCTTTTGTCTTGCCCTTCTTGTAGTAATGCAAAGGTGTCCAAGATGATATTCTTTGATACGGGACTCCACTTTTCATTCCTCACATCATCCTCCTTCAATCTAATCTTCTTTTCAGCTGGTGTTTCCTTCGAAGTTCCTTCTTTGATTTTCCTTTTGCCTTTGGCTTTTGCTAAGGCATCTTGGTCAAACCAGCTTCTTCTTTCAGCCCTCTCCGCAGCTTTCTTCAACTCGACTTCGCTCAGTTGTACTTCTTCAGCCCTTATATCACCCTCAGTAGTACCAGCACGACCCTCATCCTTAGGTGGGGCAACAGGGACATGTATTCCCGATGCTTCTTTTACCAGCCAGTGGGCCGTTTCAAACACGTACCTATTCGAATTATCGAATTTGTATT
Organism: Platanthera zijinensis; assembly: GCA_039513925.1. Lineage (NCBI taxonomy): Eukaryota > Viridiplantae > Streptophyta > Magnoliopsida > Asparagales > Orchidaceae > Platanthera > Platanthera zijinensis. The sequence continues at coordinate 102,125,864 of CM077088.1, forward strand.
TGTCAATTATTATTTATTAAGTTGAGTAAAGGTGCAGTTTTGAAAGGCATTTGAAAGGCATACCTATTGGTCTGGTCAAAATTTAGAAGTACCAACTCTTGAAGCCCCGCCATCTTAGCATTATACGCTTCCTCCACCTTTTTGGCTTTGACGGCTACAGAGTTTGTATAGGAATGCAAAGAGGCATCAATGTGCTTCACGGTTTTACTGAATTTGTCCAACAGAGATTTCTGATTTGCGTTTAGCGTTACCATGTTGGCATCGAATTTTTGTATGCTGTCTGCCATAATATGTGCATTTTTATTGACGACAGCCAGATCGTCAGTATTCTTCTTCAGTCCCTGCATGAGAAGAGATACTGCTGTACCTGCCTCTGTGTATTTTTCATCAAATTTCTTTTCCATCAAATCCAGTTTGTGGTTGATCTGAACCACATTCTTAAGCATGAGATCCTCAGACTCCCGCAGTCTCTTTAGCACTTTGTTGTGCGATTTCTCAACCGTATCCTTGAGCTCATCAAGCATACCTTGGACAAAATTGACAGTGAGATTTGCTATGCTTTCTTATAGTGGAGAAGCTGCAGGCAGACCCTGGTCAGGCTCCCCCGCAGAAGTACTGGGAGAGCTGGATAGTAGTATGGAGTCCACAGGGGAACAAAGGATTGCTCCCCCTCCATCCTTGCATCTAACTGCTTAGGAGCTTGTTCCACAGATGGAACCTCAGCATCCTCCTGAGACTCTGCTGCTTTCTCATTCTCTGGTACTTCTTCTTCTATCTCAGTCTCCAAGTGATCATGCTTATCGGCAGAGCTGTGCACATCTTCTTCTACTTCTTCCTCCTCCTCCTCATCAGCCACCTCATCTCCCAGATCATCGTCAATAAGAGCTTCCTCATCGTTCTCAACCTCCTCATCATTTGCTACTTCATCTGCCACCATCTCCATAGATTCTTTAGCTATCAGAGAAATATCAGATAAGATGTTTGCAGAACCGATTACAGGCTCCCCCTCAGTTCCTGCAATCAGGGCGTCAGGAACTTCACTGGATGTTGCCACGAAATCTGCTGAAGTTCTGTTGTCCTCGGCAGGAGATTCTTCTTGTTCAACTACCACTGCAGCTTGCCCTATGAGTCGCTCCCATCTGTCAAAGACGCTGGAGTCCATTTTCTTCTAATAATGCAAAGGAAATCCTTTGCTCATGTCGAACCTATCTCCGTTCAACTGATTGAGAAATAGGCTGATGATTCGTCCAAAACTTGGAGATCTGAGGGTGTCCTTAATCTTCTCAAAAAGCATGGCCCCCCAGTTGAATCTCTTTCGGCAGACTATCACCACAAGAATCTTGAACATGTCGGCTGAGATGTGGTCGTGTGAGCCTGGTTTGCATATCAGTACTTTCCCAATGATGTCGGACAAGAGTTTCCCCTCCTCATTCATTTCTTTTCTCTTTATCGATCTGGTGCCCCTAGCTAGCCCACAGAATAATAGGGTCCTAGCTCTATCATGTTCCTCCAGATAATCCTCGTGCTCAGAACTGGAGAGCTGTAAGCATTGAGTCAGTTTCCTGGCAGACATCTTGATCCTTGCACTTGCAACCTTACTCTTGATGATAGAGTCTTCATTCCGAAGTTTGGCGGTTGCGAATAACTCCATCACTTCTTTATCCAGAATTTTGCAGGGGTGCTCCAGTACAAACGTGAGTCCAGCCTCCTCCAGCATGATGATGATGTTTCTAAACTCATCCGAGGCATGTGAGAACCCGGTTCGAACCAACTCACAGCCAGTGACCAGCCCGGCGGTGGTCCTTGGAGCCATAGCAAACCTAGGAAGGGAATCCCAAGTTTACACCTAATCAGAGCTCAAAAAGATAGCTATACGAACAGTGAGTCACTGTAGGGGAGAGGAAATGTTTACCAAAATGCGGAGGGAGCGAGAGTTGACGGAGACGATGGAAAGCCTGGAGGAGCTCGTGCCCTTGTTTGATCGAAACCGCGGAGAATGGAAACTAGGACGAGCGCCTTGGATGCGAGGAGAGGAGTCTATGGAATCCGGAACGAGGTCGACGAGATAGGGAGCCAAGATGCGGGAAGTCGCCGGGAGGAGGGAAGGAATATCGATGGGTTTCTGAGGAAGGGTCGGCGGGATTCTCTGCGAAAGGCGGGAGATGAAGAGTCGACAGCTTTCTAAATCGACGAGTCGGCGGGAGTACATACCGGATTTAGAAATCTTCTAAATATACCCAAGACAATAACCGTGGCAATCAATTTCAATGGGTTATTTCTCGATCGAGATATGCATAATCTTCTTTATGTCAGTTGTAAGTTTTAGTGACTTCCAATGGCGTATCTTCATTAATTTTCAGTGGGCTGACTTAGGCCTGTTGAGGTTTATTCTCGAATCTACTAGTGTATTTACAGATAAATATTTAACAATGTATCTAAAGGTTATTTTTGCAATCTTAATCTTTCTTTAGGTGAACAAGCATATAAGTGTAAGTCTATACATGACCATTTACTTTCGAGAGAGGGAATTCATGACTTAATGTGGATATGCAGACATACTTGTATACATATATGTAAAAATCGATGCACTATACCTCATATATTGAAGCTGAATTGCAATTACCTGAGATTAAAGGATGTATCATTTAGAACTTCTGCTCAAGGAACACCAGGTGGTCAACTTGCACGTGCCCGTGTTGATGGCACTGCTCCTTTTCCAGATACTTGTTCCACGTCATTTTTGGAACATCTCCTGTCTAGTTCCCATTAGGTTTACGGGAACCTAGACTACCCTGTAAAAGAGTTATCTTGCCTTAGGAACCCAATAAGTATTGGGTCCTAGGTTCCTATCAGCATAATAATTGGGATGCCTCCCCTCAGGGATCCTGGAGAGAGGACTAACATTGCCTCGAGGATGTGGAAGTCCCCTTGCCTTTGACACAGAAGGGTTGTGCCAACAATCTATGGCAAAATGACCCACTTTGCCATAACACCAACATTCATGAATGTTGTACCGCCGTTTGTGACCTGACCTGGTGACTGAGGTAGTCAAAGTCCTAGGTCTATACGGGATGGGGCCGAATCTGCTAACAGACTTGTCTCTTCCACCTTGACTCATGGATGGGTGGAAAGAGTGCATATGGTAGGCGTCATGAGGCCTGGGAGGAGGTGCCTTCCTTTCAGTCAGCCCCCTTCCAAGGTCCCCATGTGTGCCAACAACATGATTTCTAACCCCCCTTTCCTGAGTCCTAGGGAGGTGAGAGGCGCATTGTGTGCTGATGCTGGCAGACTCATGATTAGTAGGGGCAGTGGCCGAGAATACAAAAGGCTTGGTGGAATCCTGAGGTATCCTCTTCTGGGTAGCCATGATAGCCCTGGCATTCTGGGTGCTTCCACAAGAGGACTGATCATTCTTGTAGTGACCATGGTTATTCCTATGGTCATACCTAAAAGCATGATGAGTGTCCTTCCTACTCGGGGTGGGGGGTCTGAACACAATTTTCCCATTTCTCCATGACTTAATAATTTGGGAGATCCACCCATTTTCTGCTTTTCTCTTGATAGCATCAATCTTGGAAAAATTAGAAACTATCCTCTTCTCGGTCTCTAGACGACTTTCTAGATCCGAGATCTGTGAGTCCTTTACTTTGATGGATTCCAATTGGAGATTCATCAAGATCTTTAGCTGAGCAATCTCCTTAGCTTGTTCCTCAACAAGTAAGTTGCTCGTCTGAAGGGCACTCTCAAGGGAATCAAGATTATCAATCTTTTGATTGAGGCTATGTGTATCCCTTTCATCATTGGAAGGACTACTCTCAAAACTATTCCTGTCTTCAGGAACTTCAAGAGGAGAGGGGCATGAGGAAGAAGTTACCTGCTTCAGACTTTGTTGTTCATGGTTACCATCCAGATCGGCAGAGACTGTTGAGTTAGCTTCATCAGAACTGCTTTCCTCAGCTTCTTCTTCAGTCTCTGACAAGGACACAGGAACCTTGATATTGACATATTGATCATGCCCTTCATCTTCAGAAATAAGGACCCCTACATAGGCTTCATCCTCTTGCTGACAACCGGTCCCAGCTTTCTCTGATCCCTCCATGAGGTCAGAGATAGTTTGCCACATGGACTTGGCCGTCCTACACTTGTCCACTCTTGAACGAGATACACCAGACCATACGTCAGTGATGATCTGACGTATTAACTTGTCCAAGTTGTACAGTGAGAGCTCGGTCTCAGACATCTCTTAAGGATTCTTGGGGATTTGGATATCCTCTCCAGAATCAGAATCCTTCATGGGAATGAAGGGACCCTCTTCCAAGATGATTGACACCCGAGGGTCGATGGCCTCCAGATGAAACGTAACTCTCATCTTCCAAATAGGGTAATACTCTGTTGTGCACGCAGGGAGTCTCAGAGGAGGGACATCAAATTCCAGCTCCATGCTTGAGTCTCGTCTTCTAGTTGACACAGGAAGCAGGATCTTACTCAAGGTGTTAACCTTATTGCTGAGTAACCTCCCTCTGATACCACTTGAAAGTCCACCTAGTGTCAACTACTTACACCTATGGGGGGGATAGGTGTATTTGCAGCGAATTTGCGGAATTAATGTTTTACCTGCACAAGAAAACAAAACAACACAGCACAAAAAATACACAAGCAATTTATAGTGGTTCCCCGATTTGGGTACGTCCACTTTCTCCCTTCGACCTATCTCCCAACCAGGGACGACTCGGTCACTTCACCAACAGGATTGAAATCCAATCCTCGCACTAACGGAAGGAACCCTTCCACACGTAGGAGTCAACACTCCCACAACACGGGTTGCACCCAACCCTACAACTAGAGACCAAACGGTCCTTTACAAAGAAATGAAAATAGCTTGTACGAAATACAAACAACGTATGGAGACTAAGGTGTCCCTCTTCGTTCGACGACGTGTTCTTGAAGTCAACGAAGAGTCCACAACTCTAGATCTCACTTGGAGAGAATCTTCTCTAGATCGACGGCTTCAACAAGAGAGGCGGTGATGCTATGTAGATCCAATCTTCTTAGCAAAGTCGGCAAGGTCTTCCAACGGTCACACTAGGATCGATCGTCTCGATCGATTCGGATGGGGAAGGTTTCCCGATCACAAATAAAGAGACAAAAGATCTCTGGATAGACGCGTGAGACGCTGTGCCCGACTAGGCTTCTGTCGCCGGGAGAGGTAACGAACACCTCGATCAACGGTGGCGAGCAATTAGCGAGAGGCGGAGCAGGTCGGCCGAGCTCGCTTCCGATCTAGGGCTTGACGGCGACTTCTTTTTCTTTGATCTGTAATCCGTGTTTTTACTGTTCACAAATACAGAGTATTTATACATTAGGTCAAGAGATGACCGTTGTGGGCCCCACCAGCAGTAAGACCAAAGTCCGGTTCAAAATCCCGCAGATAACGTGGACCGGTCCAGACAGAGTTGGAAAAATGCCCAAGTCAAATTCGGCGAGAATCGTGAGTGATTCTCGACGAATCGGCGAGAATCACTTACGATTCTCGCCGAATTCTACTTAGAGAATCACCTTGGATTCTCGCCGACTCGTCGAGAATGCAAAGTCATTCTCGACGAATCGGCGAGAATCACTTGGTGATTCTCGACGATTCTGCCTTAGATGATTTTTCTGACTGCGTCGAGACAGCCGGCCCAACCCGGCAAGAATCAACTAGTGATTCTCGCCGATTCGTTGAGAATCACTTAGTGAGTGATTCTCGACGACGAATTCTCGTCTTTCCACCCATGAGCTGGTCTTTGGCCCATCCTTGCTTCTTGTCTGCTCTTGCTTTATCATAGCCCTGTACTTGAACTTTAGTACACCCCAATAGAGAGAGTACACATAGGCCAACACACTGATCTGCTCAACGAGGGATTACGTTGCACAGACCCGTGTATATTGACCCACTGCACCCTGACATTGGTGTGTACTTAGCGTGGAATAACTGCAAGCACAACTTAAAGAAATTCATCAAATACATAGTAAATTCATCTTAGCTTGATAGGAGGCTTCCTCAAATCCCGGTGATTGTGGATACAATACCCAACAGGAAGGACATGATGGTGGAGATTAAATCAAAGAAACAGGTGACAGCGGACCTATGCTAGCAATTCAATAGTAAATATGATAGAAGCAGAAAGTAGGAAATGTAACCTTAACTTATGCGCGAAAGCGCATAAGCCAAGGGGTCATTTGCAGGGCTCCCATCGTATAAAGTGTCCCATACCACTTATACATTGGGGTGTCGGTTATCAAACAGCTAAGAGTAGCAAGTAAGTAAAAGCACAAGAAATATAACCATTGATTTATAGGGATTACCCCTATAGACCAAGGGGTCGTTTTGCAAGGCCTATCGTATAAAACGTCCCATACCATTTTATACGTTCGGTGGCATGTTTATGCTATGACACACAATTATGCTATGAAATGCACAAGCAAGTGCAACACACCCACACGACTCTATGCGCACAGACCTTTAGTTCCCACTATTCGGGCGGCTAGCTTCACCCCCAGGAACCTCCGTTGTGGCAAAACAGAGACAGTGAGTCGGCCCCCCCACTCCTAGGCGGGTAACCACACTACCAGGCCTAGCCCTTCCGTACGCCCCTAGAAGAACACAACCTAGAGTATCCGCGTACTTGTGCTGGCTGTACCCACCAGGCTTTCCTTGGCTAAGTGTCCCACACCGCCGAGTCAACGTACCGCTGTCGGTGTGATCGATCGCCTAGTACCGATGACCCACCACTTTTATGCACATGCAATCATGATAGTTTTATAAGTACAAGTTCTCAAGTTTACCGAGCCTCCAGCTCTATAGGATACCAAGCATATACCAAGTCCCCGAGCATCCCGCTCCTTGGACTTCCAATCCCATACCATGCCCCCGAGTATCGAGCTCCCCGGACCTCCCAATCACAAACCTGACCATAGGCTTAACTAGTAGGCCCTTAGCCCACGGACCTACACTACCTACCCTGACTTCCAATAATGAACTTAATTGTAGCTTGCCCTAACCAACCAGCAACTACCAAAATTCTAGTTCCCAAGTTCATTATTACTCTAGTTCAGTTTCCATGGTTTTACTATATGCAGACCATCCTAAGCTATATGAGGTACACAAGGGGAGGTACTCCAAATTGTCTTCCAAATCTCCTATAATATTTACTGGAGGTCTACCATATCATAATTTGTCTAAATCCAGAAACTTATAACTTTCTTAATTAATCTGATATTTATTTAATTTTCCCAAAGGATGGGCCATGGGTCATTTTAAACATGAACTACTTGATCCTCCCAAGTAATGGCCACCCAAAAATCATGATCATTAAATAACAGCAAGATAACTTCAAATACAAATTTTCAGAATTTTACAGAAAGTATTTAGCCTCTAATTAATTTATCCAGTATAATCACGTTAATCCTACGTAAAGAAGGAAGTACTGAAATTACTCATCGGAAAATTATAAAAAAATTACTAATCAGTAATATGATATTGAAAAGATCTTTGTGCAAAGAATCATAACTTTACCAGCTTGCTAGACACCACTATAGATTTAATCAAACATTCAAGGTAAACCATACTTAATGAAGCAAGCCTTAGAATTAAACTTCAAAAAATCCCATAAAAATTCACAAAGATTTAAAATCATAATAAACGTTCTCTGCCTAAATTTCATCAATTTCCAGGAAGTATTTATTCCATAATAAATTTTCTAAGAAAATCATACAAGATACTAAATCGTTAATGAAGTATCCAAAATAATGATCTTAAAATTCATAGAAAAATCTCCTGAGCTTGTACCATCCCTATAATCCACTCCATCCAAATCTCATCACTTTTCAATGTGATTTAGTGTCATTTCCTATCCCTACAAGTTTTGCACCCTAAACTAGGGTTAGGTTTTTAGATATCCCAACTATCTCCAAATCTACTAAGATTTTATCCAGAGAACTATAATGGCCTTATGGTCCTCTTCACCAAATTTCAAGTCAATCCAAGGTCATTTGACCCCATGACCTTCACAAGCCACCAAGATCCAACCTTAGGGTTTTGCCTTGGTTCTTAGGGCAAACTTACCCCGATACACCTCAAACTCTATGAGGGGGTGCTAGAGAATATTACTAGCTAGTGGTAAAAATCTCAGCCTCTGTTGAGGTGATCTGACCACTCAAATCTCAAAAGTGCACCTTTAACCTAAGACCCCTTATTAGGGCAAAACTTAGGTTTGTTCATTTCTAACCCAAACCATCTCCAAATGAGATGAAAAATTATACAGAACCTTATGGTGAACCCAGGGACCACTCACCAAAATTTGGGAGAGTTTGGAAATTATTTATCCATCTAATTAAATTAAGCTAGGATTATTGAATTTTCCTAAAAACTATAGAACAATATTTCCCAAAAATCCTAATTTTTGGATGGTACCTAGATATAGGTAAGATTAGGCCACACCCCAAATTTCAAGCCATTGTGATGACTGGATTGGAGTGGGGAATTTTTCTAAGGTCAGGACAACCCTATGGGTAGACCTCACCAAATTGAGTGCTGAGGTCTATCCATTGGTCCAAAATGCTTGAAACAAATTTTAAAATTACCTAGACTCAAATAGCTACAATATTGGTGTTGACCATTTTTCCTGTAGGAGCCTCTAGGTTTTTTTCCCAAATTATTTAAAGTGATAGATATTTTCATTCAGAAATTGTTTTAAAAATAGAAACTAATTTATTGGCACTGTTCATCTTCTTCTACAGCCCGAAACCAGAGCCCTGAAAACTTATTTTCTTGTAGCTTTTCCAAAGCTATTTCCCGGCCATCCAGCCATCTCCCTGACCGGCCACCACCACCACCACCTCTGTTGAGGTGAGGGCTATCGTCGGGCGGCGACAAGGCCGCCGGAGAGGCGGTTTTCGGCGAACCCGCCACCATGGAAATTTTGGAAAACCTTGGAAAAGCTCACCCGATCTGGCTCTTTTGAGCCCGATATCTCTCCCAACGATTTCTAAGATCTATCCGCAGAAGAAGAGGGAGGGGAGGACCTTATTCTCGGTTTGGAGGCGTGATGGACGTCGGACTGTCATGGCGCGGTGGTGGCGTCGCCGGAATTCTTCTACAGCACAGTAGGAGGCTCGAAACTACAGGTAAGGGCTGGGAAACTTCATCCTTGAACCTAAGGGGCCTTTTTAAAGGAGTAAAATGGAGGGAGGGGAAAGGTCTAACGCTTATGGCCATTAATGTTTCGCTTAATAACGTTTCGGTTATGATGTTGGGAAGAGGAAAAGGTGGAAGATGAATTGGCTGATCCAGGTGGGGATTTCCTATTGGACCTCACTCTCTCATTCTATTAAATAATTAAAGACAGAAACGGCTAATAAATATTCCTGCTATTCATTCCATAATCAGAATTGATTAAGACGTCGGTTACCGAGATTTAAAGTCTGGCTGACGTTTCGGCCTTGGTCACGGGCGTGACACGTAGGTCACGGGCGTGACAGGCCCGAGTGGCCAATTCTGGGTTCGAGGACCGTCGAACTGAGGTCGACGATCGTCGAAGGGTGGTCACGCCCTAGGTCACGGGCGTGACACATGGGTCACGGGCGTGACAGGCCCGGGTGGCCAATTCTGGGTTCGACGACCGTCGAACTGAGGTCGACGATCGTCGAAGGGTGGTCACGCCCTAGGTCACGGGCGTGACACATGGGTCACGGGCGTGACAGGCCCGGGTGGCAAATTATGGGTTCGACGACCGTCGAACTGAGGTCGACGATCGTCGAAGGGTGGTCACGCCCTAGGTCACGGGCGTGACACACGGGTCACGGGCGTGACAGGGTCATGAGGCAAATTCCACGCTCGGCGATCGTTGCACTGAGATCGACGATCGCCGAAGGGGGTCATGCCCTTGGTCACGGGCGTGATAGGGCTGGCTTGAAAATTCTGCGCCCGACGATCGTCTCCCTGAGATCGACGATCGTCGAAGGAGTCACGCCCTAGGTCACAGGCGTGATGGGTCGGTCACGGGCGTGACCGCCCCTTGACTCAAAATCAGGGCCGACAAACTTCAATTCCTGGGCTTCCCAGGGTTCTGTTAAGACAAAACAATTCCCAGGGGTCTAGCCGGAAATGGGATGTTACAATTCCCAATAAACCAAACAAAGATTTCGTCCCAGAAATCAAGGTTAAGCCTACGGGGCTCCAATCCGGAGAAAAAGGCTTGTAACATCCCATGAGAGTTGAAATATCTACATCTCTACGTTACGTTTGCAGTGAGCGATTTTGATTCTAAGACCAATTCGTCCAATTGTCAAGGTATATACCCCAATAAACAAAGGATTAGCCCCCATTCTTGAAATTTCAGTCTTATTGGTTTAAAATAGGGACGCAAATTGATTGTCCAGAGGGGTTGTGAGGTATACCTGACCGAAATATTCCGGGTACTTTTTGTCGTATCAAGTCCTGTGGCTCCCATGTATGCTTCTCCTGCCCAAGGTTGTTCCACAGAACCTTGACTAATGGAACCTTCTTCCGTTGCAAGACCCGCACTGCCGTGTCATCGATCCCGATCGGCTCCAAATGAACTGACCGATCAAAAGCTACCGATCCATCTGTGGTAAAAATCTGCTGCTCCGGGCGTCATAATACTTAGCCTGTCTACTCTGCGCTTCTAACATCCTGTCTCTGATTGGTCTCATCTGAGCCTCGGCGTCTTCGACAAAATCCGATCCAACCGCCTTCGGATCCTCGTCCTGAATCCAAGAAAGCGGGGTCCTTCATCTCCTTCCATACAAGGATTCGTAAGACGCCATCCTGATGCTGGACTGGTAGCTGTTGTTATAGGAGAACTTGATCAAGGATAGGGGATTCTCCCATGGTTCCCCTGTGGCCCAAAATGCATAGACTCAGAAGATCTTCCAGCGTCCGATTGGTGTGTTCTATCTGCCCATCCGTCTGGGGATGGAATGCGGTGCTAAAGGTCAATCGCGTGTCTAAATGAGCATGCACGGATCTCCACTCCCTGGAAGTGAACCAGCCATCCCGATCCGACATGATTGTCTTGGACACCCCGTGGTGTCGAACAAACTGCTCCACAAATCTCCGCACTAGTACCCCCCACAGAGTCATCCTTCTTGATCGGAATGAATCTGACCACCTTCGTTAACCGATCGACGATGACCCAAGTCGAGTCGTTTCCCGTCCGTGATCGGGGAAGTCCATGAATAAAATCCATCGCGATGTCCTCAAATTTCCACTCCGGGGGTACATGTTCTGAGATACATCATCCTTCTGATGATACAACCTAGCGATTAAATCTTTACCTTCTCAGATATCCCGAATCTTGTTACCTGTCACCTAATTTCACGGGATAATAGTTAATTCTCGAAATCATTCCGTCTTATTACCATGTCATTGTCTTGGTAACGCTACGGGTCATCATTCCAAACAGGTTTGTTGCGCCACTTTCCCTAAACTAGGTCCAAGGGAACCCAAGCCAATACTAATTTGCCCAATAAACAAAAGTTTAGCCCCCAATAAATAAAAGATCAGCCCCTACCTGTCTTGGGCTAAGTATCTTGATATTACCCTGTTACATCTGTCCTAGCTGGGTGCACAACCTCTAGGGCATCAATCTTCGACTTGGGGTTCCACCCTGAAACTCGTTAATATACTCCATACTTTAAACCCTCTGAGTCACATTTGCGACAACCTTATCCGGGTCAAAATGTTCCCAATCCCAAATGGGTATCTTCCGAACTTGAATTCCTATCCGACCCTCAGTGTTTGTCTCGGTGGTTGCCTACAAGTGATTTCATTACCGGTGTTGAGGGTTAAGACTACTTGTCTTTTACCATTCTGCTAATGTACTATTGGTCTCAATTCTCCTTAAAGTAGTCTACCTCTTCTAATAATCGTTGATTGGGATAGTAGGGACACCTGAGTTTACGTCTTAGGTAGTCATTCTCGTGCTAAACTCCTCCTTTATTCTCTTTGGGTATCTCCTTACCTAAACCAAATTCATACCCAAGGTCTATTTTGAACTAGGGCATACTATTGATTGTCATGGTTAGTCACGAGTCCTAGTTGGTTGAGTCTAAATCGTTGGTTAGAGGATGATAAGATGAGATCTTCGCAGCCGGAGGTGTTCCCTGCTGGGGGCAGGGTAGGCCACAGGCTACAAAGAAGGATTCCAATTAACGAAGAAGTGGAATTCACATGTGATTTCCCTTATGGGCACACCACTGCTTCCGCTGCTTTGTTTGTCCCCAAACTAAACTCGAGCGGGGGTGACCCAGGGTTAGTGGACTGCTACTTTTCCGATCGAGGTCTGCTATGATAACACTTGTAAGACCCCCCCCCCCTTTTTTTCAAACACCGGGGTCTTAGCCCAGAACTGCCGCTTTGCGGTGACACCGACTCACGGGAAGGCCGCCACTACAAAATGCCAATTCTGCCCGCCCTTTTCGATCGCAGAACAGTAGCATAAAGGAGTAAAAGCAAGTCCACATAACCACATGTATATAAATAAATCTCCACGAAGGGAGTGTCCACAGTAATAATATATCAGAGTACAAAGGAGGGCTTATGCCCGGTACATCATATCCTCACTACAAGTCACTCGTGGAAGCAAAACTAAATCTAAGTGTCACCGTAACTGTCACTGAACCGAGAGCACCCAAGCTAGACTGGCCCATCTCCACCGACTTTGTGCTCTGTTGGTGATGCATCTCTGGGTGCTTCTTCCTTTTTGGCCTGCCGTCGCCGCCTCGCAATCCACGTCTGCGTCTACATCTTCGGCCTCCTGGATGCTGAGCTGGTGGGATCCTACCCATCAAGGGGCATTTAACCCGTGTATGTCCCGGCTGGTGACAATGGTAACACGGTCGCGGGGTCAACTCTGTCAGAAACTGCAACACCTGGGACCCTTCCATATGGTACACCTAAAATGTTGTGGTTCGAAAACCATTAGTCATAAAGACTAAGCCCTATCATCCCCTACCCCTTCCCCCATGGCTCCTAGGTACCGAGCGGAGAGGAAGAAAGGGAAAGACATGATGGTGGAGATTAAATCAAAGAAACAGGTGACAGCGGACCTATGCTAGCAATTCTATAGTAAATATGATAGAAGCAGAAAGTAGGAAATATAACCTTAACTTATGCGCGAAAGCGCATAAGCCAAGGGGTCTTTTGCAGGGCTCCCATCGTATAAAGTGTCCCATACCACTTATACGTTGGGGTGTCGGTTATCAAATAACTAAGAGTAGCAAGTAAGTAAAAGCATAAGAAATATAACCATTGATTTATAGGGATTACCCCTATAGACCAAGGGGCCGTTTTGCAAGGCCTATCGTATAAAACGTCCCATACCATTTTATACGTTAGGTGGCATGTTTATGCTATGACACACAATTATGCTATGAAATGCACAAGCAAGTGCAACACACCCACGCGACTCTATGCGCACAGACCTTTAGTTCCCCCTGTTCGGGCGGCTAGCTTCACCCCCAGGAACCTCCGTTGTGGCAAACGGAGACAGTGAGTCGGGCCCCCCACTCCTAGGCGGGTAACCACACTACCAGGCCTAGCCCTTCCGTACGCCCCTAGAAGAACACAACCTAGAGTATCCGCGTACTTGTGCTGGCTGTACCCACCAGGCTTTCCTTGGCTAAGTGTCCCACACCGCCGAGTCAACGTACCGTTGTCGGTGTGATCGATCGCCTAGTACCGATGACCCACCACTTTTATGCACATGCAATCATGACAGTTTTATAAGTACAAGTTCTCAAGTTTACCGAGCCTCCAGCTCTCTAGGCTACCAAGCATATACCAAGTCCCCGAGCATCCCGCTCCTTGGACTTCCAATCCCATACCAAGCCCCCGAGTATCCAGCTCCCCGGACTTCCCAATCACAAACCTGACCATAGACTTAACTAGTAGGCCCTTAGCCCACGGACCTACACTACCTACCCTGACTTCCAATAATGAACTTAATCGTAGCTTGCCCTAACCAACCAGCAACTACCAAAATTCCAGTTCCCAAGTTCATTATTACTCTAGTTCAGTTTCCGTGGTTTTACTATATGCAGACCATCCTAAGCTATATGAGGTACACAAGGGGAGGTACTCCAAATTGTCTTCCAAATCTCCTATAATATTTACTGGAGGTCTACCATATCATAATTTATCTAAATCCAGAAACTTATAACTTTCTTAATTAATCTGATATTTATTTAATTTTCCCAAAGGATGGGCCATGGGTCATTTTAAACATGAACTACTTGATTCTCCTAAGTAATGGCCACCCAAAAATCATGATCATTAAATAACAGCAAGATAACCTCAAATACAAATTTTCAGAATTTTACAGAAAGTATTTAGCCTCTAATTAATTTATCCAGTATAATCACGTTAATCCTACGTAAAGAAGGAAGTACTGAAATTATTCATCGGAAAATTATAGAAAAATTACTAATAAGTAATATGATATAGAAAAGATCTTTGTGCAAAGAATCATAACTTTACCAGCTTGCTAGACACCACTATAGATTTAATCAAACATTCAAGGTAAACCATACTTAATGAAGCAAGCCTTAGAATTAAACTTCAAAAAATCCCATAAAACTTCACAGAGATTTAAAATCATAATAAACGTTCTTTTCCTAAATTTCATCAATTTCCAAAAAGTATTTATTCCATAATAAATTTTCTAAGCAAATCATACAAGATACTAAATCGTTAATAAAGTATCCAAAATAATGATCTTAAAATTCATAGAAAAATCTCCAGAGCTTGTACCATCCTATAATCCACTATATCCAAATCTCATCACTTTTCAATGTGATTTAGTGTCATTTCCTATCCCTACAAGTTTTGCACCCTAAACTAGGGTTAGGTTTTTAGATATCCCAACTATCTCCAAATCTACTAAGATTTTATCCAGAGAACTATAATGTCTTTATGGTGCTCTTCACCAAATTTCAAGTCAATCCAAGGTCATTTGACCCCATGACCTTCACAAGCCACCAAGATCCATCCTTAGGGTTTGGCCTTGGTTCTTAGGGCAAACTTACCCCGATCCACCTCAAACTCTATGAGGGGGTGCTAGAGAATATTACTAGCCAGTGGTAAAAATCTCAGCCTCTGTTGAGGTGATCTGACCACTCAAATCTCAAAAGTGCACCTTTAACCTAAGACCCCTTATTAGGGCAAAACTTAGGTTTGTTCATTTCTAATCCAAACCATCTCCAAATGAGATGAAAAATTATACAGAACCTTACGGTGAACCCAGGGACTACTCACCAAAATTTGGGAGGGTTTGGAAATTATTGAGCCATCTAATTAAATTAAGCTATGATTATTGAATTTTCCTAAAAACTATGAAAAAATATTTCCCAAAAATCCTAATTTTTGGATGGTACCTAGATATAGGTAAGATTAGGCCACACCCCAAATTTCAAGTCATTGTGATGACTGGATTGGAGTGGGGAATTTTTCTAAGGTCAGGACAACCCTATGGGTAGACCTCACCAAATTGAGTGCTGAGGTCTATCCAGTGGTCCAAAATGCTTGAAACAAATTTTAAAATTACCTAGACTCAAAGATCTACAATATTGGTGTTGACCATTTTTCCTTTAGGAGCCTCTAGGTATTTTTCCCAAATTATTTAATGTGACAGATATTTTCATTCAGAAATTGTTTTAAAAATAGAATCTAATTTATTGGCACTGTTCATCTTCTTCTACAGCCCGAAACCAGAGCCCTGAAAACTTATTTTCCTGTAGCTTTTCCAAAGCTATTTCCCGGCCATCCAGCCATCTCCCTGGCCGGCCACCACCACCACCTCTGTTGAGGTGAGGGCTATCGTCGGGCGGCGGCACGGCCGCCGGAGAGGCGGTTTCCGGCGAACCCGCCACCATGAAAATTTTGGAAAACCACGGAAACGCTCACCCGATCTGGCTCTTTTGAGCCCGATATCTCTCCTAACGATTTCTAAGATCTATCCGCAGAAGAAGAGGGAGGGGAGGACCTTATTCGTGGTTTGGAGGCGTGATGGACGTCGGACTGTCATGGCGCGGTGGTGGCGTCGCCGGAATTCTTCTACAGCATAGTAAGAGGCTCAAAACTTCAGGTAAGGGCTGGGAAACTTCATCCTTGAACCTAAGGGGCCTTTTTAAAGCAGTAAAAAGGAGGGAGGGGAAAGGTCTAACGCTTATGGCCATTAATGTTTCGCTTAATAACGTTTCAGTTATGATGTTGGGAAGAGGAAAAGGTGGAAGATGAATTGGCTGATCCAGGTGGCGATTTCCTATTGGACCTCACTCTCTCATTCTATTAAATAATTAAAGACAGAAACGGCTAATAAATATTCCTGCTGTTCATTCCATAATCAGAATTGATTAAGACGTCGGTTACCGAGATTTAAAGTCTGGCTGACGTTTCGGCCTTGGTCACGGGCGTGACACGTAGGTCACGGGCGTGACAGGCCTGGGTGGCCAATTTTGGGTTTGATGACCGTCGAACTGAGGTCGACGATCGTCGAAGGGTGGTCACGCCCTAGGTCACGGGCGTGACACATGGGTCACGGGCGTGACAGGCCCGGGTGGCCAATTCTGGGTTAGACGACCGTCGAACTGAGGTCGACGATCGTCGAAGGGTGGTCACGCCCTAGGTCACGGGCGTGACACCTGGGTAACGGGCATGACAGGCCCGGGTGGCCAATTCTGGGTTCGACGACCGTCGAACTGAGGTCGACGATCGTCGAAGGGTGGTCACGCCTTAGGTCACGGGCGTGACACACGGGTCACGGATGTGACAGGGTCATGAGGCTAATTCCACGCTCGGCGATCGTCGCGCTGAGATCGACCATCGCCGAAGGGGGTCACACCCTTGGTCACTGGCGTGATAGGGCCGGGTTGAAAATTCTGCGCCCGACGATCGTCTCCCTGAGATCGACGATCGTCGAAGGAGTCACGGCCTAGGTCACGGGCGTGACGGGTCGGTCACGGGCGTGACCGCCCCTTGACTCAAAATCAGGGCCGACAAACTTCAATTCCTGGGCTTCCCAGGGTTCTGTTAAGACAAAACCATTCCCAGGGGTCTAGCCGGAAATGGGAAGTTACACAAGGGGCTGCTCGCTTCTAGGAAACTTCACCCAGATCCGGGAAGCCGCCTCATCTGGGCAGACAGAGGGCGGGGCGGCGTCCCTCCCAATGTAGAGGAAGGGGCTTTCTAGATCCGGGCTAAGGCCGCCTGGTCCAGGAGGCCAGGGGAGGGCGGACAAAAGGCCGACTTTTCTCCCAAAAATACAGCGCCCTGCACGCATCCCTAAGCCGCACGCAGGTGTGCGCGGCCCCAAACCGCGCGCAAGTGTGCGCGGTTGGTTGTGCACATGCACGCGGTTCCAGACCGCACGCAGGTGTGTGCGGTCCCAAACCGCGCTACGATGGTGCGGTTTGCTGCGTGCATGCTCGTGCACGATCCAACAGAGCAGCGTGCATATTCGCGCATGGCTAGCAGCCTACGCTGGCTGGATAGGGCATGTGTGACCTGGTGGCCTTGTGGAAGGAGGATATGTGTGCGGGTGTGCCCAACTGTCGGCGTTGCGCTTGTTAGATTCGCAGTTATACCGGGCCAGTTAAGGGGAACCTCATAATATGCCCCCAAATTTTTGGAGGTCATTTTCCTAGAAAACGAGCACGAAAATTTTTCGGAAGCAATTCTTTAAATGTGACTTGATAGAGAAAGTGATCGCAAGCTTGCGCAATTATGTGCTTATTATTCTGCTTAGGAACTAGGAAATACGGGCTTATCGCATGGTGATGAGCATGTCGAGGGTGTTGTAAATGCACAAGAGGTTTTGTGAGTGGAATGTGAATGGTGAGCGTTATGGGCTGATATGTATGGTGGGCGCAGTGTGCTCGAGGTGTACATTTGGGCTTTATGCGCACATGGTACAACGTGCGTTTCGTGTGCTATGTGTGTGCAAGGCGCAATGTGTGCGGTGCGTACACGTGGTGCAATGTGCGCAATGCGTAATGTGCATGATGTATAATGTGGATAATGGGTGCAGTGTGTGTGGGGCACGATGTGATGCATAATCCGTATGGTGTCTGTGCAATGTGTAATGTGCATGGTGTGTGCGCAAGGCGCATTGTATACAATGTGTAATGTGCGCAATGCACATAACTCTTCTTGGAGCAAGTTGGCTTTTGTAAGAAACTGCGCAGAATACCTGTAAGATTAGAGGTGTAGATGTTTTGTAAAATGTTGTTGTTGCATTGTTGTGATGTAGTCGGCCTCTCTTTTTAGAAAATCTGTCTGAGATTTTTGGTCGAAGCCTTGACCCTTATTGTTGATGTTGTCGGCGAGTTGTTGCTTCGCCTTTATTGAACCTTTGTATTTTCGCTTTGTTTAGTTGTGTTTGAATAAGGTACCTTTGTACTTTGTATTCCTGCACTTTTGTAGTGCCTTCAGATATTGTTGTTGTGCAACCCCATATTTGTCGAGTGGACACAGCTGGCCCAAACGCAGGAAGCAAGGGGTCAGTTTTATCAGGCACTCGCTGCTTGTCAAATATAGTAATAGACGAGCAGAGCCTATGAGTTGATGTCTCATATAGCCTGCGAGTTGATGTCTCGTCCGTAGGCGAGAGACAAGGTGGTGAGTGCTTAGCTCAATCGGGTACTTGTCGGCCGGGCGAGTGGCGAGAGCTCAGTCTCATCGAGTTTTCGCCACTCAGGCAAGCAGGATGAGGTGCATCGACTCGCCATTAAAGGATATTCATTTTCATTTTATTTTTTTTCGATAATTAATTTCTGGCCTGTCGCTAGCCTCTCCAGACAGCGGAGTCTCGCTATTGGCTGACCGCTTTGGGCTGCATTTAACAGTTTTCAGAAGGCGGTATCTCGTTATTTGCAGAACATCCCAGGAAAAATATATATAGACCCCCAAGGGGACCTTTGGAGAGGACCTTTTCGGAGTTATCCTCTCCACTGGCTAGCTTTGGTTGGCAGGAACTTCATCTCATCATTCACCGTGGTCTCCGCGAGGATGGTCGGAAGTTCCCTTGGCTCTCAAAAGGTATTTTGTCCAGCATTGTTTTGGGAGGAGAAACGATCAAAGATCTTCCGGGTATGCGGCGGGACCTCCGCGCCGCAACTTGGGGTCTATTTAAGGTTGTCTTAGTGGGAAGGTTTCCGAATTCTAAGTCCACAACTGAGACACTCACTTGAGAGAAGTAAAGGCAAGCTACACCACAGGTTTGAACACTTCATTGAATCGTGCTTTTCGGGTTCAATATGTTTGGTGTGGTTAGCATAGACCATAGCTCATCAGGAAAATCTCAGGCGAGTGTCATGGATGGAGACGAGGGGCAAGGAACTGCCCAGGCAGCTCACCACTTGCAGACAGCCCCTTGACTCAAAGAAGGTTTGACGAGTTCACAAGGGTTGTGTTAGATACCATCCATTCCGATCTCGCAATGCGGGTTGGCTAGTGCTCGACCCCCACGATCCCAGTGCTAGCCCAGTCTTCTCAAGGCGAAGAGGTGTCGAGTCAACAGGGTCGAGAAAAAGATAAGAGTATAAGGTGAAGAGAGCTTCCGGGTCGCGAGCTGTTTCCCGTCTCGCCGACCTCACTTCCATCTGGCGAGACGGTTATGCAAGATCTTTTAAGGCGCCAGGAAGGCTTAGGGAGACCCTTCTGCGAGTTGATTCTCTCGGCTCCAGTGTCGGATGGCTTTAGGAATCCAGTTATGTCTTTCTACTCTAGCAAGGAGGATCCAATCCAGCATATTCAATGGTTCGATGATACAGTTTCCATCCGGAAGATGACAGACACATTCAAATGCAAGCTGTTTTCCATCTCCCTCAAAGACAATGTGAGGGATTGGTATTGTCAACTTTCCTCAGGAACCATCTACAGCTTTGAGGATTTGCGCCGCAGTTTCTTGATGCGCTTTTCAACATCAAAGAAGAGGAAGAAGGGAGTTGAATTCTTATTCGAGATCAAGCAGGGGTCGGAAGAAACCCTGGCAAATTATGTGGATAGATACCAAGAGGAAATACTTCAATTTCAGGAAGTGTTAGGGTACACCATGATGATGTCCTTTACCCTAGGGCTTCTTCATGGGTTTTTCAAGATGGAGCTGTTCGAAGAGCTGATGGAAAGAGCAACAAAAGAGATCGAAAGGGGAAGCCACGAATAACGAGTTCGCAAAGAAGCTGGCAAGATTGGGAGAGATATAAGTAAAAGAACAAGTGGGATCTATGCAGCAGGAAGGGAGATGAAGGGATGAGTCAAGGGGCAAGGCTTTCAGGCACCCTAGAGGGGGCAGGATAAGGAGTGGGGAGTGCAGTAGCAAGGTAATCGACTGGCGTGGAGACTGGTTGGAGAAATATTATAGGGGCAAGGAAGAGGAGTAGCTTGGGGAGGCGGAAATCACTGGTTGGGGCAGGGACGGTTTTACCCTCCGGGGTGGAGGTCGGGCCCGAGACTATTGCCACCCACCACCCCCTCAACACGCAATGACAATTGTTCAAGGTACAGGAAGAGGAAGAAGGAGGAATCAACCTGCTAGGGGAGGGAAAAGGGGGCGGGCCGTTGCTTTTCTATGACTTCCATCAGGAATAGGGGCACATGACGGCCACCTGCCCCGATTTTCTAGAGTTCTGAGGAGCGGCGAGAGCCGGAGGGGTACAACCAGTACCACCCAGGATTGTTGTAGCGGGAGTAAGAGGTGAAGGAGGAGCTGAGGTTGAGGATCGCTGTGAAGACCGAGAAGATCTTGGTGCCCGAGGAGGGATTGGGGTAATCCATAGGGGAGCCGGGATTGGGGCCACACGCAAGGGGAGCCTCTAAACTATCTTCCACCGGAGAATCACTTCGACGTCTTTGACCCCTCCCCCGGTGGAGAAGATTACCTTTTCGTCGAAGGATATGCCAGGTTATGAGGACCCATTCTGTGATGTTCTGGTGATCCAAATGGCCATTGAAAACATTATAGTCTCAAGGATCTTGGTGGATGACGGGAGTTTTATAAATGTGATCTTCAAGAAGTATTTTGATGAGAAGAAGATGGAATCCAGGAGGGTGTTAGGCTCGGATGAAGCTCGGTTTGGGTTCTCAGGCGAGAGAATGGAAGTGGTTGGAGGAGTAAGATTTCACGTTACCCTGGGATGGATGTCCCGAAACTGCCAGTTCATTATTCTGGATGCTCTGAGGTCCTATAATGCTATCTTCGAACATCCCCTTATCATCGGCTTTTGATGCGTACCCTACTCTTTCCACCAATGCTTTAAATTCAACAGTGGGGGCACGTAAGTCCGGATTCAGGGAGATCCTAAGGTTGCAAGAGAGTTCTACGTCACAGCAGTCAACACAATCTTATGGATGGGATAAGCGAAAGAGTTTGAGAAGGAGAAAGAAGAGAAGGATAGGATGGAAGCTTCTGAAGAAATGAAGAATAAGTAGATCGTTGCCCTGAGCGGGAAGCCCGAAACAGTACAGTTCTGAGGGAAGCTGAAGGAGGATCAGGAACTACATCCAGGACAACATCGACATCTTCGCCTGGAATGGAGCTGACAAGCCGGTGATCGTGGATGACGTTACTTGTCATCATCTCAATCTTGATCCCAACGTCCGCCCGATCTATTAGAAGAAGAGGTTCATGTCGAGCAGGTGGCCGAACCAATCCGAGTGGAGGTAGAGAAGTTAGACGGGTTTTGTATCAAAGATCCAGTACCCAGGCTGGGTCTCCAATGTTGTGATGGTTAAGAAGGGGGACAGGAAGTGGAGAATATGTGTTGACTTCTCTTTAATAAATAAAGTGTGTCCCAAAGATTTCTACCCCCTTCCTCGAATCGATGCGCTGGTAGATTCAACCATTGGTTTTTCTATAATGAGTTTCTTAGATGCATTTTCAGGTTACCAACAAATCAAGATGCACCCGTTGGATGTTAAGGATGTTTCCTTCATCACGGATGACGGGTGCTTATAGCTACAAAATGATGTCGTTCGGGCAAAAAAATGCAGGAGCAACGTTCAAGAAGATGATGGATATGGTCTTCAAGGAGCAAAGGGGAAGGAATCTTGAGGTCTATATAGATAACTTGATGGTAAAAAGCAAAGTCGTAGAGTCTTACGTCCTAGACCTAGCAGAGACGTTTGCGACCTTGAGAAAATACAAAATAAGACTTAACCCCCTGAAGTGCATTTTTGGGGTTAGAAGAGGAAAGTTTCTGGGTCACCTCATCACCCCCTTGGGGGTAAAACTTAACCCTAATAAGGTCAAGGCGATCCTAGAGCTGGAATAACCGCGGAATGCCAAGGAGATTCAATATATAACAGGTAAACTAGCAGGGTTAAGTACGTTCTTATCTCGAGCACAGGAGAAGTGATCACCTTTCTTCAAGGTGCTAAGGGGTAACCAATGTTTTGAGTTGACCAAGGAGTGTGAGGAGGCCTTCGTAAATCTGAAGCATCAGATCACTAAAGCTCCACTAATCTAGGGTCCAAAGAGTGGTGAGGAATTTGCTTTGTATCTCTGGGTAGGGGAAGAGGCTGTGAGCTCCATTCTGGTTCGAGAAGAAGGAAGTAGACAGATGTCGGGGTACTGTAAGACCCCTCTCCCTACACAAGGATGTTACTTGGTCTTATGCCAAGAACCGCCGTCTTACGGTGACAATAACAAACGGGTTAGTCTCCACCGCACGATGTCAATCCTGCCGGCTAGTACGATTATTTTAACATATAGGATTAATTGAGAATATAAGTAAAATTGTAAAAACAAGTCCACATATCACAAAATCATCATCATATATATAAAATGAAAATACAGTCCAACAATGAGTACAAATATGAGAGTAAGGGCTTAAGCCCAGTACATGCCAAAATGTAATAAATCTCTCTCACACACAACTCTAACGGAAGTTGAAACTAAAACACCCGTCATCACCTGACGCTGAGCAGTAGTAGTAGTGCGTGGTAATTGCTCCTCATGTCTTGCCACCTTGTCCTGTTGGTCGTACTAGTGCTCCAACTCCTTGAGCTCCTAAAATGATACGGTCACAACCGACTATTAGTCAAAAAGACTAAGCCATTTTGTCCTAGCCTCACCCCTGCGACTCCCAGGCACCGTGCAGGAGGACGAAAGATGAGGAAAATAAGGGAAGAATCAAATAGCAGGTGATAGTGGAACTATTCTATCACGAGTAAACATCTAACAATTCTATCATTATGCTATCAGTTATATATATGACAAAAGTATAAAAACAGAAATGAAAGAAGCAGTAGTACTGAAAAGAGAAGCAGTATGTAAATGTAAGAACAATACAACAAAGTAAATAACTACAACCATGCTACCATCACAGGAGTACCTTAACTTATATGAATACTCATACAAACTTATAATTTAGAGATTCAGGAATTGTAACTTATCATATAAAAGAGCCCATACTAATTTATATGATAAGGATCTGCAATATGAATGTCCTAGTACATTTGTATCTTATGATATATTATGCATGTCATGATTCATACAAGTGCAACTAACTCACACGACTCTGTGATCACAGCCATTTAGTTCCCACTTTTTGGAGTTAGCTAAACTCTCTAGTACCACCGTTGTGGCTACGGTAGTAGTGGAGCGAGTGTCTCCACTTCATAGGAGGGTATACACACTACCAGGCCTGGACCATTTGTATGCCTCTATACACATGCTAGGTGCACTCTTGAGTCTCTGCGTACTCATTTGGTTTAAATCCCACCAGTCTTGTTGGTCGAGTGTGCATTTTTGGGGATCCTCCTCCAGACCGCATTATAAAAAACATACTGGCCCCTCAAACCCTCACATCTCGACCGAGTCATCGTACTGTCGTCGGTGTGACGGCTGGCCCAGTACCGCATGACTTGCCATTAATTTGTTTTTATGCACATGCAAGTTATTTCAACCTGAGCTTCTAGCTTGCAGGACCAATCCATCCTGATATACAACTCCGGAGCCTCCAGCTCGCGGGACTAACCCGCCCTGATATACAACTCCCAAGCCTCCATCTCGTAGGACTAACCCGTCCTGATAAACAACTCCCAAGCCTCAAGCTCGCAGGTTGGTTATTCAACATCTGAATCTTCAATAGATTGGTTGAACAGGCTAACACCTGAACCAAAAGATCCTTGATAAGATAAACCTTCTATAGATGATAGTTATTACTTTTTGTATTATATTTATTTTCATACAAAACCATGGCACAGAACAAAGATTATGCTAGCACCAGACCTCCAGTGTGCAACCTCTCTAAGTCACGTTGGAAGGCAAGGATTAAGCTTTACATGAATTCTATTGATGAGGACATTTTTAATTCTGTTTTGACAGTTTGTCCAAAACCCCCAGTGATCACAAGTACAAGTGATGTTCCACCTCCTTCAGGAACAGATACAGAAATAAAGAAATGGAAAGTTGCAGATGCAAAGGCTATGAATATCCTTGCTCAGACCATGTCTGATGAGATATTCCAAAAGGTGGCTGAATGCAGTTCATCAAAAGAGATATGGGACAAGTTATCTGAAATTGTCTTAGGATCTGCTGATGAAAGGAAGGACAGGAGATCCCATCTCATAAGCCAATATGAGAACTTCAAGAAAGGAGAAACTGAATAAGTGGCTGACATGTACAACAGACTCAGCCTAATAGTCAGTGAACTAAAAACATTGGACAAGGAAATCTCTCTAACTGAACTAAATGACAAGATCCTAATGTGCTTCCCTAGCACTTGGGACTCAAGGATCTGGCCAATCAAGGATGCCAGAAGCCTAACTAAGATTACTACTGAAGCTTTGTTGGGCAAGCTCAAGTCTTATGAGCTGCTCATCAAGAATAGAGAGGAAGAACAAAAGACTGCTTCTCCAGCCATCAGAAAGGAGAAGACCATAGCATTCAAAGCTACAGAAGATCTGCCTGAAGACAAGGTCACAGACAATGAAGAATTGATGAGTTTGCTGGCCAAAAGATTCTATAAGATGGCCAGGAAAGATTTCAGAAAGAGGTCATCCAAAGGGCATGAGAAGCCAAGGTATGACAAATCAAATAATAAAGAAATAATCTGTTTTGGATGCAGGAAACCAGACCATATTGTGCCTGACTGTCCAGAAAATCAGAATAAGGATAAGAAGGACAAGAAAGATAGGAGAAAAGACAAGGACTCCAGAAGAAAAAAACAGCAACAAATCCTCCTCCAACAAAAATAAACATACAAAGAAGGGGTTTGTAGCTTAAAGCTGGAGTGATACTGAAGAGGAATCAGAAGCCTCATCAAGCTCAAGTGATGATGAGGATGATGCTGAAGAAAAGGAATTCTGCCTGATGG
The DNA here is from genome assembly GCA_039513925.1 of Platanthera zijinensis. NCBI lineage: Eukaryota > Viridiplantae > Streptophyta > Magnoliopsida > Asparagales > Orchidaceae > Platanthera > Platanthera zijinensis. The sequence continues at coordinate 102,151,241 of CM077088.1, forward strand.
CTATCAATGCCTCTCAGCAAAATTCTAATGCAGAACAAGGATCAGATTCAGAATCTGAAACTCAAACTGAAGAAGACCAGGTAATAGACTCCTTTGACTTTGACTCAGAGGACTTTAGGTCTGAATTTAAGGCACTTTGTTTAGACCTGTTAAAATCTGAGAAAGAGATTATCTCTCTCAAAAATCAATTGTCTTAACATAGCACCTTAAAATCAGACAACCTCAAACTCTCAGAGGAGTTAGAATGCTGTAGGGAGGAGATAGCTTCACTGAAAAGTGAGTTATCCCAGGCAAAGAAGTTTGAAGAATCCCTTAATGGGAGAAGCATCAGACTGATTGACATCACAAGCACAGTGAACTCAAGATTCAATAGTACACTGGGCTTGGGTGCTTCATTCAGCCAACCTATAGTATTAACAACCCCAATTAAATTTATTTCTGATAAAGGAAAGGGTGTTGTAAAGGTAGCTAGGAAGAATCCAGATTTACCTAAGGAAAATCAAGTTCAATAGAAAACGTCGAACAGAGCTCGACGATCGTCGAACAGAGCTCGGTGATCCAAGGATGGATCGTCGAACTCAGATCGACGACTTATGAACTCTGAACTCTGGTATAGTCGATCTTCGAATGGAGCTCGACGATCTGACCCAAGATCGTCGAACTCAGGTCGACGATCGTCGAACGGAGCTTAGAGCTTTGAACCCTCTTTCAGAGGTAAATCTCAAGTCAATCCTAGAAGTCCCTCATCCCAAAGCTTCAACCCTTATACTGAATGGATAGTACCTCCTAGGAGATACCATCCTGAAAATATAAGAGTCAGCCAGGGATGTCATTCATTTCTGAATTTAAAGGTTATTAACCTAGACCCAAGGTAAACTGGGTCAAAAACATATAAATTGTTTATGTGCAGGTGAAGACCTATCCAGCAATGAACCAACAATAGTATCTGGATAGTGGGTGCTCAAAGCACATGACAGGGAGTAAGGACAATCTCACTTCCTTCAAAGCCAAACTTGGACCCAAAGTGATCTTTGGAGATTCAAACTTAGGTAAAACAAAAGGATATGGTGTTGTTCAGATTGGCTCAGTCACATTCAAGAAGGTTGCTTATGTGGAAGGACTGAATCACAACCTAATCAGCATAAGTCAACTCTGTGATGAAGGATATCAAGTGACATTTAACAAATCCTTATGCCAGATCAAGTCAGAGGATAACACAACAGTGTTAATAGGTAAAAGGAAAGGTAACATTTATCTTGTAGATTTCCTTTCAACCAACATAGATATCTGCTTATTTAATTCAGTCTGCAAACCAAATGATTTATGGCATAAGAGACTAGGACACTTAAACCTTAGAACCATTGCTAGGCTGCCCAAGGACAACCTTGTTAGAGGACTACCTTATGGCCCCTACAAGAAGGAAGGACTCTGCAGGGCTTGTCAACTAGGTAAGCAAACTAAAAATAGTTTTAAGTCACTTAATAAGAGTGATTCACCTAGGATTTTGTATCTGTTACACATGGATCTTTTTGGACCCATTACAGTACAAAGCTTAGGAGGGAAATCTTACACTTTAGTGATGTTAGATGACTTCTCAAGATTCACTTGGGTATTCTTTTTGAGGAAAAGTCTGATAACTTTAAATGATTGACAGATTTTCTCAAATGCATACAGATTGAGTTCAATACTCACATTGCCCTGATCAGAAGTGATCATGGGACAGAGTTTGATTCTCTTCTTATGCAAAAGTTCTGTCAGAGTGAAGGGATCATGCATACTTTCTCAGCTCCTAGAACTCCTCAACAAAATGGGGTAGCTGAAAGGAAAAATAGAACCCTACTTGAATCTGCTACTATGTTGTTGACAGATGCTCACCTTCCTCTATCTTTTTGGGCAGAGGAAGTGAACACCTCCAACCATGTGTTGAACAGAAGTTTGATACATAAACTGAAGGGCAAGACTCCCTATGAATTGCTCAAGGGAAGAAACCTAAAATAGACTATTTCAAATTTTTTGGCTGCATTTGTTATATTCACAATAATGACAAGAAGTATTTAGCAAAATTCCAAGCTAAAGCTGATGAAGGAGTGTTTCTGGGATACTCCATGATCAGTAAAGCTTATAGGGTTTATAATAAAACTTCTCTTAAAATTGAAGAATCTGTTCAGGTATCTTTTGATGAGACTAACATGTGTTATAAGGAGAAGTCTACTTCTACCATAGAACCATTGCTGGTACACTCTCTTTCAGAAAATTTGGACAGGTTACACATTAGAGAAAAGGATTCAGTACATTCACTTATCCAACAAAGAGCTGAAATCAGTGAAGATTAAGAGGATACTCAACATCTTGTTGTTCAACATCTTGGAGAAAACCATTTTGAAGAGCCAGTTGTGGTTCCACAAGAGGAAACAACAACACAAGTTGGTGAACAATCAACACCCCCTGTTGATTTAGTAACAACAAGAGATCACCCAATCTCCCAAGTGATTGGAAACATCTCAGCTGGTGTACAAACCAAAAATCAGGTCAACCAGAACCTGATGCACACCTGCTTTTTATCTCAAGTTGAGCCTCAATCCATTCAAGATGCAGAGCAAGATCCATACTGGATCATTGCTATGCAAGAGGAACTACATCAATTTGAGAGGAACAAAGTTTGGGAGCTAGTACCAAGGCTTAAGGATCACTCAATTGTTGGAACAAAGTGAGTGTTCAGAAACAAGTTGGATGATCAAGGAGTAGTAAGGAACAAGGCAAGGCTAGTTGCTCAAGGTTATTCTCAAGAAGAAGGGATAGACTATGACCAGACCTTTGCACCAGTGGCAAGGTTAGAGGCCATAAGAATATTCCTTGCTTATGCAGCTCACAAAGGATTCAAGGTTTACTAAATGGATGTGAAGAGTGCATTTCTCAATGGAGACATCAAAGAGGAAGTCTATGTTAGACAACCTCCAGGTTTTATCTCTCCAACTTATCCTGACCATGTTTTCAAGTTGCATAAAGCATTATATGGTCTCAAGCAAGCTCCTAGAGCATGGTATGAGACCTTAGCATGCTTTCTTCTAAAAGATGATTTTATAAGGGGTAGAGTAGACCAAACTCTCTTTATTAGAACTCATAAGTCCCATACCCTACTAGTACAAATATATGTAGATGATATCATATTTGGTTCTACTGATTCAAATTTGTGCAGAAAGTTCTCTAACTTAATGCATTCTAAATTTGAAATGAGTAGTATGGGTGAGCTTTCCTTCTTTCTAGGATTGCAAGTCAAACAACATGCTGAAGGCATATTTATTTCTCAAATCAAGTATGCAAAAGAATTAGTTAAGAAATTTGGTATGTCTGAAGCATCTTGTATGAAGACACCTATGCCTACCACTGCTGTATTAGATACTGATGAACATTGTAAACATGTTGATCAGACAACATATAGAGCAATGATTGGCTCTCTATTGTACCTTACAGCTAGTAGACCTGATATAATGTTTGCTACATGTATATGTGCTAGGTTCCAAGTAAGCCCTAGAGAGTCACACCTAACATTAGTTAAGAGGATTCTTAGGTATGTGAAAAATTGTCCAAATCAAGGACTCTGGTATCCAAAAGACTCAGGATTTGAATTAACTGGATTTTCAGATGCTAATTATGCTGGATGTAGAGTAGATAGGAAAAGCACCAGTGGAACTTGCCAGTTCCTTGGTGACAGACTTGTCTCCTGGTTCTGTAAGAAACAGACATCTGTGTCCACTTCAACTGCTGAAGCTGAATACATGGCAGCAGACAGTTGTTGCTCACAGATTCTGTGGATTCAAAACCAGCTCCTCGACTATTGCTACAACTTAGAAGGATCAAAAATATTTTGTGATAACACTAGTGTTATCTCTATAGCACAAAATCCAGTCCTCCATAGTAGGATAAAACATATAGAGATTAGGCATCACTTCCTAAGAGACAATGTAGAGAAAAATAAGATTGAAATTCAATATATCCCAACTGATTTGCAAAGGGGAGATATTTTCACCAAACCTTTGGATGAAAAGAAACACACCTTCTTCCTAAATCAGTTAGGAATGTTAGATGGAGGAAGTTTAAAATAAATCCCAAAATTTTGAAAATCTAAAAACAGACCAAGACTAGGCTAAAAACTTATTTTTCTCGTGTCTATAGGTTCTGTTTTGTCTCTATACTGCGCTCGACGTTTCCCCAAAAATCGTCGAACGCAGATCGACGTTTTCCTAAATCGTCGTTCGGAGTTCAGTGCCGTCTTTTAGCTTTTAACTATCCTTTTTTCTGTTCATCGATTGTCGAGCGGAGCTTGACGTTCTCCAGTATCGTCGAACGGAGATCGACGTTATTGAAGACTCTTCAGATTCCATTAAGAAGCCCAGATCGTCGAACGGAGTTCAATGATTCTTCCTTTCTGGCGTCGAACCCTAATATAAAAATCATTCTTTCGCCATCGTTCTTCTTTTGCGCTTTCATATTCTCTGCAAATTCTTTCTTTCCCTCCAAACTCTACTACACTTGGTTGTGTTTGTTAACTTTTTGCAGGTATACAATGGCTGTGAATGTTGCCGCTCTTGCAAAGATGAAGTTTGATACTGGATTTGATATCGATATGGATTCGTTTGACGGCAGCGATCAAATCTTCTAAGACATTCTGGAACTATTCAAAGAATAACAGTTGGTGCATATTATTTCTACCAGAATGAAGATTGCGGCCGATGAGATAAAGGAATGGGTATTTACAGCAAATAATCTGGATTAAAATACTATAGTCGGTACTATAAGCGGGACTCAGGTACCTTTATCACCTACTCTACTGACTGAAGTATTCCATTTAAGTACTGTAGATGATTCTATTGAAATGTCTGGAGAGGAATTTGATTCAATGTTGGATAGAATGGGTCACTCTGCAGCAAACCCTTACAAGTTATTGAAAAAGAACTTATCTATTGAATTTAGATTTTTAGCTGATGTTGTGGGGAAAGTGCTTCTGGAAAAGCACTCAGCTGATGATACCATATCCAGGTATCAGTTCTGTTTGATGGGAGCCCTAGTGGACAAGAAACACTTGAACTGGGGAGCAATTTTCTTTGATTTGTTAAAGAAGAAAATAAACAAAAGCTTTGTGAATTTTGGGAGGATTTTAGGGGTATTCCTGCACTCCAGGTGCCCAGAACTGCTAGTCTCAAATGGGATGCACATCAATGCATCAAAAAGACTGACCTGTGCCCTATTGGGTAAGTGGGATAGGCAGATAATCAAACCATCCAGGACTACCATGGCTTCAAGCACAAGGAATCTTGCAGTCACTTTTTTTTCCCCTCAAGCCTCTGCCCTCATAAAAGAGTTGCCTGCCTCCACCTCTTCTCCTCCTTCTCCACCACTTATTTCTACCTCCACCTCCACTTCAACTACATCAACCATCTCCACATCCATCTCTTCCCCCATAACCATTTCATCACCAATCTAACATCCAGCCACCTCAGAACAATTCCGTCCACTTCACTACTATCCACTTCTTGACATGCCATCCTTCAACATCTTGGAAGACTCCTTCATGGATGCTTCCATTTCCTCTCCTGCTGAGCTTCCCTCTACTTCTTCATATCAACAACTCCTACATGATATTCTTACTTAACCATCCTTCACACCATCCATCTCCACACCCATATCATCTATCTCCTCCATCCCAATATCTCAACTAACCATCCTACCATCCACAATACCATCTACCACAGTCCATCCATCACCAGCCCAAACCATTCCCTCCTCCACCTCTACTCAATTCACACTTAAGCAAGTGGATCTATCAGCTTTGGAAGATAAGCTATATGGGATACTAGCCCCCAAGCTAGTAGCCCTGCTGGCGACCTCCATGGCTCCACTCCTGCATTCAATAAAGGAGTTATCTGATAGGCTATCCTCTCTATCCTCTCCTCAGGCCATCCCTTCTGTGGGGTGCCTTGATCCAGTCATCACTAAATCAAGGCAGGGGGAGATGCCCTATGAAGCTGAGGTAGTGCCTGCTGCTCCTGAGGAATTGCTGCTGCCAGAGATTTCTACCCCAGTACCAGTACTCACAGTGGACTTCAAGTCACTGTTGTCTGAATTTTATCTTCTTCACAGAAGCTGCTTACCAACTCTGGGAGTTGAATACCTTACTAAGGCCATTGTGCCTATTATTGTTTGTGATCCCAGCCTGATTATCTCTTATATCAATTCTCTTAAGGCTGTGGAAGTTTCTTATTATGTTGCTGCTACTGCAGCTGAAGGTGTTGAATCTACTGATATTGATATGTTGCCTGCTGATCCTGTTGATGTTGCTTCTGTTGTTGAACTTTTTGTTTTTCTAGAAGAACCTGTTGTTTCTGAGGTTACTGCTGCTCCTGCTGCTCCAGAAGTTCCTTCTTCTCCTACTGCTACTACAATTGATTCTGCTCCTTTTCTGTCTGCTGAGAAGTCTAAACAAAGAGAAGAGTATATCAAAAGCATTGATGATCTATATGACAGACCCCAGAGTTAAGAAAGTGATCAATTCAACACTGACTCTGATGATTTTTCTGGAACCATTGCCAGGAAAAGGAAAGCAAGAAGCAAAGCAATGATGAGAGTCCCTCCTGCTAAAGCCAAAGATGTCAATGACATACCATATTACATTTTGCATGATTGTCAGATAAAAGAGCCTTGGATGCAATATTCTAAGAATCAGTTAAAGGCTATGAAGAAAAGAAGAAAACTTGACAAATATGAGAAAGGATCTTCTCATTCTCCTCCTCATCCTCCTCCTCCTCCAGATGCTGGTACTGGTGGAGGATCTGCTTCTCAACCTGGATCTGCTTCAAAGTATAGTTCTTCTCAATCTTCTCAAAGATATCAACCTAGAGGTCAATATCAAAAAGGCTATCATTCTAGAAGAGGTCAGTACAGAGGAAATCAGAGAGAGTACAGAACTTATTCCAGACAATAAAGGGAAGGACAAGGTCCTATTGATTCTACTCAAGGTCCTTTCCCTTACATGCTTAGAGATTCAGTTGTCACCAGGACTCCTACTGATTCAGAATCTATCAATAGATATAAACCTACAGTCCCTTTTGAAGATCCTGAAAACTCTGACAGAAACTGCAACACCCGTGACCCTTCCATATGGTACACCTAAAATGTTGTGGTTCGAAAACCGTTAGTCATAAAGACTAAGCCCTATCATCACCTACCCCTTCCCCCATGGCTCCTAGGTACCGAGTGGAGAGGAAGAAAGGGAAGGATATGAGGGTGGAGAGTAAGTCAAAAGCAGGTGACAGCGGGCCTATGTTAGCAATTCTATAGTAAACATGATAGAAGCAGAAAGTAGGAAATGTAACCTTAACTTATGCGGAAGCACATAAGCCAAGAGATCTTTTGCAGGGCTCTCATCGTATAAAGTGTCACATACCACTTATACGTTGGGGTGTCGGTTGTCAAACAGTTAAGAGTAGCAAGTAAGTGAAAGCACAAGAAATATAACCATTGATTTATAAGGATTACCCCTATAGACCAAGGGGTCGTTTTGCAGGGCCTATCGTATAAAACGTCTCATACCATCTTATACGATAGGTGGCAATGTTCATGCTATGACACACAAATATGCTATGAAATGCACAAGCAAGTGCAACACACCCACCGACTCTATGCGCACAGACCTTTAGTTCCCCCTGTTCGGGCGGCTAGCTTCACCCCCAGGAACCTCCGTTGTGGCAAAAGGAGACAGTGAGTCGGGCCCCCCACTCCTAGGCGGGTAACCACACTACCAGGCCTAGCCCTTCCGTACGCCCCTAGAAGAACACAACCTAGAGTATCCGCGTACTAGTGCTGGCTGTACCCACCAGGCTTTCTTTGGCTAAGTGTCCCACACCGCCGAGTCAACGTACCGCTGTCGGTGTGATTGATCGCCTAGTACCGATGACCCACCACTTTTATGCACATGCAATCATGACAATTATATTTGAACAAGTTCTCATGTTACCGAGCCTCCAGCTCTTTAGGCTACCAAGCATATACCAAGTCCCCGAGCATCCCGCTCCCTGGACTTCCCAATTACAAACCTACCACTATCAATACTAGTAGGCCCTTAGACCACGGACCTACTCTACCCATTTCATGTCATTTCTTCTTCCTAAGTGTACAAGTGTAGGTGTGAGGTAGAACTATTAATAGGGTTACTCTTGATCATTTTATTCCTAAGAGTTAAGGTTAACCTTGGACTTCCCGAGGTTTACCCGGTGAAGGGCTCGCAGCGGTACTAGGAGCTATGATGGGGTGAATCCCAAAACTCCCTTTCCAAGGCACTTATTATAATTGATTGGTTCCCTTAACCCATTCCCTTTTCATATTACAGTGGGCTAATCCTAGGGTGACTTTGACTCTTCCTCTTCTCGGGGAGGACGGTCTTCCGTCGAACCCGAACACTACTTATCACTAGTCAGTCTCACACCCAACCCATCGCGACTTCCAATAATGAACTTGATTTAAACTCACCCTATCCAAACCAGCAATCTACCAAAATTCCATCTCCCAAGTTCATTACCCACTCTAGTTCAGCTTCTGCAGTTTTTACTAAACGCAGACCATCATAAGCTTTATGAGGTATGCAAGGGGTGGTACTCCAAACTGTCTTCCGAATCCCATATAATATTTACTGGTGGTTTACCATGACCTAATTAGTCTAAATCCAGAAAATAATAATTTTCCTGTTTATCGGGCATTTAATTTATTTATTCTAAGAATCTAAATGCCCTAGTATGAACATGAAGTGCACTATTGAGCCAACAATAAATCATCATAAAATCAGTAAAAATCCTATAAGGCATTTAAACAGTAATTCCAAATTTTGAGAAATTCCAGAGGTGTTTAGGCCTATATTCCCTAATTTACCATTTTAGGCCACTTTTAGTATATTATGAAGGAAGTGCTGAAAATATATATCCAAAAATCCCAAGAAAATTATAGAAGCTATATAGTGACCTAAAACCATCATAAACCAAGTACTATAATTTTTCTCCATCAATTGAACTCTTAATTTATTTTAACTCAAGATACTAATTTTCCTAACTTAATGAAGGAGGTACTGTTTTTATCCATCTAAAATTCCAGAGAATATTACAGGGTGTTTATCATAATTTGAAACTCTTACGGACCAAATTTCATAATTTTCAAAATATTAAATGGGCATCATTTGTATTTTTGGCTACACATCATAATTAGTACATTAAAGAATAAAGTACCAGAAATAATTAGTTAAAATTTCCAAGAAAAATACTTAAGGTATAACATGCTATAAGATGCTCTAATCCAAGGTTTCATAATATTCCAGTGAACATAAATTCCATAATCATCAAAATAAATATCTAGGGCACAATTAAAGTTGTAAATGAAGTACTGTATAAATTAACCCAAAAATCTCAAAAAAATTATATCGTGGTTATTTTGACCAGAAAATCCCTTTGCCCAAATTTTATTTGATTTGAAGTTCATTAGATAGCTTAATAATTCAAATTAAAGTTGGTGACCTAAACTAGGGTTAGGATTTTAGGTGGCCTAGCTGTCTCCAAATATCCTAAACTTTTGTCCAGAGATCTATACTTGCCCTATGGTTCTCTCCACCAAATTTTAGGTCAGTCCAAGGTCATTTGACCCCATGACCTTCACAACCCCAAAAACCACCATTAAGGGATTTTCCCTAGGGTTCTAGGGCTACCCTACACCAAGCCACTCCAAACTCCCATGGAGGGTGTGTCATGCCCTAAAGAGCCTTTGGACAAAGTATCAGCCTTTGTTGAGGTGATATGGCCACTTAAATACAAAGGGGGTGTTTGATCCTAAACTATCCTATAAGGATCATCCTAGGGTTGGACACAACCCTATTCAAAACATCTCCAAATGAAATGAAATTTTTACCAGAACCTTATGTGATACCCAGGGACCACTCACCAAAATTTGGGAGGGTTTGGAAGTCATTTATCCATCTAATTAATTTATGCTATGATTATTAAATTTTTCTAAAAACTATAGAAAAACCTTCTCCACAAATTCTCATTTTTGGATAGCACCTAGATATAGGTAAGATTAGGTCACACCCCAAATTTCAAGTCATTTTGATGAATGGATTGGAGTGGGGAATTTTTCTAAGGTCAATACAGCCCTATGGATAGATCCCACCAAGAAGTGTGTTGTGGTCTAACCAGGACTCCAAATCGAGTGAAATCAATTTTGAAATAAACTAGACTTCAAGGGCTACGTTTTCTATGTTGACCACTTTTTATGTTTCAGCCCCTACGGGCTATAATTTTCAGTTTTAACCTAATGTACAGTAAAGGGATTTAATTCCTAATTATACAATATATAATATGATGAAAATAACACTGTTCATCTTCTTCTTTACCCGAACCCGAACAGAACCAGAAAACAACTATTCCTATAGCTTTTCTAAAGCTATTTCCCGGCCACCCATCCGTCTCCCTGGCCGGCCACCACCACCATCACCTATGTTGAGGTGAGGGCTACCGTCGGGCGGCGGCACGGCCGCCGGAGAGGCGGTTTCCGGCGAACCCGACCACCATTTATTTTTGAAAAAAACATGGAAAAACTCACTCAATCTTGCTCCTTTGAGCTCGACATCTCTCCTAAGTAATTTCTAAGATCTATCCATAGAAGAAAGAGTAGAGGAGGACCTTGTTCGCGGTTTGAAGTCGAGCCAATCGTCGGGATGCTATATGCGCGGCGGTGGCGTCGTCGGAATTCTTCTACAGCACAGTAGGAGGCTCGAAACTTCAGGTAAGGGCTGGGAAACTTCATCCTTGTGCCTAAGGGGCCTTTTTAAAGCAGCAAAAAGGAGGGAGGGGAAAGGTCTAACGCTTGTGGACATTAATGTTTCGCTTAATAACGTTTCGGTTATGATGTTGGGAAGAGGAAAAAGGTGGAAGATGAATTGGCTGATCCAGGTGGCGATTTCCTATTGGACCTCACTTCTCATTCTATTAACTAATTAGGGATGGAAACGGACCATAAATATTCCTACTGTTCAATCCATAATCAGAATTGATTGAGACGTTGGTTACCGAGATTTAAAGTCTGGCTGACGTTTCGGCCTTGGTCACGGGCATGACACATAGGTCACGGGCGTGACAGGCCCGGGTGGCCAGTTTTGGGTTCGACGATCGTCGAACTGAGATCGATGATCGTCGAAGGGTGGTCACGCCCTAGGTCACGGGCGTGACACATGGGTCACGAGCGTGACAGGCCCGGGTGACCAAATTCTGGGTTCGACGACCGTCGAACTGAGGTCGACGATCGTCGAAGGGTGGTCACGCCCTAGGTCACGGGCGTGACACATGGGTCACGGGCATGACAGGCCCGGGTGACCAAATTCTGGGTTCGGCGATCGTCGAACTGAGATCGACGATCATCGAAGGGTGGTCACGCCCTAGGTCACGGGCGTGACACATGGGTCACGGGCGTGACAGGGTCATGAGGCAAATTCCGCGCTCGGCGATCGTCGCGCTGAGATCGACGATCACCGAAGGGGGTCACGCCCTTGGTCACGGGCGTGACACCTGGGTCACGGGCGTGACAGGGCCGGGTTGAAAATTCTGCGCCCGACGATCGTCTCCCTGAGATCGACGATCGTCGAATGAGTCACGCCCTAGGTCACGGGCGTGACTGGGTCGGTCACGGGTGTGACCAACCCGTGACCCGAAATCTTGGTCGATTTATTTCAATTTTTGGGCTTCCTAGGGTTCTGTCACAACCAACCGACTCCTAGGGGTCTAGCCGGAAATGGGATGTTACAATTATGCTAGGCCTACTTTTGTAGAACCCAAAAATATATACCAGGGATGGACTCATATTTGTGACTTTGGTGCCAGCATGTTCAAAGCACCTTATGAAGAAATTCATATGAAGAGTTATGGTCCGTATGTACATGGCCATAACAATAAGAAGGAACCAAATTCAAAAACTATTGTGCCTAAGGATAAAGAGATGGGGATCTCCTGTATATGTTGCAACCAGGAGGCCTCCACTTCAAAAAATGTTGCCCCTGCTAGACCTCAGCTCCAAAAGGTAAAGCAAGAGTACAAGAGAAGGTAAACCAGGTTTGATTGTTGGTGTTGCGGCAAAATTGGTCATTTTGTTGTAGATTGTTGGTACAATCCTGCTAATTATATAACCCCACGAGTTAGCAATGCGAGACCGACCACTCGCAAGGTTAATGTTCTTAGAGGTGTTCAGCTGACCATGAACCAAGGACCCAAATACGTTTGGGTTCCAAAGGTAAAATGATTTGTTTTTGCAGGTATGTCCAAATTCCACCAAAAATCCGATCTGGTATTTGGAAAATGGATGCTCTCGGCACATGACCGGGACAAGAAGCCTTTTACTTGAGTATACCCCAGTCGAAGACGGACCAAAAGTGATCTTTGGAGGGTAAAACTGGGGAACAACAAAAGGCTATGGTATGATTTTCAACAGCGTAGTCTCTTTCACAAACGTAGCTTATGTTGAAAGATTACACCATAATCTTATAAGCAAAAGTTAGTTATGTGACAAAGGCTACATTGTTTAGTTCTGCAAGGATAAGTGTTTGATAAAATCGTCTGCAAATTTGGAGACGGTCTTAACAGACACTCGGAGCAGAAATATTTTCTGTTTAAATTTCCTTTGTTTAGACAATTATACCCCAGTGTGTTTTATGGCTAAAAGTAGTGTGTCTATCTGTGACCAATGGCACAAGAGATTAACACATATTAATTTCAAAATAATAAATATGTTATTTTATAACAACTTAGTGTGTGATGCCCCCCACATTATGTAAGACCCCCTTTTTTTTCTTTTTCAACCACCGGGGTCTTAGCCCAGAATTGCCGCTTTGCGGTGGCACCGACTCACGAGACGGCAACCACTACAAAACGCCAATTCTGCCGGCCCTTTTCGATCACAAGAAAGAGAAGCATTTATACAAAAAATGTAAACAAGTCCACAGAATCATGTAAATAAAAGTGAAATCATAACCAGTCCATCAGTAGATAATAACAGGAAAATAGATAGATGGGCTCAAGCCCAGTACATCAGAGTCCTCACTACAAGTCACTCATCGCGGAAGCTAAGAAAATACTAATCACTCACGGAGCTGGTCGCAGGTGCACAGGTGCTAGACTGTCCCACCTCCATGCGCACCGTACTCCGCTGGTGCTGGTCCCTGTCTCCCATCCGGAGCTCCTGTAATGTTTTGTTCGAAAACCATTAGTCATAAAGACTAAGCCCTATCATCCCCTACCCCTCCCACCACGGTTCCTAAGCACCGGGCGGAGAGGAGGAAAGGGAAGCTACAAAAGTGGAGAATAATCAAGCAGGTGACGGTGGTCCTAACTAGCAAGTTATAATAGGTGAACAGTGTAAATGTTGTAATAGGTAGAGCAAATAAATAGCAAATTATATAAAAAGGCAGCTAGAGAACAGTAAGTAAACAAACAAGTAAGTAAGTATGTAACCTTAACTTATATGAATGCCCATACAAACTTATAAGTTAAGGGATCTTCTGCAAGGCTCCCATCGTATAAAAAGTCCCATACCGATTTATACGTTGGGGTGTCGGTTGTATGCAAATATGAGTGTAGTGATATGCTATGCCATGATTCATGCAAGTGCAACTCACACACACGACTCTATGCGCACAGACCTTTAGTTCCCCCTGTTCGGGCAGCTAGCTTCACTCCCAGGAACCTCCGTAGTGGCAAACGGAGACAGTGGGTCGGGCCCCCCACTCCTAGGCGGGCATCCACACTACCAGGCCTAGCCCTTCCGTACGCCCCTAGAAGAACACAACCTAGAGTATCCGCGTACTACTGCTGGCTGTGCCCACCAGACTTTCTTTGGCTAAGTGTCCCACACCGCCGAGTCAGCGTACCGATGTCGGTGTGAACGACAATCAGATACCGAAGACCCACCACCTTTATTCTGTACTCCAACCCTCGAGCCCTCGGCCCCCCGGACAGTCCGTCCGTGCAACTACCTTCAGAGCTACTGTCTGAAAGCAACCAAACCAATTATTCTACCTTTCTAGCCACCGAGGTGTGTGTATGTGCAACCCTAGTTATACTAGTTGCTCTTTCAATTTATTATTCCTATGGTTTACGTTAGCCCAGGACTGCCCCCGGTATACCCCGTGAAGGGTTCTCAAGGGGCACTAGGAACCAAGACGGCGGCATTACGGCCCGAAGTTCCCTTTCGTAAGGCATTTATTATTATTGGTTGATCTCCCTTAACCCGATCCTCTTTTAGTTACTTTAGTTCTAACCCTAGAGTATTAAGACTCTTCCTCTTCTTCCCGGGATGAACGATCTTTCGTCGTTCCCGTACTCCCTTATCCTAACCAGTCTCATACTCTACTTATCCTGACTTCCCATGATGAACTCAATCTCAGCTTGCCCTACCAACCATCAATTATCAGAATTTCCGTGGTTCTACTACATGCAGACCATCCTAAGCTATATGAGGTGCACAAGGGGAGGTACACCAAATTATCTTCCGAATCTCCTATAATATTTAATGGAGGTCTACCATAACATAATTTGTCTAAATCCATAAACTTATAATTTCCCTAATTAATCTGACATTTATTTAATTTTTCCAAAGGACGGGCCATGGGTCATTTTAAACATGAAGTACATGATCCTCTTAAGTAATGGCTACCCAAAAATCATGATCATTAAATAACAGCAAGATAACCTCAAATACAAATTCTCAGAATTTTATAGAAAGTACTTGGCCTCTAAATAATTTATCCAATATAATCACGTTAATACTACGTAAAGAAGGAAGTACTGAAATTTTTCATCGAAAAATTATAGAAAAATTACTAGTCAGTAGTATGATATATAAAAGTTTTTTGTGCAGAGAATCATAATTTTACTAGCTTGCTAAACACCACTAAAGATTTAATCAAATAATCAAGGTAAAACATACTTAATGAAGCAAGCCTTGGAATTAATCTTCCAAAAATCCCATAAAATTTCACAGAGATTTAAAATCATAATAAACGTTCCCTGCCTAAATTTCATCAATTTCCAAAAAGTGTGTATTCCATAATAAATTTTCTAAGCAAATCATACAACTACTAAATCATTAAAGAAGTATCCAAAATAATGATCATAAAATTCATAGAAAAATATCCAGAGCTTGTACCGTCCCTATAATGCATTCTACCCAATTCTTATCACTTTTCAGTGTGGTTTAGTGTCATTCCCTATCTCTACAAGTTTTGCTCCCTAAACTAGGGCTAGGTTTTTAGGTATCCCAACGGTCTCCAAATCTACTAAGATTTCATCCAGAGAACTATATTGGCCCTATGGTTCTCTTCACCCAATTTCGGGTCAATCCAAGGTCATCTGACCCCATGACCTTCATACACCACCAAGATCCATCCTTAGGGTTTGGCCTTGGTTCTTAGGGCAAACTTACCCCGATCCACCTCAAACTCTATGAGGGGGGGGGGGTGCTAGAGAATATTACTAGCCAGTGGTAAAAGTCTCAGCCTCTGTTGAGGTGATCTGACCACTCAAATCTCAAAAGTGCACTTTTATCCTAAGACCCCTTATTAGGGCAAAACTTAGGGTTAATCATTTCTAATCCAAACCATCTCCAAATGAGATGAAATATTATACAGAACCTTATGGTGAACCCAGGGACCACTCACCAAAATTTGGGAGGGTTTGGAAATTATTTAACCATCTAATTAAATTAGACTAGGATTATTGAATTTTTCTCAAAACTATAGAAAAATATTTCCCAAAAATTCTCATTTTTGGATAGCACCTAGATATAGGTAAGATTAGGCCACACCCCAAATTTCAAGTCATTTTGATGACTGGTTTACAGTGGGGAATTTTTCTAAGGTTCAGACGGCCGTCTGGGTAGACCTCACCAAAAATGGTGCTGTGGTCTAACCAGGATTTCAAATTGAGTGAAATCAATTTTGAATTAAACAAGACTTCAAGTGCTACATTTTCTATGTTGACCACTTTTCCTGTAGGAGACTGTAGGTATTTTTCCCAAATTATTTAAAGTGACAGATATTTTCATTCAGAAATTGCTTCACAAATAAAATCTAATTAAACGGCACTGTTCATCTTCTTCTACAGCCCGAATCCAGAGCCCTGAAAGCCTAATTTCCTGTAGCTTTTCCAATCTATTTACCGGCCATCCAGCCATCTCCCTGGCCGACCACCACCACCACCACCTCTGTTGAGGTGAGGGCTATCGTCAGGCGGCGGCACGGCCGCCGGAGAGGCGGTTTCCGGCGAACCCGCCACCATGAAATTTTCGGAAAAACCACGAATACGCTCACCCGATCTGGCTCTTTTGAGCCCGATATCTCTCCTAACGATTTCTATGATCTATCCGCAAAAGAAGGGGGAGGGGAGGACCTTGTTCGCGGGTTGAAGGCGTGCAGAGCGTCGGGAAGCCATTGGCGCGGTGGTGGCGTCGCCGGAAGTTCTTCAACAGCAAGGGGAAAATCTGAAACAGTTTGAGGGAGCGTGTAACCTTTTCCTCTTGCCCTTAGGAGTCTTTTATAGATCAGCAAGTGGGGAGGGAAAAGGATGAAACGTCCGCGGCCATTAATAATTCCCTTAATGACGTTTCGGTTATGACGAATGGCAGTTGAAACGCTGGAGATGAAGAGGTGCTCGCCAGGTGGCGATTTCCTATTGGACCATCATTTCCTTAATTATTTAAATAATTAAAGTAGGAAACGACCCATAAATACCCTTGGTTTTCATTCCCATAATCAGAATTTATTATGGCGTCGGTTACCGAAATTTTCAGTCTGGCTGACGTTTCGGCCTTGGTCACGGGCGTGACACATAGGTCACGGGCGTGACAGGCCTGGTTAGCCAATTCCGGGTTCGACGATCGTCGAACTGAGATCGACGATCGTCGAAGGTTGGTCACGGGCGTGACACCCGGGTCACGGGCGTGACTGGCCCGTGTGACCAATTCTGGTTCGACGATCGTCGAATTAGGATCGACGATCGTCGAGCGTGGTCACGCCCTATGTCACGGGCGTGACATTGTGGGTCACGGGCGTGACATGCCCGTGTGGCCAATTCCTGGCCGACGACCGTCGAACTGAAATCGACGATCATCGAAGGTGGTCACGCCCTATGTCACGGGCGTGACATTGCGGGTCACGGGCGTGACAGGCCATGAGGCAAATTTCGTGCCCGACGATCGTCTAACTGAGATCGACGATCGTCGAAGGAGTCACGCCCCCAGGTCACGGGCGTGACACCTGGGTCACAGGCGTGACAGGGCCAGGTTGAAAATTCGGCGTCCGACGATCGTCTCCCTGAGGTCGACGATCGTCGAGTGAGTCACGCCCTCGGTCACGGGCGTGACGGGTCGGTCACGGGCGTGACCAACCCGTGACCCGAATTCTTGGTCGTTTTATTTCGATTTCTAGGCTCCCCAGGGTTCTACGACAACCAACCGACTCCTAGGGATCTAGCCGGAAATGGGATGTTACACATTAAGTGACTTAAAGAGAGTCCATGTCACTCTTGTCAAATGAATAAGCAGACACGAGATACCTTCAAGGGTATTGCTGAAAAAGATTCTTCAAGAAGTTTGTACTTAGTTCATGTGCACTTATTCGGTCCTATGCCAATTCACAGCTTAGGAAGTAAGGTCTACACATTAGTAATTGTTGATGACTACTCGCATTTTACTTGGGTGTTCTTTCTAAAACACGAGTTAGACACCTTCGAGTCTTTCACCAATTTTATCCGGCAAATTCAGAATGAACTGAACTGCTCAGTGGTCAAAATCAGAAGTGACCGTGGTATAGAGTTTGAGTCTAGTACCATGATAGAATTTTGTGGAATTCAAGGTATCTTTCATGAGTTTTCCTCCTCGCGCACTCCACAACAAAATGGAGTTGCTGAGAGAAGGAATAGAACCCTAATTGAAGCATGTACAACTATGTTGAACGATGCTTCACTTCCGGAGTACTTCTGGGCTGAAGAAGTCAACACAACATATCACGTGTAAAATAGAGCACTTATCAACAAAAGCTATCATAAGACCCCTTATGAGCTATTGAAGCGCAGAAAACTGACCGTGTCCTATTTTAGAATCTTTGGAAGTAAATGGTTCGGACTTAATAATAAGAAATATTACCACACAAAATTTAGTGAAAAGTGTTTTGAAGGTATTTTTGTAGGATATAGTAGTCATAGTAAGGCATATAGGATTTTCAATAAGAAAACTTTGGCGGTAGAAGAGTCAATAAATGTTGTATTTGATGAGACAAGCATGCTCCAAAGCAGCTCGTCTAGTGTTATTGGCGCAGATGCAGGTACCAGGTTCAAAGAGCTAAGCTTGGATGAAGCTGTCAAGGAAGAAGCTCCAAGCTAAGTCAAGATCGTCGATCCCGGCTTAGTGGATGAAGAACCGCTAGAGGAAGAATTGCTACAACCTACAGAGGATGCACTATATATTATAGAGCCTACTGGAGGGAGAGCAAGGAATCTAGGGTTCAGACACCTAAGAGATCACCCAACTTATCAGATAATAGGATAGTAAGGCGACATTGTGAGAACCAGAAGAGGTACAGCTAATGAGGTTATACATCTTAGTTTTCTATCATAGGTTGAGCCAAAGAAATTTGAAGAGGCAAACAATGACGCTTCTTGGATATTGGCACTGCAAGAGGAGCTCAATCAATTTGAACGTTGCAAAGTTTGGTAGCTGGTACCCAGGCCAAAGGGATAGAACGTGATCGGCACCAAGTGGATATTCAAAAAAAAGCTGGATGAACACGGAGTAATCATCAAGAATAAAGCCAGACTTGTATCACAAGGATACAAATAAGAAGCGGGGATCGACTTTGACCAGACCTTTGCTCCAGTGGCTCGGCTAGAGGCGATCAGGATGTTTCTTATGTATGCTGCCCTCAAAGGCTTCACTATTTACCAAATTGACGTGAAGTCAGGATTCCTCAACGGGAATCTAAAAGAGGAATTATACGTAGCACAACCCCCAGGTTTTGTGAATTCTCAATTCCCTGATTACGTTTACTTTTTGAATAAAGCATTGTACGGGTTAAAGCAAGCTCCCCGAGCTTGGTATGATACATTGTCTATCTTTTTTCTTGAGAACAAGTTCACAAGAGGAAAGATAGACAAGAAATTATTTCTTTGGGAAGTTAAAGACAAGATTCTGCTAGTGCAAATCTATGTCGACGACATCATATTTGGCTCTACGGAAGACAACCACTACAAAAAGTTTTCTGAACTTATGCAATGGAAGTTTGAAATGAGTAGTATGGGAGAGATGAGGAATTTCTTAGGACTTCAAGTGAAGCAATCTGAAGATGGAATTTTCATCTCTCATACGAAGTTCACCATGGAGCTTCTTAAGAAATTTGGAAGGGAGAACGCAACCTTTATGAGGACTCCAATGGGTTCAACTATGTCTCTGGACAAGGATGAGAAAGGGAAACCTTTTAATGAAACCAAGTACAGAAGCATAATTAGATCATTGCTCTACCTGACTGCCAGTAGACCAGATATAATGTTTTTAACATGTGTTTGCACTAGATATCAGGTGAACACTAAGGAATATCATTACGTCACTGCGAAGCGGATTTTAAGATACCTTAAGGGTACACCCAATCTTGGCGTATAATTCCCGAGAAATAATGATGTCAAGCTAATTGGTTTTTCAGATGCTAATTTTGCAGGAAGACGAGATGATAAGAAAAGCACTTCCGGAACATGCCAATTCCTCGGAAGATGGCTTATCTCTTGGAGCAGTAAGAAGCAAAATTGTGTGGCAACTTCTACCACCGAATCAGAGTATATCTCTGTGGGTAGTTGTTGTGCATAGCTTCTATGGATAAGGAATCAACTAGAAGACTACAACTTGAAGTTCAGAGAGATTCCAATGTATTGTGACTCATCCAGCGCAATTGCGATCGCAAACAATCCAGTCTCCCACATCCGGACAAAGAAAATCGAGGTGCGCCATGACTTCATCCGGGAGCATGTGGAAAACAAGGACATAGCCCTCAGCTATGTCCCAATAGGACAAGCATGTCGTAGATATTTTCACGAAGCCGCTGGACGAGGCCAAGTTTTTTATTTTTCAAAACGGAACTAGGTATGCTAAATATCGACTCATAAAGAAGACCAAGCAAGAAGGAGGAAATCTATCTAGAAATACTTCAGAAAAGCAGAAATTTCTCCAAAGGAAAATTTAGCTAATATCGGACTGGAATCTCGCAGATATGTCGGATATCAATGGTTGCTCTCCGAATCAAATTCTACATCCGATGAATCTCGCCGAATTTATCTTGAAAGGAAACTTCTTTCTTACTATATTGGATCTGAAGAACCGGCGACAAATGAGGTACACACTTTCTAAGTCAATTTGAAAATTATATATATATATATATAAATAGGACAAGGGGGCAACCGCACTATTACTTTTCGTCGAAACCTCAGCCGATTCGCCGAATACAAAAACCCGACGATTCGGCTCCCACGAAACCTGCGTCGTCTTTCTCCTATGGCCAAGGATTCGTTCTTCTTTGATTAGGGCTGTGAACTCCTTCCAAACCCTAGCCGACAGACAAGGATCAAGATTTCCTGAAATTATGCTACCGTCGAGACTCTGTTGTCACTGATTCCTTCAGTAGCTGAAGTTTAGTTTGATGAAATTCAGAAATCTAGTTCTGTGCAGATTCAGTTTTCTCCATGGCTCCTAAAAGCACCAGCGGTTTTCTATGAGGAGGAGAGTTGGTTCGGACAGTCTTTGCTTCTGCAATGTTATGGACAAGGAATTTCTTGAGTTCTTCCAGCACGCCAAGCTCAGACATGAAGACGCAGTTATTAAGAGCAAGATTCAGAAATATAAGGTAAAGGTGAAAGCCTCTCTTCTGTCCAGGTATTTGCGGCTTCCAGTCTGCGCAGAGGCCGATTACCTAGACGAAGATGATTTCTCTAGATCCATGTTGTTTTGTGGACTACCCAGAGGCACCAAGGCCGTTAAAAGGAAAGGGATGAACGAAGAAGGTAAACTGCTATCAGACATCATTGGAAAAGTATTACTATACAAGACTGGTTCACAGGACTACCTTTATACAGAAATGTTCAAAGTGCTAGTTGCAATTATCTGCAGGAAGAGGTTGAACTGGGGTGCGATGTTGTTTTAGAAAATAATGGATAGTCTCCGCACACCCAACTTTGGAAGGATTCTCAGCTTGTACCTGAATCAAATGGACGGTGACAAGTTTGATATGACCAAACGAGTAACTATCCATCACTTAAAGAAGAATGACTCAACTATCTTCTCTCAATGGGATAGGCGGATAGTCAAGCAAGGGGGAGCCCCAAACTTGCTAGTGAAGGAGGAAGAGCAGGCTCCTGAGGACAGGATTCCTACTCCATACCCTAGTAAAATTCCTGAAGGATTGAGTGTAGGAATTGAGGGGGAGTCTATTGAAACACAAGTGGCGACTATCACAGTGCCCTTGAGTGTATCCACTGAGACAGTAACAGAGATGCAGGATACAGTTCTTCCAGCCCTAGAGTCAATGCTTGTTGATGCTTTAGAAGAGGCTGCTGACAAAGAGGTTCCAGCTCCGTCAGACCAAGAGGATGCTGATGAATTTGATGTTGAGACTGCTAATTATGATGACCTAGGGGTTGAAGATTATGTGATTGATGTTCCTGTTGATGAATCTGAGATTGCTGCTGAAGAGATTATAGTTAATACATACAATACTACTGTTGTTATTGTTATTGATACTATTGATGTTTCAGCGACTGAGAGTACAAGTGTTGTTGCTGCTGCTGAGCCAATGTCAGTGGACAACCTAATAGTTACTCTCCCAAAGATGACTCCTATTGCAGTTTTTGAGGGGGAAGCAACTCAATCCCTGATCTATGCGTCCACTGAGGTTTACTGGTTCATCCACAACTTAGAGAAGAGACTTGGAAGGATGCCAACGGTGCCCGAAGACGTAGTTGATCTTTCTGACGAGGAAGGAGATGCAGAGGAGCATGCTCCTGTCCTAGCTATTGAGGATCGTACACTGACATAAAAAGCTCATCTTTCTCTGATCGAAGAGTCTTCCAGTGATTCTTAGATCCCAGCCGATGTTCTAGTGCCACAGATTGTTGATATTCCACCATCTAGTGTTAATGACTCTATTCTAAAAGCAGTTGAATTGATGCTAGCCAAGCAACAAGCTCAGTTTGAGGCTTCATTGCAGAAGGTCGTGAAAAGAGTTAAGGATTCTGAAAAATATATGTTGAATGGCCTGGCAGAGGTCAAAGTGTAACTAAGCAAGCTGGTAAAAAGCTGGATTCGTGGTTTGTTCAGGGTGGCAAAGCCATCGCTCACACTGTGTTAGGACTAAAAAATAACATGATAGTCTCAAAGAATGCTGATTCAAATGTTCTATCAATGATTGATGCACACAACAGATCAATGACTTATTTTGATACATGCATGCGCAACTATGCCAATGTCATCGCCGCCGAAGCCAAAAGGGGAAGGATGCCCTACAGCTGTGCGAACAGGAAAAAGAAGACCAAAATTTGGACTAACAGAATTTTATTATCCAAAAAATGTAACTATTAAAAAGGTATAGCCTCCCTTTTATAGAATGGAGGAGATGGAAGAGATTACACATAAGCAATGTAGGACTAATAAATACATGTACAAGCTACTATACAAACCGCACAAGCCGCATAGGCTGTGTGGTTAATACTAACCACCTGGCCATAACACAGGAGAGAGCAAGCCGCACTGCCTTCAAGCCGCCTGTGCCTAACCACCAGACTACCTGGTCTCCCAACCAGCAACAACTAGCAAGCAACCCGCAGGAGAGAAATCGCCAGACCGCCAGGTCTCCAAGCCGCCATAGACAGACCGCCGGACCGCCCGCTCTCCATATCAACACTCCCCCTCAAGCTGGAGCATATATATCGATCATGCCCAGCTTGTTGCAAATGTGAAAGAAGGAAGCAGACACTGGCTTGGTGAAGATATCTGCTAACTCATTGTAAGAGGTAACAAACGGAGTACATATCTGTTTCTTCAAAAACTCTTCCCGAATATAATGGAAGTCGACTTCAATGTGCTTTATCCTCTCATGGAAGACCAGATTTTTAGAGATATATATAGGGGCTTTGTTGTCGCAGAACATAGGTAGAGGATGGTGGTAGACATCTTCTAAGTCCAGTATGAGAGACCGCAACCATTTTAATTCACATGTGGTCGACGCCATGCTTCGATATTCAACTTCTACAATAGATCTGGAGACAACATACTTTTTCTTGCTATTCTAGCTCACAAGGTTTCCCCCCACAAATGTGCAAAATCCCGATGTGGACTTGCGATCTCCTTTGTCATCAGCATAGTTAGAATCCGAGTATGCTTCAACCTTCAAAGGACCATTCTTCTGAAACAGTAGTCCTTTACTTGGCACGGCTTTAACATACTCCAATATCCTCAGGGCAGACTGTAGATGGAACTCCCTAGGAGCTTGCATGAACTGGCTAACCTTGCCTACAACATAGGAGATGTCGGGTCTAGTTACCGTGAGATAAATGAGTTTGTCGACCAGACGCCTGTACCTTGAAACATCAGATAGAAGAGGCGAGTAATCTGTCCAGTTTTATCTTCTCTAGTAGCCATGGGGCATCGACCAGGTTTTGCCCCAGTCAACCCTGTCTCTTTTAGAATATCAAGGGCATACTTACGTTGGGAGAGGACCAAGGAGTTGGGCTTTCGAGAGATTTCAATCCCCAGAAAGTATTTTGGAGAGTTCATATCTTTCGTGACCATATGTTGACGGAGATGCTTCTTTGTCAATGCTAACCCAGCCTGATCATCTCTAGTGAGAAGAATATCATACACATATACGATAAGAACCACCAGACTCAGGGAGGTTTTGCAAATAAACAATGAGTGATCGGCAGAACTTCTAGTAAAACCTATGTCTGCCACAATGCTATTAAACTTGTCAAACCAAACCCGTGGGCTTAGCTTTAGGCCATAAATTGCCTTCTTAAGCGTGCATACCTGTGTCTCCTCCTGAGCAACATACCCAGGAGGTTGCTCCACATAGACATCCTCCGAAAGATCACCGTAGAGAAAGGCATTTTTGACATCCAGTTGTGAAAAGGGCCAATCCTTGTTGACGGCCACAAAGAGGAGAACCCGAATGGTGCTGAGACGAGTAACGGGAGAAAAGGTATCAAAATAATCAATACCATAAGTCTGGGTGAAGCCTTTTGCGACAAGGCACACCTTGTATCGATCCACACTGCCATCCGGCCTGAACTTCACAACAAAGATCCAGCGACAGCCAACAACATCTGTGCCCAGCGGAGGAGGAACAAGGGTCCATGTGCCCCGCTCAGTGAGGGTGGAAATTTCCTTATACATGGCTGCCTTCCAATGAGGAATAACTAGGGTGTCCTGGTAGGTGCGAGGAGTGGTAGTGGCAGATATAGCCAATGCAAAGTTCCTGCGAGAGGGAGTAAGACGATCATAGGAAATAATAGTAGCAAGACAGTGTTGGGTATAGGTCCGCACCCCTTTGCGAAGAGAAATGGGAAGATCCAGATCGACATGTTCCTCAGTATCCAGTACATCCGTGGTGGAGAGAGTTGTCCCGGGAGTAGAGAGAGACGACCGCGGAGAAGAAGGTGAAGGCAGTTGAGGTGGAGATAGAGGAATAGGGGACGGAGGATGTAACAGAGGAGGAGAAAACTCGGTAGGTGTAGACAGGATAGAGGCGACGGGAGTAGGAGAAATCTCGGTAGGAAAAGCAGGAACATCAGGTATAGGAGAGGAGTCTGTAGAGAAATATGACGCATTTTCAAAGAAGGTTACGTTCGCGGAGACGAACTGCTTGCGGAGAATAGGGTCAAAACAACAATAGCCTTTCTGAGTGGTAGAGTAACCCAGAAAGACACAATTGGTGGCACGTGGGGAGAGTTTTTCACAAGTGGAGGAGGGATCGTACACAAAGGTCGTGTACCCAAATATACACAAAGGAAGAGGAAATAGATCCTTGCATGGATAGAGAATGGAGAATGAGGTTTGATTGTGGAGAACCGTGGAGGGAATGCGATTAATAAGATAGCGAGAGATGAGAATAACATAGCACCAATAGGAGCGAGTAACCTGCATTTGTGTCATCAGAGTGCGAGCGACATAAAGAGGTGATGGTTTTGCGTTCAGCTACTCCATTTTGTTGTGAGGTATAGACACAGCTAGTTTGATGAACAATCTCATGTGCATACAGAAAGAAGAAAAATCTTGGCTAAGATATTCTTTGGCGTTATCAGAGCGAAAGAAATTAATAGATTCATCAAACTGTGTTTTAATCATGAAATAAAAGGATGTCCATATAGAGAACAATTCAGAGCGATCTTTTAAGAGATACATCCATGTACAATAAGAGAAATCATCAATGAACGTTACAAAATACGAACTACCCCGACATATGGTGAGGATAAAAGCAGGACCCCAGATATCAAAGTGAATTAAATCAAACGAATGGGAAGATCCACGACCTTGCTTTGGTGGGAAGGAGGAGCGGTGATGCTTGCCGAGCTGACAGGCTTCACAGTTGAGAGGACTTTGCGGAGGTAGTTGGGGTAGAAGTTGACGAAGAAGTCGTGGAGGAGCATGACCAAGACGAAGATGCCATTGGAGAAGATCTGTAGAAGAGGAGGAGAAGGCATATGAAGCAAAAATGTTGTCGAGAAAGTAGAGGCCACCACTCTCAGTCCCAGTAGCAATCGTCCGTTGGGAGTCCGGATCCTGAAAAGAACAAGAAGTAGGAGTGAATGTGACGGAACACTATAGTTACTGGCATAGAAAGTAACCGATAATAAATTGCAAGGGAACTTCAGCACATAGAGGGTATCCGCTAAGAGAAGAGATGGAGTTACTTGAACCACTCCCGTCCCATTGACCAGTGATGGAGAGCCATTCGCAACAATGACCAGGGGCAACCGATCATGTGTTTCTAGGAGAGAAAAACACTGAGGATTGCATGTCATATAATTGGTAGCACCAGAGTCGATCAGCCATTTTCCGTGTGTAACGACGTGGGCACTACTGAAAGATGTGAACACTGAGGCGGACTGCTTTTAGGTGGAAGCCATAGAAGAGAGACCGCGCGAGCAGCAAAGAGGAGACCGCACGAGAACAGCAGGATGCGACGAGAAGACCAAACCGCACGAGAACAGTAGGATGCGGCGAGAAGACCAAGTCATGGAGAGAACAACAGGATGCGGCGAATAAGAGAAGTTCGCGGCGAGAATAGCAAGGCGCAGCAACAACAACAAGCCGCAGCAAGAAAAGAAGGTCGCGGTGACTAGGAACATGTCGTGGAGAGATGGGCAGGAAGAGGCGACTAAGAGCAGGTTGCGAGCAAAAATAAACCTCAGCGACTACGAACAGGTCGCGACGAGGTAGAAAAGGCAAACAGAGAGGTCGTGAAAGTAGGTCGCAAGAAGAAGGGGCAAACCGCAAAAACAGGTCGCGAGAAGACAATTCGCGACAAGGAAACCGCGTGAATAATAAAAGGAAACCGCGTGGAAAAAGAGAAGGAACGGAGCAAAGAGGTCGCGAAAACAGGTCGCGAATATAAAGGGAGAGCGGGCAAACCGCGCAGACAAGGTAGACTAAACTGCGCTGACAAAGAGGTACACTGAATCAGGTGGAAAAGTTTGAGTCCTCTGATACCATGTGCGAACAGGAAAAAGAAGACCAAAATTTGGACTAACAGACTTTTATTATCCAAAATATGTAACTATTACAAAGGAATAACCTCCCTTTCATAGAATTGAGGAGATGAGAGAGATTACACATAAGCAATGTGGGACTAATAAATACATGTACAAGCTACTATACAAACCGCACAAGTCGCATAGGCCGCGCGGTTAAGACTAACTACCCGGCCATAACACCAGAGGGAGCAAGCCGCACTACCTTCAAGCCGCTTTTGCTAAACCACCAGACTGCCCGGTCTCCCAACCAGCAACAACTAGCAAGCAACCCGTTGGAGAGAAATCGCCAGACTGCACGGTCTCCAAGCCATCATAGACAGACCGCCAGACCGCCCGACCTCCATATCAACAACAGCTAAGGTGGATTTGCTGGAAACTTCTATGGGACAAAACTTCAAGGCAACAAATGACTACATGTATAAGAATACTTAGTGGCTATATAATCAGCTGACCGGAAATCAAGTTTCGGTTGTGTCTGTACCAGCACTTAATGAGGTTCATCCTCCCCAGGATTACTCTCAGTACTGGTCAGACACTCCGAATCTACAAAATGTTTATTAGGATATTGTTGTTACTACTGCGTTATTCCCAAAGGTTCAGAGGATAGAAGACCCTGCTCCCCCAGCTTA
Source organism: Platanthera zijinensis (assembly GCA_039513925.1). Taxonomy (NCBI): domain Eukaryota; kingdom Viridiplantae; phylum Streptophyta; class Magnoliopsida; order Asparagales; family Orchidaceae; genus Platanthera; species Platanthera zijinensis. The sequence goes on from CM077088.1 coordinate 102,178,731, forward strand.
CAAGAGAAGAAAATATGGGGAAGGCACATCTGAAGTAAGGTCAGAACCAGTAAGAGAAGAACCGTTCAGAGAAATGGAAGAGGTCTAGAGCCCAATCTCTAGAGGAATCATATTAGACACATTCTCCTTGGTCAATCTTGGAGAAGAAAAGCATCAACATCACTATGACCAAGAGGAATAGAACAAATACAAGGTGGCATGCACAAAGAGGAGAATACATTTCAGGAACAACCACAGTGCTGATCTGATGACTCAAGCCCCTCCTAGATACTATCCAAAGCCAAGGGCTTATTTTGAAAGACAACGAGCGAAGAGGCAGAACATGCAGATCTGAAAATCATATTTTAATTTTTAAGTGTTGTGGGCTGCCCTCCCAAAACTATAAACATTTTGATTTATATATATATATGAATTCCATAAATTGTCAGAAATGCGTATTTATTTTAATTACATTAATATTTTTGCTTGCATTAAAGTTTTATTATTCGTTATGTGCAATTCACCTTAGCTTGTAGGATTTTGACTTCTTCAAATAGGGAGAGATTGTTGGGTATTATATCCACAATAACGCTGATTTGAAGAAGGGTCCAGTCAAGCTAAGATGAATTGAGATTGTATTTGATGCTACTGTTTAGTTATATACTTGCAGGTCTACAATGTCAAGTACACACCAATATTAGGTTACCGTGGGTCAGTAAACACAAGACAATACAATGTAATTCCTAATTTTGTAGGGCAATGTGTTGACTCACGTGTAATCATTGGGATGTACTTCTATCACAAGTATAAGAGAAGCCTCAAGGATGGTCAAGGGTTAGGCCCAGGAAAAATAGGAATTTTACCTAAGTAAAATTCGGCGAGTATGGTTAAGCATACACATCGAATTCGTCGAGTATCGTCATTGATACACGCCGAATTCGTCGAGTATACTTACCAATACCCGTCGAATTCTCGTATATACTTAGGATAAATTATTTGAAGAATTGAAAAATCTGTTAAGTAAAATTCGCCGAGTATCGTCGTGCATACTCGTCGAATTCGTCGAATGTGTCTAATGATACTTGCTGAATTCGTCGAATATGCTAAGTGATACACGCCAAATTTGTCGAGTCCAGTCGACACTACTTCTCTAGATTTTTTTCAAGTAGAATTCGTCTAATATCAAAGAGTTGAGTGCCATGGCGTTGAGTGTGTCGAGTCTGTTGACCGATACTCGACAAATTTGTCGAGTAGCCAGGTGATACTCAATGAATTCGTCGAGTATGACTCCTCGCTATAGCATTGAGTGACCAGCCGGCCTAGGATGATTTGGCTAAGTCCTTTTTGTCGTATATCAAGGTGTATTCGAAGAGTATCATTATAATACTCAACGATACTAAACGAATTTGACTTAGGTCATTTTTCTGAAAATTTCTTCCTCCTGTCACGGGTTCGGTCGGCCATGTACAATGTTTTTTAGCTTACGTTTTTGGAAATACTCTTTATACCGTTGGAGGTATTATCTCTATAAATACCTAGGGATATCTTATTTATTGCTAATCTTGCTATTATGCTAATTTGCTCTCCGATTCAAACGAAAAAAACTTTCCAAAATCAGCGAACGTCGGCCTCCTGTTCGCACGCGATTTCTGATCGACCAATACCCGCAAGCACAGCAAGATCTCATCTTCCTCGACCTCTACATCTGGATTGCTTCCTTCTAAAGACTTTTATTCCTCCAAATCTAGACGTGTGAAGACTCAAGATTAAAGTTCTTCAAGATTTCAACTTTCTGAGTTCTCCAAGCTTCAAGATCTACTTTTACGAAGAACATCAGAGCGAAGACTTGTAATCGTTATTTTGTTGTAATATTCATTTGCGTATTGTAGGAGATTTTTCTCCGAGTTTGTAAATCTATTTGTGAATCGAGTGAGTAGGTCCGGTTGTGGATTGAGTAAGTAGATCCGGTTTGTGGATCGAGTTGTAGGAGAGGTTGTTCTCCGAGTAGTAGGAGTGTCATCTCAGAGTTTTAGCAATTGAGGCTCCGAGGTGTAAGATTTGATGAAATATGAGTTTGGTGAAGTAGTTGAATCTTGCCCTTTGTGGTAGATAGGTGAAGAGGGAAAGTGGACGTACCCAACTCGGGGAACCACTATAAATATTTGTGCTTGTGTGCTTGATTTTTAAGTGATTTTTATTCCATGAAAAGACACAAACATCACATATTCACCCCCCTCTAGGAGATTTTGGTATACCATAGATACTTCAGTACATCCACTGTCCCTCCCACCATTCTAATAGTGTGTTAGACAATGTCAACATCACCAAACTCGACTCAATGAGCTTACAACTCAGATCCCTCAGGATCTCTCAAACTCTTCAAAGTACTACCTTAGGCCCAAGGCCCTACACTCAGAGAAATATTCTCCTACTCTCAGTGATCTGCTCCAGAACACCTACCTCAGACTTTAACTCAAAGTCCTACACTATGATCCACCTCTGGATCCTACCTCAGAGAAAAACTCTCCTATAACTCAGATTCTAAACTAGAATTCTACAACTCAGGCACAAAGGCCCTACACTCAGATATATAGAAAAGATTCTACCTCTTTCTTTATAGTTTAGGCTTACACTCAGATCAGTTAAGATCCTATAAAAAGGAATGTTGGTTGTTGATGTATATTGACTCCAAAGAAATATCCTCTGAGTCTTCCTCTTCCTGAAGTGAGATGACTCAGTAGTATCTACTACACATCTCCGAGGATGGATCTTCAAGAATGTATTGTTTGAGCTGTGAAGTAAATGCAGCTAGGGCTAGCTCTGTTCCTCCTTCTACCCCAGAGAGATGACTCCCCAAAATTGTTGTTGAAGGTGAGAATGACAACAACAATCTTTCTTGAACTTTCAGATCAACAGTACAAGTGATTTCTTCAAGCTCTACAACTTTGTTCAAAGGAAGAACACAAAGCTATAATTCTCCAAAAGTTTTTTCCTTCTTCCTTAGAGTACTACTTTTGTATCCCGCCATCCAATGGCTCTTTGAGAAGTGGGACTACCCAGAGTTGGTAGCTGCAACTTTTCTTTAGCATTAATTGTTATACAACAGGCAAGCAGCGCCATTTGTCATCTACTGTTCAGTTCCCGTAACATTTGAATTTCTGCTGACATCATCATGACTCAGCATCTATGGACTTAGCCAAATTCAGACAATTCTACATAGGCGAGTGAAGACTTGACACTCAACACCAAAACACTTGGGCAGAATTATGCACCACTAGGCATTGAGTGATAATTCATTACTCAACAAATATTCACAATTGAAGTCAAACTGACTAGGCGTTGACTGAGCCTTGATCACTCAATGAATCTGGACTTGATCGATTTTCTTTGTATTAAGGCGTTGAGTGAGTTATCATCATTCAACACTTTCTGCCTTTGCCTATTTTATTGAATATGCATTGAGTGAACTGCCTTCACTCAACACCCCTGTCCTTCGACATATTTTCTGTTTAATAGGCGTTGAGTGAGTTTTCTTCACTCAACGCATCTATCCACAGAAAGATTTCTAAGACAAACAACCATGCAGCTCTGACTAAACTATGTTCTATCAATGCTTTTCCTTCTGGGCATTGAGTGAAATGCCTTCACTCAACGCTTCTGGACTTAGCTAGAATTCTTGGCAGCTTCTCTCTGGCATTGACTGTTTGAGCTATACTTTATGCTTTTGGCTCAAGGCATTGAGTGAATTGCCTTCACTCAATTCTTCTGGACTTAAATAAATTTCTGCTTTGGCAATGTTGAGGCTTTGACTTCCTAGGCTTTACTCAATGCTTAAAGCCATTTGGTGTTGAGTGAACTTCTTTCACTCAACACATCTGGACATAGGAAGATTTCTACCCTGTCGGCATCCTGTATTGTATCCACCTATCATTGTTGCTTAGATAACCTGTTAAAATAGTGAACAAAGAGCAACCTGCATACATAGAACTTAGAGCATGCATCAAATACAATCCTGTGTATACCAGTGTCTTATTGGCTTTCTTCAAATATGGGACATTGTGATCAATGGACCCAATAAGGCGCTTGTCGAGGTCAAGGACCTTCTCATCGACAAACTCTCGGTCATTCTCGGCATCTCTGAATTTCTTACTGAAGCTAATTCCCCTCTGTGTGACCATGTGAGCGAGCTCAGTGGCGCATAGGTGGGCCTATGAGCTCTCGTAAGTGAGCTCCTTTATCATCAGCCTATCATATTACTCTGCATCTTGGGAACCATACAGTCCATAGCTTAGGGAATATGCATCCTCGCTAGCGTGACCGGTCTCGGTCTAAGAGGCCATGAGGGCAGAGAGAGACTTGGTGCAAGTCATTATCCCATGCGAGCGGAGTTTACCCATAACCATCTTTGGGCTTCTACCCCAACCCGAAGTTGGGATACATGTAGAGTGTTCCCAATTCTCCGCCCCCAGCTTACCACCTTCTTGTGTCTTCCCTATTGAATGGGTAGGCTCACTCGCTAGAACGGGCTTCTTCGGGAGGGTTGGCTCGCCAGAGGGAGCAGGTTTCTTGGATGCAATGGTCTTTAGGTTCTTCGAGGGCCTGCCGTACGACAATCCTGCGTCAGGAACTCTCCCAGGCTCTCCTCTCTTCTTCTTTCCATTGCCAGAAATGAGTGCTCGCAGGTCATCAGCATACGTGGCGGGTGCAGATTGAGCGAAGGTAAGGGCGGTATCCACCCTACCCTTTCCTTTTTTGGCGGGTGTGCAGGGAAGCCAGGTGAAATTGTGCTTTAAGATGTCATAAGAGGAGAAATAAAGTTACGAGAAAGGCACGCGAACTTACTAGTGCCCGAGAGTACAAATAGTAGCAAGTCGATGTTGTGCTTTAGATGGGCGACCTTAAAGTTCTTTCCTAAGAAGAACTTATGTAGTTTTTCATCCTCGTCGTCGACGTGTGGTGTTCGGCAGGTGATCTCATCCCTTTGTATTAGCGCGCATGGGATGTTGTCGTGGTCACCCTTGACAAGGATGAATCAGTTGGTCTAGTAGTGGGCTTTGTTGATGGTATCACAGACTTTGATCTGTGAGCCGGTGAGGAAGGCCACGCCATCGCTGGTGGCTCTATAGATGAGTAAATTTCAGAAGAACGACAAGTTAAACTCCATCCTATCCTCGTATAGATAGCACGCATAGGGCACCAACATCGAGATCCTATTGGGTGGGATCTACGAGGGGACCAGCCCAAAGTACTTGAGAAATTGCTTCATCTTCGTCCATAGCGGGAGGCGAAGTCCCTTCTCGAAGTGCGACAGAGGATTGGTGAGTTCATCCTCCTTGATGGAATTTATAGACTCGCATTCCTTAGGCACATGAGCTTCGAACCCTGCCGGCACAAAATCTGCGATGATTTCAGGCATGTCTTCCTCTAAGACTGTCCGTCATGGAAGACGTACTCAAGGAAGTGAGCCATGTAGTTATGGCGCCCCTCCTCATCGTCGCTGACCATCTTGCAAGCACGAAGTGCGAGTGCTTGGTAGGTTGAAGAGAAAAGGAGTAAAAGTAGTTATGAAGGTAGGTGAAGATCGGTCTGGGGAGTATTTATAGAAGTTAGGGGTGGGTCCGGCCAATTGGCGTGAATCCACATGCCGCCCCCGAGCTCGCAAGTCATCCCGTGGCAGGCTTCATCTCAATAAACTAGTGGATCGCAGCCTGAACACATCCATTTGAAAAAAAAACTGCTTAATATAATAAGCCCCGCACTCGCAGCGAAACAGACAGTACTCATGCAGAATGATCAAAATTACTAAATATTCACGAGATAGCAGGCTTTGTCCAGATAGTTCTCGCATGACATAAAAGGAATAATAAACAAATTTAGTTCGCAAAAATCTCATTCTCGCGAAATTAGTATGGGACCCATTTCCATGAGCCATGTCCTCGCATCCTCACTTGCGGACCTACACTCTAGGTAACTTCTTCGCGAACACCTACAACTTCATGATGAAGAGTTTGACAACATTCCTCCATCTTCTTCAAATGCGTCTCCAGTGAAGCCATGTTACCTCTGAGAAGTCTCTGCATCACACTCATAAGCGAGGCACACTCGCGTTCTAGCGTCTCCACTCACTGTTGTAGAGCGAGCAGTTTAGGAAAGTTGTCTTTCACCGGCTAAGCTCGCTCATCTTGTATCATTGACCGGCTAAGCTATCATTCACCGGCTAAGCTGTCATTCATCGCAGAATAATCGCCACCCTCTCAGTTAATTCCACAATAGTTACTGGCTCGCCAAGGAAGCCTCGGATCATGTCAGGAGAGGGTGGTGCTAAGTACATCACGGCAACATCCTGATCAGCTCTTATAGAGATTTCGGTCACGTGTGGTGAAGGAAAGCGAGAGATCAATAAAAGCAAGTGCGATGAAAATTGCGAGATGGGTCAACTACTTACCTAGGGAGGTCTCGCCCTCCTTACCTGGGCGATACGAAGGGAAGGCTTGGTTGACCCCCGAAAGGATCATTAAGGGGTAGTATCATTGACTTTCCGGATATGACTCGTGGGACAATAGGATTGCGAGAAGATTGTACTTGCATCACCGAGGTCCCTGTGCCCCCACACACCAAGGATTTCGCGTCGTTAGCGAGATATGGACTGAGGTTGCGAGTTAGAGATCTGGTCGGCGAGGGAGTCGAGATGGCAACAATAAAAGGAGGTACTGCGCAGACACAAGGGAAGTTCAAAATCGCGCTCGCCGGAGAGTGCTAATAGAATCAAGAAAAAACTTATTAACTAGGAATCTACACACGAGTATCCGGCTTGCCCCGACTTGCAGGCATTTCCCACGCCTCGTCAGTAGAGGCATTTGACTGTGAAGGTGTGTGCCAAGAGCTTGATTCAGCTCCGCGAATACTGAATCAACATTTTACAACGAAATTACGGAAGAACGTACGAGGGTTGAGAAATTGCCTCGCAGATGGAGTCAGGTTGAAGAGATTTTGGTGATCCTGACACATCTCCGAGGGATTAGCCCTCAACTTCTTGAGCGCTTGGTCCTCCAATTTCTTCGTCACAAGTCGGGACGAGTGCTCCATAGCGATGGCCATCAGGTTGGTAGTGTGTCAGTGTTGTTCTTCTCTAAGTCAGAAGTTAGACACGCGAGAGCAGCTTGCGAGATCGGCATAGCGATGGAGAGTGGGAGCTTTCTCAAGGAGCGAAGGAAGAAGAGGGGGGAGGGGGTTTACAGGGGTGACCACCACAACCACCCCCCCCCCCACGATATTTATAAGTTTGGGTGGGTGCCTAGCAGAAGATTCCCTTCGGCCCCCAATCGCCAAATAACGTCGGGGTTGAACTATCTTTCCGAGCTTGGGATAGGTTTTTCAAAGAGCGGGGATTGTGTACAACCCCATAATTATCGTGTGGGCCCAACTGTCCCAAAAGCACGAAGCAAAGGGTCAGTTTTATCTAGCACTCGCTGCTTGTCTAGTGTAGTAATAGGCGAGCAGAGCCTGCGATTTGATGTCTCGCTCGTAGACGAGAGGCAAGGTGGAGAGTGGCTAACTCCATCAAGTACTCATCACCCAAGCAAGTGGCGAGAGCTCAGTCTCATCGAGTTCTCGATGCCTAGGCGAGAAGGCTGAGGTGCGCCGACTCAACAATAGAGGATATTTATTTCGATTTTTCTTTTTTCAGATAATTGATTTTTGGCCTCCCATTAGCCTCTCTATATAGCAGAGTCTCGCTATTGGCAGACCACTTTGGGCTGTATTTAATAGTATTCAGAATGAGGGATCTCGCTATTGGCATACCATCCCCCCGAAAACTATAAATAGACCCCAATTACACCTTTGGAGATGACCTCTTTTGGAGTTCTCCTCTCCCGTAGCTACCTTTGGTTGGCAGGAAATTCAACTCATCATTCACTATAGTCTATGGTTGGGGGGTCGGAAGTTCCCTTGGCTATCCAAAAATGCTCGATCCAACATTAGTTTGGTAGGGGAAGCAATCAGGTACTCACCGCCCAGGCGAGTGGAGAGAGCTCAGTCTCATCGAGTTCTCGCCGCCTAAGCGAGCAGGCTGAGGTGCGTCGACTCAACATTAGAGGATATTTATTTCCATTTTTCTTTTTTCAGATAATTGATTTCTGGCATGCCATTAGCCTCTCTACAAAGCAGAGTCTCGTTATTGGAAGACCACTTTGGGATGCATTTAACAGTATTCAGAAGGAGGGTTCTCTCTATTGGCAGACCATCCCCGGAAAACTATAAATTGACCCCCAATGGCACCTTTAGAGATGACCTCTTTTGGAGTTCTCCTCTCCCCTAGCGAGCTTTGGTTGGTAGGAACTTCAACTAATCATTCACTGTAGTCTCTGGTTTGGTGGTCGAAAGATCCCTTGGCTATCCAAAAATGCTCGGTCCAGTATTAGTTTTGGAGGGGAAGCAATCAAAGATCTTCCGGGTGTGCGGCGGGACCTCCTCACTGCGACTCGAGGTATGTTTGAGATCGTTCTGGTGGGAAGGTTTCTAAATTCTAAGTCCACATCTGAGGCACTCACTTGAGGGAAGTAAAGAAGAGCTACACCTTTGGACGCTTCTTTGTATCACACCTTTGATGGTAGATCTTCTTGGCATTGAGCCGCATTTTGATGTTGAGCGAGTATGTTAGGTGTTGGCACCATTGCTTTGTATGTTGCTTTGGGGGTGGCAAGTGGAGATTTGTCTAATCCTTCGTTGTTGGCGGGCACTGACCACCAAAGTGGGTAACCCCCTGGCGATGTCATGTGTAGGTCTTGTGACCTCATTTATTGTCTGGTGAGCGCCGTCTGCCAAGGGTGGTTGGTCCCTCGAAAGGACAGGCGTAGGTATTGCAACCTTACCTATATGGTAGGCGTCGACCACTAAGAGGGGTTGGCTCGTAGCGACGACCGGCGTAGGTCTTGCGACTTTACAAATTTGGTGGGCGTCGACAGCCGAGGGGGGTTGGCCCCTAACGATGACAGGAGTAGGTCTTGAGACCTTACCTATTTGGCGAGTGTCGACCACCAAGGGGGTTGGTCCTTAGCGGTGAAAGGCGTAGGTCTTGTGACCTTACCTATTTGGCATGCATCGATCGCCAAGGGGGATTGGTCCCTAGTGGCGACAGGCGTAGGTCTTGCGACCTTACCTATTTGGCGAGCATCGACCGCCAAGTGGGGTTGGTCCCTTGCGGGGACAAGCGTAGGTCTTGTGACCTAACCTATTTGGCAGGCGTCAACCGCCGAGGGGTGTTGATCCCTAGCGGAAACAGACATAGGTATTGCGATCTTACCTATTTGGCGGGTGTCAACTTCCAAGGGGGAGTTTGTCCCTGGTAGCGACATATGTAGGTCTTGCGACCTTACCTATTTGGCGGGCATCAACCATCAAGGGGGGTTGGTCTCTGGAGGCAATAGGCATAGGTCTTGCGACCTTAGCTATTTGGCTTGCAGTTTGAAGCATATGAAATAAATGGAATTAGATTATCAACTTGAAAAAAAGTATCGAAGCTGTGCAAACAAAGTCAGCTTGGAAGAAGAATAAGCGTTGGCACAATTCCATGAATATGGGGGAGGTTTTCTCCTAGAATGATTTAGGGGCTGCCCCCAATCTTGTTCTACCAAACAGGTGGTTGACCATTCATTAGCCTGGGCGGCGCTTGCTGATTCGGTGTTTTGCCGCACAAGAACCTTTTCAGAAGCCCTCTGCAGAGAAGACGATCGATTTCCTTTTTCAGCTCAGTAAAATCTTTTATGTTGTGTTTGTGTCCGTGATGGAACTCACAATGCTGAGACTAATCGCCCTTGTTTGAAACAATTATCTTGGGTCGGTAGAGTGCTACCTTATCATGGATTGCATAGAGTACGTTTGACCTGGTATTGCTGAGAATAGGGATGATACATCCGAAATAGATGTATATAATACAAAGTACACATGCCAGATCAAGTAATAAAATGAGAGTAGTGATCGTTCCCACGAGCAAGTGACTAATTTAATTCTTGCAAACTCAACATTTTCTTCAAATCCAAGCCAAATTAATTAATTAAAGTTTTTTTAAAAATTTTTTAAATACTAATAAAAATAAATAACTATTTCTTATGAAAATAACTTTTATCAATATAAGAAAGTAGTCTTTTACTCCAATTTTTTATGTCTATCATGATAAATGGCTAAAATGATGGTTTATGAAAATATTTGAATAATTTATCTTGCAACGATTTTAAAGCGGATATATGTATATCTTGATATCAGAAATCATTATATCCTTCTTTTCCATTATCATCTCTAACTCAGGTGAATTGAAGAATATTAATAACAATGATAATCTATGTTAGCATGAAAGTGAAATCCCGTTCTCCCTTCGCTTGATATGTTAACTTTATGATGAACTTACGTCTCTCCACTCTCGAATCTTGAAATGCAGTAAAATACAGAACCTTGGTTTAAGAAAACCTACGTCACTCCTCTCTCGAATCTCGGAACGTAGGAAGAAAATCTTCACCCAAATACTATTGTTTTTCCTAGCTTAAATCTTGAAACGTAATAAATAAATGAAGAATCAAAATTCATTAAAATCATAAACCAGCAAAGATAAATCAACAAACATTCATAAGCTTTAAAAGAAATTCATTATCACAACATACATAGTACTCTCATCATACAAGACTAAGGAAAAAAATTTCATATTTGAGGAAAAACAATATGTAATTAAAAAGATCTTACAAAACTTTATGATTAAAATCAAATGTTGTAGGAATTCTTCTCATGATTTTTGCTCTAGCCATCGATTTCTTCTATCTCCTCTAGTCGTTCCTCCTCCAAAATGATGATGGTTATTATGATATTAAGGATTCCCAAAAATTCCCCTCTCTTCTCTTTTTTATGTTGGTCGAACCCCCTCTTTTCAGCCCCTCAAATTTGGTTCAAAAGAAAGATATCTCCAAAGAATCTTTTTTCCTTTTATATAAATTGTGTTCTTTAAGGGAAAATCTTTTTAATGAAAAATGATATCATTTTTTGTCGAAATTCAGCCCTTTTAAGATAATAGTTTGCTCTTTTATTTCATGTCAAAATGAACCAAGGCTCCCCTTTTTGAATTTTCAAATGGCGTGCAGATTTGAATTTCAGATTTTAACTTATTGCAATAATTAAAACAGGTTGTTGCAACAATCTGTGCAAGCCAAAATATAAGTCCAGCTTAACTTCTTTGGATCGAATTCTTCTGCATTTCTAGCAAGAAAACATATGAAAAATAGCCAAATTAATCTCAAATAAAATAAATATGAATTTACTTATGTTTTACTTTTTTAAAACATTTTTTCCTCATTATGATGAATATTAAATTATGATAATGAACTAGATAACTTTTTTTTGGAAAGTTATCACACCCCCACACTTAAACTTTTGCTAGTCCATAGTAAAGATAATTCATATCATTAATTTGAATGAAGAAGTAATATCAAGATGCAAATTCAAATATCCTTTTTTCTTGAAAACAAATCAAAATGTACTCAAGAAATTTGCTTTAATCAACTAATAAGCCTACCAATCAAATAATAATAGCTCAATCATTCACAAATCCAATAGTTTGATATAATATAAAGCTCAAGTAAGGCTCTTAGTGCGGTACATGCTTTTCTTTAAAAATAATTTACTCTTATGCAATATGTCTTATTGAACCTCCGTATTTACAAGAAAGGATAAGAATATGCTATGTTTTTTATTTAGCATCCACAAGAGTTAGTAGTTCAATTGAAAATAGGATCAACTTTGACTTGATTGAAAATTTATGGATAAATTTTCAATGTGGAATGACATTCCCCAATTAATAATCTAAATAATTCACCATATTATGAGGTTTATCAACATTTTTTTTATTTTTCTATTCATAGTTAGGATCATGCCAAGTATAAGTATGCAAACCTAGGCCGTATATCACTACAATATTTCTTTTCTCTCTTTTTTCCTTCATAGTTGGGATCATTCCAAGTATGTTTTCACATACCTAGGCTGTATATCACTATGACACATTTTTCTTCATAGTTGGGATCATTGCAAGTATATATACATATACTTAGGCTACATATCACTATGACATATTTAACAATTTATAAATAAAAATTAAACACCTATAAAAAGCTAACTTACTAAGACACAACTAGTAGGAATATATGGAAATTAAGCATGAAATAATGTGTACCAAAATGAAAAGGTTAAAGCTCAAATTTTCTAGTGGGTGATCAAAATGGAATAACTACCTAAGCTCATATCTTGGCTTACATCGTTAACTTAGTTCATACCCATCCCTTCCTATTATTTTTAGAAGTCAATTACAAAAGACTACGAGGAAGTAAAAAATTTTATTTCCAAAAAATTGTGCATAAAATAAATGCTTAAAAGAGCTTTACAAAAAAAATCTTGTTAATTTCAAATTCATAATTTGAACTCCTAGGATTTTTTGTTGTGCTAATTAATTATCATTGAATAACTAGAATAGCTTATTGATTAATTAAAATTAAAATTGAGATCATTCAATTTGCTTTCCATCAAGTTACCCTCCACCCAATTGGTAGGGGTTATTCCACCTCCACACTTAAGCATTTACTAGTCCCAACCAAAGATATTATTTTAAGCATGAAATGTTTTTTATTTTTTTGAATGAGGGAGCATTAAATAAATGAGAATAAAAAATTTTTGAAATTGAATACTCCCCTGAAATCCACAATTCGAAGTGTCTTCTCGTCTCTTCTCTTTTATACACAGAAAGAGAAATGACTTCAAAGATCATGTTGTTATGTCTAAATGAAGTGTACTTGCAGTGGTGAGCTCCAAAAAAGCTAAAATGTTAAACTAAAACAAAAAAAAACAAATGAGAAAACTACAAAGAAAATAGCACACAAATCTGGGTTGTCTCATAGTTGCTATTTTTTTCAAAACATAGATACTAAATAAGTAAATAATTAAAATTCCTAATTACTACTTTAACACAACAATAAGATTAGTTATTGTCTGCTTTAAAATATTATCTAGAGATAAAAGTGAAAGGTCCAAAGACCCAACAATAGGAGTAGAAAGGAGGGTCAATTCTCCATCCCTAAATCTTTTTCTTTTTTTACTTTTTTCTCTTCCATCATTCTGTCAGCATATGAATATCTCTTGCCTCCCTACAGCCAATCCTTCAAGGAAAACATGAGTGGTGACAGTGTGGTGGAATAAAGAATGAACTATGTCACTACAATGTACTTCCCTGCTAGAATTGACTTTCAGAATTACTAAAATACGAGTCAATAAATTCAAATTCTTGCAGGAATGCATTAATATCATCTTTAAAAAAATAGAGGTTGATTAACAGTGGCATGATCAGATTCAACTTCCAAAATATTTGCCACTACTAAATTTCCTTACACATGTTCAATCAAAGATATAAATAATTTATAATCATAAAAGTGATCTTTCTTTCACTCCTAGTAGGCTTCAAAGATTGATCGTTTTCGGAATCATAAGTATCATAGGAAGGGGGGCCCGAGAACTCAAGGGCCTCTGTGGCAAGTTGGACCTCATCTAATGAAGAGAGTGCAAGCATACTCATTATAAGGATATCATCTTCATCCCACCTCGGACGTCATCGTTCTGCAAAGAATCAGTCCCCCCATCCGAGAGGACAACATCTTCATCCCACTTTAGCGCAACCTCGGGTTTTGGATTATCACCCTGTGCATTATCTTCGACGTGATCGATAAAAATAGGTGTAGAAAATTCATGCAAAGAAGGTGGGGGAACCATAGTGATAGCATTATTAGATAATATATTGGATGGTTCCTCCATGGGTGAATCTAAAAATGGTAATGAATGTGTAGGGAGAGGCAGCTCTGTGACATCGTCGCACAGATCATCAACGAGGATGATGGATATATCTCTAATACTTCACCATAGATAAGGTGGTAAAGCGTATATATCATCTAAAATAGATGGAATGCTAGAATGAGAAGAGGATGTGATGATTTGGATTTTTCAGTTTATTATTCTTCTCTCTTTAGCATTGAAATGCAATGCAATCTTTCAAAGTGTCCTCGATGCTATGACAAAACAAACATTGTTTCTCATTTCTTCTCAGCCTTTGAGGGGCTGGGATGAAATGTGAAAATGATGCATGATATGGGGGTACATAATTATAAAAATTAGGTCCATTGTATGAAGTATCATCGGATGTTGGTACTTCATAGGGTGTGTCGTATGACCTATAAGTATAGTCTCCTTTATAACAATCATCACTACTATGGTCATATTCCCCGCACCATTGACATCGAGAATATAAATATGAATACATGATGTTGTAGGGGAGAATTCACCAAATGGGGAATAATCTTTGTAGGAGTCAACTACACACAACCAATTTAAATGGATACACATACTTTGAATTTTTTTATAAAAAGATTAGAAATAAATAAAATTAAAATGGCTAATTAAAAAAATTTATAAATCCTAGAAAATGAGAAAAAAAGTTGAGCTCTAAATACTCAGGTTTACTAATATTGTAAGAAAAGACACTAAATTAGTTGCACCTCCCCGACAACGACGCCAAAAACTTGATATTCCCGAAATAGATGTATATAATACGCAAATGCACGTGTCGGATCAAGTACTAAAATGAGAGTAGAGAACGTTCCCATGAGAAATTGACTAATCTAACGCTTGCAAGTACTAACTCAACTTTTTCTTTAAATCTAAGTCAAATTAATAAATTAAAGTTTTTGGTAAAATTATTTAAAATACTAATAAAATTAAATAACGATTTCCTACGAAAATAACTTTTATCAATATGAGAAAATAGTCTTGTACTCCTATTTCCTACATTTATTATGATGAATGATTAAAATGATGTCTTATGAAAATATTTGAATAATTTATCTTGTAACGATTTTAAAGTGGATATTTGTATCACTCGATATAAGAAATCACTATATCTCTCTTTTTCATTGTCATCTCTAACTCAGGTGAAATGAAGAATATTAATAATAATGAAAATCTATGTTACTAGCATGAAAGTGAAATCTCGTTCTCCCTTCGTTTGTCATGTTAAATTTATGATGCACTTATGTCTCTCCTCTCTCGAATTTTGAAACGCAATAAAATACAAAAACATGGTTTAAGAAAACCTACATCACTCCTCTCTCGAATCTCGCAATGTAGGAAGAAAATTTTCACCCAAATACTAATGTTTCTCCTCTCTCGAATCTTAAAATGCAATAAATAAATGAAGAAGCAAAATTTCAATAAAAAACATAAATCAACAAACATTCATAAGCTTTAAAAAAAATCATTATCAGAACATATATAGTAATCACATCGTACAAGACTAAGAAAAATTAGTTCATACTTAAGGAAAAACAATACGTAATTAAGAAGATCTTACAAAATATGATAGTTAAAATCAAACGCTGCAAGAATTCTTCTCTGGATTTTGGCTCTAGCCGCTGAATTTCCTTTTTCTCCTCTAGCCATTTCCTCCTCCAAAATGATGATGGTTATTAAGATATTGAGGATTCCCCAAAATCCCTTTCTTCTCCCTTTTATGCTGGCAGAACCCCCTTTTTCAACTCCTATAATTTGGTTCAGAAGAGTGATATCTCAAAAGGATCTTTTTCCTTTTATATAAATTATCATCTTTAAGGAAAAATCCTTTTAATGAAAAATGATATATTTCTTTGTAAAAATGCAGTCAGTTTAAGATGATATTTTACTTTTTTATTTCATGCCAAAACGAACCAAGGCTCCCCTTTTTCGAATTTGTAAATGGGGCCTAGATTTGAATTTAAACTTTAAATTTTGGATTCCAACATGTTGCAACAACTAAAACAAGTTATTGAAACAACCTGCGCATGCCAAAATATAAGTCCAGCTTAACTTCTCCGGATCGAATTCTTCGGCTTTTCTAGCAAAAAACATATGAAATAGTCAAATTAATCCCAAATAAAATAAATATGATTTTATTTTTTTTTACTCATTTAAATCATTTTTCCCTCATTATGATGAATATTAAATCAAAATAAAGAACTAGATAACTTCATTTTGGAAAGTTATCAAGGGTGGTCTAATGGCAATGGGTTTGCGGTTTACCGTAATGGTTACTATTCTTCTTCTGAGGTGACTTTTGTTCTCGCCATTTTTCTTTGAACTTTCTTTGAAATGTTGTCGGTGTGATTTGACTACTTCATCTGTCATAATTTGAGCCTAGACTTGGCATACAAGGTCGACATTGTCGGGGACCATTTCCCTCATTATTGCTGAATAAAATCTACTGGGTTGAATTCAAACTAGGAGGAAGTTACATAAAAGATAAGGGTCTACTCTTGGGATCTATCACGCTTCAGACATGAAATGGTGAAAAAAGTCCTTGATGATTTCATCCTTGCCCTAACGGATCCTTAACAGGTAATAGGGGTCCCAGATGATTCTACGGTTCATGATGAACACATTAATGAAGTGTTGTGATAGATTTGCAAAGGTATCAATCCCTCCTTATTTTAGGGAGTATAACCAGGAGCGAGCCTGCCCCTTAGTATTATTGAGAATGCTTGACATAGTAGTTGATCGGGGGCTCCACTGATCCTCTTGACGACGCCGAAATGATCAATATGGTCATGGGGGTCATTTGCTTCATTGAATGTTTCGAGCTTCAGGAGCTTAAAATCGTTCGGGATTGAGTACGTTAGGACCTCTGGCGCTAATGCTTTTCAAGGTTAGCGAGCGGCATGTCGCATGTCTTGTTCCTTTTCCTCGACAATCATGACAAGAATTTCTTGCGAGTGAGGACTTCTACTATAGGTTCAATTTCCTCTACTTTCAAGTGGTTGTGGCGATGCTAGGACTTCAAGTTCTCTGAGTGGGTGATCATTATGAATTTGTTTGGCCGAGCTGGGGAGTTCTTTTACGGATACATGGGGCTCCTGAGCGAAGTGCTTGGCTAGAGCACGATCTCGAGCTGGCGAAGGCAGACTGCCTAGTTTGAGGGTAGGATTATGAGCTTGTGGCGCTCCTCCGCTTTTCAGAAGCGTGAGGATCTATATTTGTTGCACTTCAATCTGACGCATGCATCCTTCCAATGTTGTATCAGGTGCATTCATGGCCACTCCTGCAAGAGGCATGCTGATGAGCGAGCGGGGGAGAGCTAAATTGACGTGCCCCATGGATTGATCTTTCAGTAGTGTGGGTGGATTTTCCTACTATGGTCACTAGTCATGAGTACCGTTGTAATAAGGGTACGGTCTTCTGAGTCTTTGGAAAACTCTTTAAATCTTTTGGGGAACGTGTTTGCACAGACGACGTCAAATTATTGCCGCCAACTCAACCCTCCTAGTTGACCAGACTAAACTAGACCGTTCTTAGCCCATGTAGTGATCGAGCACGCAATCAGTCACAGAAAATAGAAAGCTGAGAAGATAATTTTTTAACGTGGAAAACCCGTCAACTTGGTGAAAAATCACTTGGTTGGATCTGTTCCTAACAAACTTTCACTATTTGTTGTGGTGTTACAGAGCTTTTGAGGGAAGCGAGGGAAACATACTGCTTTTCATTACATTTATTAGATAAAGGGAGAGTACTGTATGGGCTTAGAGGGTGACAGGTCAGCACTCACAGAGCTAATTCTTTTTCTTGCTACAATAGGGAACTTCATACTTTGGATACTTTGAATGTTTTAGAGTCTTTAACTATTATTTGGAAGCAGAGTACTAGAATGTTAATCTAGAATGATGGTCTCGTCGGCTATTGGTGTGCTTGTTCCTAAGTTGAAAGCGTTGAGTGCTTATAGAATACCTGGGGGCGGAGTGCCTGGTGACGCGCTTAGAGTGGTGTGCGCAAGGGGTAGCATGCACAAGGAGGAATGTGCATACTACGGGATGAGCACACGTAGTAAGAGAGATGTGTACAAGGGGGAACACGCACAAAGCGGAACGTGGGCATGGAGGGACGTGCGCACCTTGGAGGAATCACACGCGCAAAGGGGGAATGCGCATAAGGAGGAATGTGCACACGAGGGAATGTGCGTACTTAGGAAGAGAGACGTATACAAGGGGGAATGCGCGCAAGGAGGAATATGCGCGCAGAGGGACGTGCACACCTTGGAGGAAAGACGCGCTCAAAGGGCAAATGCGTGTAAGGAGGAACATTCGCATGGGGAAATGCACACACAAAGGATTAAATACGCGTGCAAAGGGGTAATGCGCATAAGGAGGAACGTGCGCATGGGGGAATGCGCACACATAGGAGTAGAGAAGCATACAAGGGGAACACGTGCAAGGAGTAACGTGCGCACAGAGGGATGTGCGCACCTTGGTGGAAAGATGCACGCAAAGGGGGAATACACGCAAGGAGGAACATGCACACGAGGAAAGACACGCGCAAAGGGAGCACACGTAAGGGGGTAAAGTGCACACTTGGGTGGAGAGACGTGCGTAAGGGGGAGCACGTGCAAGGGAGAACGTGTGCACTTAGGAGGAAAGACGTGCGCAAGGGGGAGTGCGCGCAAGGGGAAACATGTGCACAAAGTTACATGTGCACATAGGAGGAGAGACACGCACAAGGAGGAGTGCGCGCAAGGAGAAAAATGTGCACGGAGGGATGTGAGCACTTAGGAGGAGAGATGTGTGCACGGGGGAATGCGCACAAGGAGGAACGTGCGCTCAATGGGGCGTGCAAATGTTGGAGGAGGAGAGAATGAGAAATCATGGGAGAATGGGTGAGGAGAGAGAAAATCTGTCGGAGGAGTGGGAGAGGAGAGAGAAAATTCATAGGAGGAGAGGGGAGGAGAGAGAAAATCTGTAGGAGGAGTGAGAAGAGAGAAAAATTCATAGAGAGAAAATCTGTAGGAGAAATTCCGGGCAAAGAAATGGCTTAAATGAAGGAGGGTTTGTGGCTCTATTTATATGCCTCAGAGGTGGTTATGGTGGTTATGCGTCTATCTGCAGTCCATAATCACCGTGTTCACTATTTATAGGCAAATATAATATAATAATTTTAAGGGACTATGGTTCAATACGAGCATTAATTTTATTAAATACAGACCATTATATTTTTGGGAATGCACTTTCTCCACTACAGTAGGTCCTGTGGGACGTTATGTTGGTGGTTACCCACTTACTCTACAGCGGCGATCGCTGGAGTGTGATCAGACGTTAAAGAGTCGGTGACGGCCAAGAATCCGGCCGACGGCATAGGTCGGTCGAATGGAAGAGGAGTTCAGTTACGATGACAGCGTCCGCGGTAGAGAGGATCGATGACGGCGGCCCGCGCGGGAAAGAGGGGAGACGACTGCGACGGCCGGGCTGCTGAAAGAGAGCTCGGATTTGGGCAGCCAAGTGGCCGCCCAATCCGAACAGCTAGTGGGTGGGATAGCTTATTGGCCTCCCTCCCCACTTAGCAAGAAGGGCCACCCAGATTTTGGCGGACCAAACCGGGTGGCCAGAGAGGCAGGGAGGCCAGGGGTCTGCCTGTTTCCACGAAACTCCACCAAGATCCGGGCAGCTAGGAAGCCGCCAGATCTGGGCGGCCAGAGGGCGGGGAAGCATCCCTCCCTCTATAGCGAAAGGGGCATCCTGGATCCGGGACGTTAGAAGGCCGCCGGGTCAAGGCGGCCAGGGGAGGGAGGCCGAAAGGTTGCCCTTCCCCCCAGAAATGTCGTGCCCTGCACGGGGCCCTTGGCCCCGCGTAGTTGCGTGCGGTTCTAGACTGCGCGAGGGGCACGCGGCTCCGAACCGCAGTCCGGGCGTGCATTTTGCTATGCGCATGCACTCACATGATCCACTGGAGTCGCGCGCATATTTGCGGGTGGCTGGAAGCCTACGCTGGCTGAAAAAGGGCATGTATGACCTGGAGGCCTCGCGGCGGTGCTCATGGAAGGCGAACATGTGCGCAGGTGCGGCCAGCCATCGGGTTTGCACTCGTTGGATTCGCAGTTCGACCGGACCAATTAATGAACCTCATTGATTATGATTTTAAATTAAGGTAATTGTGTTTGTTGGTAAAAAAACTATTTAGCAACATTTAAATGATAAATTTAAATTATGAATAATATCAATTATTTGTTATGGTTGTTCAAAAAATAAACTCGATCAAATTGCCACGAGTTAACCCATTGGAACTATAATTCGAATATAATTATGCGGTCCAATTCAATTTCCATTTTTCTCTAAGAAATTCTCACTTTCATCTATTGGATGTTGATGGAGATAGACATCTCTCTTAAAAAAGATGGGTGTGCACATAATCATACCCCTCATTGCACCTGATACCACAACACGCCAATTCCATCATGCATGACGCCAGAACCACCCGCGCACGCCGAAGGTGGCGGCCAAGCCGGCCACTAGCGCGTGGCCGAAGTGGCGACCGGATTGGATGCACTTCCCCGGCCGTCGACGAGCAGCCGAAGAGGCAGCCGAGATGGCCGCCCCTCCTCGGTCAATGGTCTGAAGGCGATCGAGCCGGGCTCCCCTCCTCGGCCGCCGGCATGCGACCGATAAGGCGGCCGAGCCAGTCGTACCTCCTCGGACCGCCAGCACGCGGTCAAGGGGAGGCCAGGCCGGCCGCCCCTCCTCGTCCGCCGGTGCGCGGCCAACAGGGCGGCCGAGCCGACCGCCCCGCCTCGGCCGCCGGCGCGCGGCCGAATGGGAGGATAGGTCGGCCTCCCCTCCTCGACCGCTCCTAGACGCCCCTCCTCGGTCGTTGGTGCACGACCGAAGACGCGGTAGGGTCGGTCGGCCCCTCCTCGGCCACCGATGCGCGACCGAGGTAGCGGCCAGCCGTCCCATCTCTGACGCTGGCTTGGTTGTCGCGCGCTCTCTTGGCCGTCGGCGACGGTCTTCCTCCTCACTGGTGAGTTCGGCGGCAAGTTCGTCGGCCGCCCGTGGGAGCCCATGCCCGCCGTCCAATCTCTTCGGATCATTCCCCGTCGTCTGATTTGCATGTAACCACTCACAACTGCAAGGTTAGTCGGGGAATTTTATGATTAATTTAATTGGTATACAAATAGCGAAATTATTTATCCTAATATGCGCCCCTAAAATATAGTAAAATTTTTTATAATGGTGGTTACAGTGTGCGGATAGTCGCATAACCATCATAACCACATCCTGGATGCTATAAAAGGAACCTCTTGGCTCCTCATTTCTCACATTTTTCCTCTGATCTTTCTTCTTCCTCAGGCTGAAGCTCTGCAAGATTTCTCCTACGAGTAGCACTCAAGTCACATCCTAGCCACTCCCGAGCCACATTCAAGTCTTTTCCAAGCAGCTTTCAAGCCACATGATAAAGCCTGATCTCTCCGCTTCTGCGAGGCCTTCACGACCGCAAATTCAAGTGATCCACTCCCACATTCAGTGCCAGCGTGACACCCCAAAGATCTCATCACCGCAAAGAGAATTTTGTAATAAGCGTCGAGCATGACGACCTGTCGGGCGCCGAGTGCTAAGTGTTCTCACATCTCTAATTTGTAACGAGCAGCGGTCTGTCGCCCTCGATTCTACAAACCAACTGTAGTCGCAAACAAGTAGTAGACTTTGACTGCCATAGATCTGGTCACGTGATTTTTGAAATCCTTTGTTTTAAGGATAGCTAAATCACCTAGAGGGGGGTGAATAGGTTTCTTAGTCTTTAGTGACTTATCTTTAATTTTCCTTTCTTCAAGTACTTAATTGGTTGGTTGGATTTTGCTTTCAAGATATACAACATGCAACAAAATAAACACACAAAGCACACACATGATTTATAGTTGTTCCCCTAATAAGGGTACATCCACTTTCCCTCCCACTGATCCAACTATCTTGTTGAACTAGGTACTTCTCAGAAACTCGGGTCTTAAGAGCTTACACCTCGATCCCGTAGGACCACCCAGTCTCCTCCAAGAGCTACAACTAAGGTAAAATGACCTACAACTCAATGATCCAAAGATTATCTACCTCAGGCCCAAAGGCCTTACAACTCAGGCTGGGAGGACAGCCCTACCTTAGATCCACCAAGGATCCTGCACTCAGTGATCAACTAATCACCTACCTCAGATCCAAACTGGATCCTACAGCTCAGATTCAATCTTGAATCCTACTATTCAGGCCAATGCCCTACTCTTAGATCCAGAAAGGATCCAACTCTCAGATCTGCACCCAGATCCTACACTTAGGCTAAACAGCCCTACAACCCAGATCCATATTTGGATCCTACTACTCACAGCCAATTGGCTCCTACCACTCAGATTCAAAAAGGATCTTATAAGGTGGTGAGTGTGGGTGGTTTGACTATGGAAATAGAGAACTTTCTCTGAGCTTATCTACCTCTGTCCTAAGTTATCTCAGTCCAGACTACTTCTACACAGGCCAGAAAATGTATTCAGGAAAGCTTGGCTTGAACTATGTAGTGACTGCAGCTAGGGATGGCCCTTTGCTGCTTCTTCTTCCTCAGAGGTTTCCTTTGAATTTGTTGGTGCATAAGTAGTAGGCACCAGCTAACTTTCTTCAGCCTTTAGCTACTGCAGTAATAGACCTTGTTGCTTCCTAGCAGATCTGTTGTTCTGCTTCTTCCTGAACTGACACATAAGTTCAGTCCTAACTTTGGCTCCTGCTTTCAGATAACAGTTTCCTCAAGTTTTTTTCTTCACAGCTTCCAGAGAATGTTCTTCAGAATTAGGCTTGATGGAACCGTAAAGAACCTTCAGTAAGGGTTGGCCCTTGGCTGCCTCTTCTTTCTCAGAGAATTACTTTGAGTTTGCTGGTGCAGATATAAAGCACACCAGATATCTTGCTTGAAGCTATCTGAAACTTATTGGTGTAGATGAAGATTTCACCAGCTATCTTGGATCGGCTTTAGATCTGTTATAGCTAGGTTAGACCTGCTGCATCTTCTTTAGAGAGAACTCTGATCTTGCTATTGACGATGAAGAAATAAACAGCTAGCTTTTTAATCCTTCAGATTTGTCGATTCGATCTTCAGCTTCGAGATCTGCAACACTAGCGAGGATGCAGATGTTCCTCCGCTTTGCGAAAAGATAAACCCTAAGATTGATTTCTCCTTCGTTGATCTTGCCTTTTCTATTTTGTCGATCACTGCCTCTTTGCACTGTGGGGAACAGCCTTAATTATCGATTACCACCTACCATATGCAGAATATGACAAAAGCTGGCCGTCGGCGCCATCAATGGCTTACTCCAATCTTTCCGCAACAAATTTTAATTATGTTGACTTTGTTGACTTTTGCTGACTCATGCTGACGTCAGCCATCTGTGGACTTAGCTAAAATCAAACATTAGTATAGACATTGAGTAAGCATCACTCAATGCCAAAACACTTAGACAGATTTTTCTGTCATTTGGCATTGAGTGTGCAACCTTCACTCAACACCAAAATACTTAGAAACTATTTCTGTCATTAGGCGTTGAGAGCGTTGAGTCCACTCAATGCTTTTTGCCTTAGACTAATTTCTGCATCTTAGGCGTTGAGTGAGCCTTCATCACTCAACGCCACAGTACCTAGGCAGTCTTCTGCCACTTGGCGTTGAGTGAGTAAGCTTCACTCAACGCAAAATTACTTAACAGATTTTCTTCTGTTATCTGGCGTTGAGTGAGCAAGCTACACTAAACGCATTTGGACTTAGCCAAATTTCTGTGTCTTTGACTGACAGAGAAATACTCAACAAAATTGATGTTATGGCATTGAGTGAGTGGACTTCACTCAATGCATGTGAACTTAACAACATTTCAGCCAGTTACTCCTTAGGCTTTGACTGTCTCACAACTTTTTGTTGTATGGCGTTGAGTGAGTAAGCTACACTCAACGCCTGTGGACTTAGCTATTTTTCTGTCTAGCCAATAGTTAGGCATAGACTAACCAAGCTATATTGAAAGTTTTTACCACCTAGCGTTGAGTGAATAGACTTCACTCAACGCATGATTACTTAGGCGATTTCCAGCCTATCTAGTATCTTCCAGCTACCTTGATCTTCAAGGTGTCGAGTTAATTGACTTGTCTCGACACAGCTGACTGACTTATCTCGACACAGCTGACTGACTTGTCTCGACACAATTGACTGACTTGTCTCGACACAGCTGACTGACTTATCTCGACACAGCTGACTGACTTGTCTCTACACAGCTGACTGGCTTATCTTGGCACAGCTGACTAACCTATCTCGACACAGCTAACTGACTTATCTCAACACAGCTGACTGACTTGTCTCGACACAGCTGACTAACTTGTCTCGACACAGCTGACTGACTTATCTCGACACTTTTGTCTTGACACATTTGTCCTTAGTCATTTCCTCAAGCTTTCACCCTGCACCTAGCGTTGAGTAAGCTTGCTTCACTCAACGTCCGTGGACTTAGGCAAATTCTGCCTATCCATCATCATTCTTTGTGTCCACTTTTCTACCGTGTGACCACCTGTCACAAACTCTTAGACAATCTGTCTAACCTTATTCCATGGAACATCCTTCACATGATGAGCTTAAACAACATCAAATACAACTATGCTCTTAGTATTGATAGTGATGCCTCTTAGAATCTAATCTAGGGCACATTGTGGGCAATTGACCCAACAATCTCCCCCTATTTGAAGAAGGCAAAACACTCAGCAATACTAAGAAGCATTAACATAATAAGCAGATTAAATTCATGTCGTTGTAGGTTATATCTGCTACATCTTCTAGCTTATGCTATCTGAATTTTAGAATATCAATTAAATGTACTCCATATAACTGCATTTACTCAACAAGTTAAGTCAATGCATACTCATACCACTTGAATAATTGCTCAAGTAATATGCACTCTCCTTTATACCACTTAATACTTAAATGGAGCACCACTAGAAGCACTGACTCATCAAGTTAAGCCAATGCATCCTCATACCCCTTGAATAATTGCTCAAGTAATATGCACTCTCCTTTATACCACTTAATACGTAAATGAAGCACCACTAGAAGCACTAACTCAACATGACCTGATCATATCAAGTATTGCTTCCACATATTCCCCTTATGTATTTTCATACATCTCCCCTTTTTTGGCCTCTTCAATAGGTATATCTATTGAGGGAGGTGATGGGATCAAGGGATAATTTCTCTCTTGATCCCAGCCAAAGTCTCATGTTGATACCACTAAGGAAATTAGCCTAGTGATCAAACAATTTGATTAGGAGTCATTCCTTTTGTGTTGATACATTGATACAACACAACACTGCAGCACTTGAACTAGCTTCTAACATAGTTTCACTTGAGCTGACTGTTCCACTTCTCCAACAGCAGCACTGTCTTCTCAGCAGTAGCAGTCCTTCTCAGACTCAGATAAGATTATGACAATGTAATAAATAATCTCCCCCTTTATCTGTGCATTATCTTTAGGACAAACTGAGCAGTAGTGAATATCTCTGATCCACTACTGTAGCTGCTTGCACCTTCTCAACAGAAGGCTAATCTTGTTCCAGAAAGTGCTGGACTTGCTCCCCCTCAATAGGAGCATCATTATCACAATCTCTAATTGACACATGAGTCCATTTAAGTCTTGATACCACTTAATGGTCTTTAGGGTCCTGATATTGCATCAAGGACCTATCTACCATGGAGCTAATGTTGGATTGACAGTAACTGTGCACCATAACTCCCTTGTACCTTGCACAGTCTCTTGTTGTTGTGCCTAATCTTCTCCTTTTCTTTAGCAACAGACTTGCCTTTGGCTTCATCTTTCTGATCAGCGGCACAAGAGTGTTCATCCCACTGAGTACTATCTTGATCATCACATTGATCTGCCCTCTTGATCACCACACTAGATACTACATAGTCCTTTTTGAATAGGAGGAATGTTGTCTGCATGTTGTACTAGTCCCAATGTACTTCTGATTCCATTGACAATCCAGACATCCTACTCCCCCTTTATCATTGCCTTCTTAGGGTGATATCACTCCAATAGTGTTCATACCACTTAACTAGAGATCATATCTCTTGAGTTGATATCACTGACCCAACTCTCCTATATCACTTGATACCACTTGATCAATCCCTTCTTGGTTTCTGAATAGTCAGGTAGGAGTTGGTCTGCTTTGATTCACTTCTCTCCCTAGTTGATTGTAAATGATACCACTAGTGCAGCTGCCAACTTTCTCTTCTCATGAGGCTGAATTTTCTCTTACAGCTGCTGGACTTTAAGACCACTTGAACCTTGAGTTATCTTTCCTTGAACCATCCTTTCATTTTGATACCAAGTCTATCTTTGCACTGTTATTCCCATAGGAATGTGCTGACTTGTATCAGCAATAGCTAGAGCAAACCAGTTATTCTTGTGAGCAAGCTTACTTACAACAGTTGCAGTCATCAGGATAATCTTCCTCTCATCCCTAGCATTGTCTAAAGGGACAAGCTGATCCTCAGTAGTATTGCTGAGCTATTTTGTGGTGGAGGAACTTTGGGTAAGATTCAAGCTTGTCTAGCAACCTTGACTGAACATGCTCCCAATCAACAGGAGTATCTTATCTTGACAGTCTCCCCCGAAACAATTGCACAGATTATTCCCTTATGACTATCTGTCATGATTTCAGATTATGATACCACTTGACTTGAAAGTCTCTAATGTGTATCACTTGACGGTTTGTCTTTTCTGTATAGTGAGTCTTTTCAGCTGAGCACAGTGTGCTTCTTCCTTGCTGCTCACAGAGGAGATACTTCTAGTGCTTTCCTTAGTGATGAGTACAACCTACTTGTTCTTCTCCTAGTTTGCTGGTGTGGTAACAATGCTTTGTCCAAATAGACAGTCTTGCTGGCTGGATCCTACTGGCCTTTGCCCAAGACTTGTGCACTTTATCCTTCTTTAAGAATGCACACAACATCCTTATCCTTGGAGTATAATCCATAAGATAACTTCCTTGTTCTAGTCCACTTCCTGTAGCAACCTCTGTCCAAATACCACATGGGGGTATGAGCACTTGGACTAACCTGCAAAACAGATTTATCTTACCTTAGGACCCCAATAGATATTGGGTCCTAGGTTCTTGTTAGTCTGAAACTGAACTTGTCTACCATCAACATTTCTAACTGGTGGACCAACAGCTGCTCTTGACACTCTAGGATTGTGCCAGCAGTCTATGGCAAAGTGGCCCACTTTGCCACAGCACCAACATTCATGAATGTTGTATCTTCTTTTGTGTGCAAGTCCTGTAGTGTGGTTAACTACAGGCTGAATATTAGGAAGAAGTGCAGCAACACTCTTCAGAATCCTTTCAGCATGGATTTGACTGAAGGTAATTCTTCTAGCTGGCTTGTTTGGCCTGTTCTGAGTGCCAACAACAACAAGTTTCTTTTCAGAAGGCATGCTCATGAAAGCATTAGACACAGCTAAACCAGGCTTGCTGGATTACTGACCCTTGGTCTGATTCTTTGTTGAATTATCCAAAAATTTTGTTGTAGCCACATTCTTGAGAGTTGGGGCTGGAGCACCAAAGATAAATGGTCGAGGATGGGCCATTTGAATTTCTTCATGGGCAGCCTTAAAGGCACTCACCCTGCAATGCCTTCCATCATGGCTATGAATATTTTAGTTCACACCAGTGGATCTATCATTCATCTAGTGACCAAAGATGCTTTCTTGGTCATACCTATTTGAAGGCAACTGAACTTTCCTAAAGGAAATGGGGGGCAATGTTGCAAGGGGCACAACTGGAGCTTTGCCTTTCCCTTTGGAATGGGCAACTCTTGTGCTTCCCTTAAATCTCAACCTCTTATTACCTTTTTGAGAGGAGAAGGAGTCTATCAAGGGCAACACAGTACTTGGATTAGAAAAACTAACCACTATTCTTTTCTTCTTAAAGAGCTCCTTTTCATGATTCAAGATGATCTTGTCTTTTTGGCTTATGGTCTCAAGTTGGGTTACTAAGATGTCCTTTAGTTGGCACACTTCCCAAGTCTTCTAATCCAGCAGGGATGTTGTCTCAGCATGATGGGAAGCAGCTAACTGAAGGTAGATAATCTCCTTAGACTGACTCTTGACCAACTTCCTACTTCTCCTCAAAGCCTCTAAAAGTTCATCATAATTTTCAA
Organism: Platanthera zijinensis; assembly: GCA_039513925.1. Taxonomy (NCBI): domain Eukaryota; kingdom Viridiplantae; phylum Streptophyta; class Magnoliopsida; order Asparagales; family Orchidaceae; genus Platanthera; species Platanthera zijinensis. The sequence continues at coordinate 102,206,787 of CM077088.1, forward strand.
TCAATTGATTGACATCCACCTCAGATTCAGAGTCACCTTCATCACTGGATGAAGAAGATTCTAAATCAGGACTGGTCTCATGACCTGAGTAATAAGAAGAACTAGACAAAGATTGTACCTGATCTGGACCAGGCTGATCCTAGCAAGATTCTCCTTCTGTCATGGTAATTAGCCCATAAAATCCGCAATCATCTTCTTCTTCATCATCCACCTCTGAATCACTTTCTGGATGTGATAGAGAGGCCCCGATCTTTAGAATAGCATCTGGATTGTCTTCTGCTTCATCTGCAAAGGCATCCAGTAGCCCAATGAAGGCTTCTTCTTATTCAGAATCTTAATCACTGTCAAAAAGACTTACTTTCTCTGCCCCTTCCATATATTCAGTAAGAGAATCCCACATCACTTTGGTTGTCTTGCAATGGACAACCATCTGGAAGGTAGAGTCATCCACGACACTTACCATGATGTGTTGTACTTTCTTATCCATAGAAGTCAGGATGACATCATAGTCATTTCACCATAGCTCTTTGGGCTCTGGATACTTGCATCAGATGTAGAGACCTTCATGGGAATGAAGGGTCCTTCTTGAATTGTTGCAAAGACCCTAGGATCAGAGGCTTCATAGTCTGCCTGATCCTTTCTTTCCAACTCCCAAAATTCTCCTTGTTGCAGACTTGGAGCTCCATTATGCTCCACTTCTTATGGTTCTCTATTGAATCCACAAGTGAAAATCTTTTAGCTATCCTTTGAGGTCTAATCAGACTGTTGAGTTCTTTTTGAGTAACCTCCCTCTGATACCACTTGAAAGTCTTTGTTTCAAGGATAGTTAAATCACCTAGAGGGGGTGAACAAGTTTCTTAGTCCATAGTAACTTATCTTTAATTTTCCTTTCTTTATGTGCTTAATTGGTTGGTTGGATTTTGCTTTCAAGATATACAACGTGCAACAAAACTAACACACAAAGCACACATAGGATTTATAGTGGTTACCCTAATAAGAGTACATCCACTTTCCCTCCCACCTATCCAACTATCTTGTTGAACTAGACACTTCTCCAAAACTCGGCTCCTAAGAGCTTACACCTCGATCCCGCAGGACCACTCAGTCTCCTCCAAGACCTACAACTCAGGCATAAGGCCCTACAACTCAGTGATCTAAAGATCAGCTGCCTTAGGCCCAAAGTCCCTACAACTCAGGCTGGGAGGACAGCCCTACCTCAGATCCATCAAGGATCCTTCACTCAATGATCAACTGATAACCTACCTTAGATCAAAACTGGATCCTACAGCTCAGATTTAATATTGAATTTTACTATTCAGGCCAATGCTCTACTCTCAGATCCATAGAGGATCCAACTCTCAGATCTGCACCCAGATCCTACACTCAGGCTAAACAGCCCTACAATCCAGATCCACACTTGGAACCTACTACTCACAGGCAGTTGGCTCCTACCACTCAGATCCAAAAGGTTCCTATAAGGTGGTGATTGTGGGTGGCTTGACTATGGCAACAGAGAAATTTCACTGAGCCTATCGCCCTCTATCCGGAGTTATCTTAGTCCAGACTACTTCTACACAGGCAAAAAATGTCTTCAGGAAAGCTTGGCTTGAACTGTGTAGTGATTGCAGTTAGGGATGGCCCTTTGCTGCTTCTTCTTCCTCAGAGGTTTCCTCTGAATTTGCTGCTATTGGAGTAGTAGGCACTAGCAGACTTTCTTCAGCCTTCAGCTACTGCAGCAATAAACTTTGCTGCTTCCTAGCAGATCTGTTGTTCTGCTTCTTCCTGAACCGACACACAAGTTCAGTCCTAACTTTGTCACCTGCTTTCATATCAATAGTTTCTTCAAGCTTTTCTTCTTCACAGCTTCTAGAGAATGTTCTTCAGAATTAGGCTTGCTGGAACTGTAAAGAACCTGTAGTAATGGATGGCCCTTGACGGACCTCTTCTTTCTCAGAGAATTACTTTGAGTTTGCTTGTGTAGATAAAAAGCACACCAGATATCTTTCTTGAAGCTATCTGAAACTTGATGGTGTGGATGAAGATGGCACGAGCAATCTTGGATCGGCTTCAGATCAGTTACAACTAGGTTAGACCCGCTGCATCTTCTTCTTCAGAGAGATCTCTGATCTTATTGTTGACAAAAAAGAAATCAACAGCTAGCTTTTTAATCCTTCAGGTTTGCCGATTCGATCTTCAGCTTCGAGCTCTGCAACACTGGCGAGGACACAGATGTTCCTCTGCTTTGCGGAAAGATAAACCCTAAGATTGATTTCTCCTTTGTCGATCTTGCCTTTTCTATTTGGCCGATCAATGACTCTTTGCGTTGTGGGGCCCAGCCTTAAATGTCGATTACCACCAACCATATGCAGAATATGACAAAAGCTGGCCGTTGGCGCCATCAATGGCTTACTCCATCATTACCGCAACGAATTTGAATTGTGTTGACTTTGTTGACTTTTGCTGACTCATGCTGACGTCAGTCTCTGGACTTATCCCAAATCAAACATTAGCATAGGCGTTGAGTGAGTAAGCATCACTCAACGCCAAAACACTTAGACGGAATTTTCTGTCATTTGGCATTGAGTGAGCAACCTTTACTCAATGCCAAAACACGTAGAAACTATTTCTATCATTAGGTATTGAGAGTGTTGAGTGCACTCAATGCTTTTTTGCTTTAGACTAATTTCTGCATCTTAGTCATTGTGTTAGCCTTCATCACTAAACGGCAAAGTACTTAGGCAGAATTCTGTCACTTGGCATTGAGTGAGTAAGCTTCACTCGACGCCAAACTACTTAACAGATTTTCTTCTGTTATCTGGCGTTGAGTGAGCACGCTACACTCAACGCATTTAAACTTAGCCAAATTTCTGTGTATTTGACTGACTGAGCAATACTCAATGAATTTGATGTTATGACGTTGAGTGAGTGGACTTCAGACAACGCCTGTGGACTTAGCCACATTTCAGCCAGTTACTCCTTGGGCTTTGACTGTCTTACAGTTTTTTGTTGTATGGCGTTGAGTGAGTAAGCTACACTCAATGCTTGTGGACTTAGCCATTTTTTTGCCTAGCCAATAGTTAGGCATATACTAACCAAACTATTCAAAGCTTTTACTTACCTGGCGTTGAGTGAATAGACTTCACTCGACGCCTATGGACTTAGGAAATTTCCTGCCAATCCAGTATCTTCCAGCTGACTTGATCTTCAAGGTGTCGAGTTAATTGAATTGTCTCGACACAGCTGACTTACTTGTCTCGACACAGCTGACTGACTTGTCTCGACACAGCTGACTGATTTGTCTCGACACAGCTGACTGACTTGTCTCGACACAATTGACTGACTTGTCTCGACACAGCTGACTGACTTGTCTTGACACAGCTGACTGATTTGTCTCGACACTTTTATCTCGACACATTGGTCCTTAGTCATTTCCTCAATCTTTCACCCTGCACTTGGCGTTGAGTGAGCTTGCTTCAGTCAATGCCTGTGGACTTAGGAAAATTCCTGCCTGTCCAACATCTTTTTTGTGTCAACTTTTCTACCTTGTGACCACCTATCACAAACTCTTAGACAATCTGTCTAACCATGTTCCATGGAACATCCTGCACATAATGAGCTTAAACAACATCAAATACAACTATGCTCTTAGTGTTGATGATGATGCCTCTTCAAATCCAATCTAGGGCATATTGTGGGCAATGGACCCAACAGTTTTTTACTCACTTGAGGGGTTTTTCCACGTTAAAACTTCATGTGTACGAATAATCATTCTCATTGACTGTGTGTGCGCTCGACCGTTCCGAGAGCTAAGGCGGTCCAGATTATTCCTGTCCGATCGGGACATCGAGTTAGGCACTAATATGTATTTTAATTTACTTGCTTTTGACTTCTCCTTTGAATAGATTAGCAGTTGTTCGTGAATTCACTTCAGGTACTCGTATTATATTTTAAATTTAACTGCTTTTGACTTCTCCTTTCCAGAGATTAGCAGGTGTTCGCGAGTTCACTGAAGGTACTCGCGTTATATTTTAAATTTACCTGCTTTTGACAACTCTTTTGTAGAGATTAACAGGTGTTCGCGAGTTCACATGACGCACTCGCATTATATTTTAAATTTACCTGCTTTTGACTTCTCTTTTAGAGAGATTAGAAGGTTTTCACGAGTTCACTTCAGGTACTCGCGTTATATTTTAAATTTACCTACTTTTGACTTCTCTTTTGCTAAGATTAGCAGGTGTTCATGAATTCACTTCTGTCACTCGTGTTATATTTAAAATTTACCTACTTATGACTTCTCCTTTGTAGAGATTAGCAGGTTTTCACAAGTTCACTACAGGTACCCGCGTTATATTTTAAATTTACCTGCTTTTGACATCTCTTTAGTAGAGATTAGCAGGTGTTCGTCAGTTCACTTCAGGTACTTGCGTTATATTTTAAATTTACCTAATAAATAGGATTCGCATATTGCCTAATAAACATGATTCACATCTCTCAAATGATTCATAATCAAATGAGTCTAGTAGTCCATCTTTATGGAGCTTGGATATGCATTTCTCATTTATATGACTCAAACGACAATGTCAAAGGTACGTAGGGTTCAAGTCATTCGTTTTTAACCTTTCAGTGTTTTTTATATTATAGATCTGATGGTCTAAATTCAAAACATATAAACCGTTAAACATTTGGGCTATACCATAAAAAATATCATTTTTAAATATAGAATAACAATTGTTCTTACTAATAAAAGAAAATCCAATCATGTCCAAACATGAAATAGATATAGTGTTTCTAGTTATGGAAGAAACATAATAATAATTATCTAGTTCTATTACATGCTCACTAGGCAAAGAAAGATGGTAAACTCCTACAACGACAGCTGTAACTCTTACTCCATTGCCAACACACAGGTCCACCTCTCCTTTACTCAGCAATCTTCTCTTTCCCAGTTCCTGCACATTTATACAAATGTGAGAACCACATCCGGTATCCAATACCCAAGATGAAGGAGCAGTAAGCTTTATCTCTATAGCATAGATACTTGAAGCGTAAGTCATACCTCCCTTCATTTTCTACAGACCCTCAATATAAGACGGATAGTTACTCCTCCAATGACCAGCCTTGCCACAGTGGTGGCATTTCCATTCTTTTGTAAAGCCTTTCTTCTTCGGTGCTGAAGATTTGGGCTCAAGAGATGACTTAGGTCCTACCTTCGTCTTCTTGAAACCCTTGCTCTTGCCCTTGTCTTTATGCACCATCAGTATAGGGCTAGCAGGCTTGACCTTCTTTATATTGATTTCAATAGTTCTCAACATGCCTAGGAGCTCAGGCAGTGTCTTATTTATTTCATTCATATTATAGTTCAAGAAAAATATCCCATAACTATCCGATAACGATTGCAAGATCAGGTCTGTAGCCAACTCTTGGCCAAGAGGAAAGCTTAGCCTTTCATGGTTCTCTATATATCCAATCATCTTGAGTACGTGAGTCCCTACTAGGCCTCGAGCTCCCATCTTACACTGAAATAACGTCTTGGTGATGTCAAACCTCTCTTGTCAAGCCTACACTTGAAACATTTTCTTGATATGTTCGTCAATTTCTTTGCAACCCATATTCTCATGTTGTTTTTGAAGCTCAGAGTTCATGGTTGCCAGCATGAGCCATTCAACATCAAAAGAGTCGTCTTGATACTTCTTGTAAGCATCTTTATCAGATCAGGACGCATTCCTGACTGGCACATCAGGGAATTCCTCTTCCAAAATATAGAGCTTACGCTCTTGCCTGAGAATAATTCTCAGGTATCTGTACCGGTCCAAATAGTTCGTCTCACTCAGTTTTTCCTTCTTAAAGATGACTCTGAGAGACAGGGTAGAATGAGATCCACTTACCATGGGAATTCTACAAGAATTTATGCAAAGTAAAATTCAGTACTACCTTTCAAAATACATTTCTATTTCAATTATGACTTTAATTAAAATTACTCCCACTATTTTTATCAAACTGATAACCCTCAATATCAATTCGGAGAGTGTTGGGTACATTGGAAAATGTGTACTAGATTTGGAGAAGCCACAACTTAGTCAATGATATGCATCAATGTGTATTTGATAGATGTTTGAGTTTCATTTTGCAGGTTTAAAAATTTGAAGGAAAATTTTCTAAGTACAAGTGTCGACACTTGTGAAGAAACTGTGTCGACACTCAAGGAGACTGTGTCGACACTCAGGCAAGCTATGTCGACACACAGGCAAAATGTGTCGACACTTATGAAGAAGCTATGTCGATACCCAGCTGCTATGTCGACACTCAGGAAAGCTGTGTCGATACACTGGCAAAATATGTCGACACTTATAAAGAAGTTGTGTCGACACTCAAAGCTATGTCGACACCTAAAGAAGCAGTTGTGTCGACATCCAGAATTATGTCGACAACTTAAAATAGAATTGTGTCGACAACTTAAAACAGAAGATGAGTCGACACTCAGGAGCTATGTCGATACCTGAAGCAATTGTGTCGACACACAGGACTTGTGTCGACACACCAACTCTCAAGAGGCTGTGTCGAATTTAGAAGTAATCTTGTCGACACACAGGACTTGTGTCGACACACACTCAATGCCATTTGACAAATACTCAACGCCATCTGGCTGCAACAGAAATGTCATGACAAGAAGCTGCTGTGTCGACACACAGGACTTGTGTCGATACATACAACAAAAAGCAGTGTCAAGAAGCAGAAGTATGACTGTGTCGACGCTTGGAGTATTTGTGTCGACACCTTAAAGACTTGTGTCGACACTTAGCCTATATGTGTCGACATATATGAAGCAGTCTACTGAGTGTTGTTTGCTGAGTTGTAAAGACACAGAAGAACCTGGTGACATGACTGGTGACTTGACAACTGTCATAACTAACCGTTCTGACACCACTGTCAGAACTGTCAGAAGTCTGTTATGAACCGGATCAGCCAGTAACCATGGAGCACGCTCTATATAAGAGATAGATCGGAAACGAAAAAAAGAACAACAACGTGAGGCATCAATAAGAAGAATTCTGATAGATCAAGGGCTGTCTGCAAGAAAGATTAAGAGTTCTATGTGAATCTAAGGAAGAAGCTGACTGAAGATCAACTTCAATTTCAAGAGAAGATCCACCTTATTTGTCCTAATCAAGAAGCTTTGAAAAGCTAAGTTAGGTTGGATCAGAAGGATCAGTCTATACAAGAACTGATCAAGAAGACAACATCAACAGAGAAATCTAGCTGGTGAAGTTTTCTGATACTTTTTACTCACAAATTCTTGTAGGATCTATTGTTAGATCTGAGTTTGTAAGCCTAAAATTATAATGGCTGAGGTAGGGAAGTGTGCCTGACGTAGGACTTGTGGAAAGTCTGAGTTATAAGCCTAATTATAAAGACTGAGATAGGGCTGAGGCCTGAGGTAGGATTCAGGGAAGAATCTGAGGTAGGACTTGTGTTAAGTCTGAGGTGTAGGAACCATTTTGGGTTCTGAGTTTGTAAGATCTGCAGATCCGAGCCAGTGGAAGGAAGTTAGGCTGAATCCAGTTATCTGCTGGATAGGCGAAGGTGGAAAGTGGATGTACCCATATCTTGGGGAACCACTATAGATCTGGTGTTTGCTGTGTTGTATTTAATTTCTGTAGATAGAATTATTCTGTGCTAAAAGAAGTTACAAATATTCGTTTGCCTTAAAATCAAAAAGACTCAAAATGATTAGAACCTATTCACCCCCCCCCCCCCTCTAGGTGTTTAGGCTCTTGAAACAATGTTTTTCAAGTGGTATCAGAGGGAGGTTCCTCAAAATTTGACCTAACAGTCAGAGGATTTCTCCAAGCCTAATAACAGACAATAAGAATGGGTTCAAGTGAAAATCAAAAGGAGTTTGGTTCTATGAAATTACCCATATGCACGAAAGAATCTTTTGGCATTTGGAAAGAAAGGGTATGGCTATTTATAGAAGCATCTTATCCAAGAATTTATATCACAGTACAGGAAGGCCCCTTCATCCCAATGAAGGTTTAAGTTCTTGATGCAAACATTAAAACTCCAAAGAGTTATTCAGAGATGACTAAGGATGAACTCATCTTGGCTACATTAGATAAAAGAGCTCAGAATATAATTGTAAGTGTCATAGATGATGTAACATTCCAGAATCTTGTGCACTGTAAAACTTCCAAAGAAATGTGGGATACATTGATTGTCAATATGGAAGGCACAGAAGAAGTCAGAGAGGACAGAAAGTCTATGCTAAATCAGGAATATGAGAGCTTTAGGCAAAATAAAACTGACAGCATAGCTGAATGCTATAAAAAGTTTTTCAGAATAGTGAATGAACTGATGACATATGAAAGAATCTTCAATACTTATGAACTGAATGACAAGTTTCTTAGGTCCCTAACAAAGGATCGGGACACTAAGATATGTGCCATCAGGAAAGTGGCCAAACTGGCTGACACACCACCACCTATACTTTTTGGAAAACTGCTTTCATATGAAATGCAGCTTACTGCTAGGAAAGAGGAAGAGAAGGGCAGCAGATCTGAACATAAAGAAAAGTCAGTAGCCTTCAAGGCTGAGGGCTCAAGGAAGGGTAAGAGAAAATCTCCTTCTCCATCTAGAAGGAGTACTGAAGCAGGAGAAGGTGTTCCTGAAATAAGTACATCAGATAGTCATACATCTGATGAAGACTTTGCTGCCTTCACAAGACAATTCCAAAGGTTCATGAAGAAAAAGAATTAGAGAACAAGGCCTTCATCTACATCCTATCCCAAGGATGAATACTACAGGAAGAAGAAAACACCTAAGGAGGACAGGTATTCTTCTAAACCTGGTAAACAATTTAATTCTAAGATTGTGTGTTATTACTGCAACAGGTTTGGGCATGTCATAGCTGACTGTCCTGACAAAAGAAAGGAGTCAAAGGACAAGAAGAAGCAGCTGGTCAAAGGAAAGAAGGAGAAGTCTCTAGTGGCTCAGAAGGAGAAGAGTTGGACAGACTCTTCATCTTCTGAATCTGAAGAAGAAGAGGCAGAAGCATATGTTGGACTCTTCTAAACAGAAGAGGATTCTAGGGAACCCGAATTCCTACAGATGCTGGACTCCATAAATGGAGTGGAAGAATATTGTTGTAAAGGGCTGATGGCTCAATCTAAAGAAGATAAGTATCAGGATCAGCCTGGACCAAGTAAGGTAAACAATTCACCCCTAGTCTCAGATTACTTTACTGGATCAGAATCAGAAGCATCTTCTTCAAAAGAAGTGGATGGATCTGAGTCTGAGGGGGATGTTCACCAACTCATTAATGAGTATGGTGGGTTGTTGCATGCTTTAAAAAAGAGCAAGTTTCTTGTTAAAGAGCAGGCCAAAGAGATTGAGACTCTTTAGCTGGCTGCAGCAGATTCAGCAAAACTGCTAGATCAAAAACTGAATGAGGTTGCCAAATTGAAAAACATTACAGTTATTCAGATGGGCACAATCTCATTCAAAGAGAATCATATCAAGAAACTGGAGGGAAAACTTCAGCAAGAGAGAGAGCTAGTGGCAAAATTCTCCAAGCCAAAATCAGTCTTACCTTTGATAGATAATTTTGTTTCACAAAAAGGAAAGAGTGGTCTAGGCTTTAAGGGAAGAACTAGGGCTACCAATTCTCATAGAAATGGTAAAGTCCCAGTTCAGCCTTAAGCTGTTAATCCCCCTATTTTCTTTAAGAAGGTAGTAAATCCTACTAACAGGTATGATCATGACATTACACATGGTCACTGTGAGCATGAAAATTTCATGAGCAAGGGTGCTAATGCCAATAGACCAATCTATAGGCATGCCCATCATATTCAAGAGGAGTTTATGAAGAATGTTGTTCCAGTACCAACACTTAATAAGTCTACTGACAACAAAGTAAGAAGGCATGTACCTAAGAATAGGTATAATAGGTTTGAGTGTTGGTGTTGTGGCAAGGTGGGCCACTTTACCATGGATTGCTGGTTTATCTTAAGTGTTAAAACCAAAAGTAGGATTCCAGTTAAATCAGTCACAGGGTTTCAAACTAACAAGGACCTAGGACCCACTTGCAAGTTGGGTTCTAAGGGTATGTGATTCTTTATTTATTGCAAGTAAATCCAAGTGACCATACCCCTATATGGTACTTGGATAGTGGTTGTTCCAGACATATGACTGGAACAAGGAGAATGTTGAGGGACTATATGACCATAAAGAATGGACCAAAAGTTATCTTTGGTGGATCAGAAAAGGGAATCATCAAAGGATTTGGTAACATCTCTTGTGATTCAATTACTATCACTAAAGTGGCTTATGTAAAGGGTCTAAAACATAACCTGATTAGCATAAGTCAACTTAGTGACCTAGGTTATGATATTTCTTTCCTCAAAGGGGAGTGCCTAGTAAAAAGGTTAAGTGATCAAGAGATCATTTTGACTAGCACTAGGAAAGGAAATGTGTATTGCCTTAACCTAGAGTGTGAGTCTAACAACTCACCTATTTGTTTGGTTGCAGGAGAGAAAGCTTCTCTATGTGTCAAATTGTACAAGAGGCTATCTCATCTGAACTATAAGTCAATTGGACTGCTGTTCAGCATGGGACTAGTGAGGAATGGTCCTCAAGTTCAGTGCATAAAAGAGGGTGTGTGCTCAGCTTGACAAAAAGGCAAGCAGACTAAGTCCTCTTTTCAGTCCCTTGACTATAAAGATTCAAAGAGATGTTTGTATCTCATGCATATGGATTTGTTTGGTCCTATGCCAGTCCATAGTCTTGGTAGGAAAGCATATACACTTGTTGTTATGGATGACTATTCTAGATTTACATGGGTTTTCTTCTTGAGGCAGAAATCTGAAACCCCAACTATTTTCCAGACTTTTGTCAGACAAATACAGAATGAATACAACAACTCAGTGGTCAAAATCAGAAGTGACCATGGAATTGAATTTCAGTCTGAATGTATGACAAAATTCTGTGAAGAACTTGGGATTCATCAGGAATTCTCTTCACCTAGAACTCCTCAGCAAAATGGTGTTGTTGAAAGAAAGAATAGGACTCTAATTGAAGCCATTAGAACTCTACTGAATGACACTACTCTCCCTGAATACTTCTGGGCTGAGGCAGTAAATACTGCATGTCATGTGCTCAATAGGGCCTCCATCAACAAGAAACATAGGATGACTCCCTACCAGATTTTAAAAGGCAGAAAACCAAACATATCTTATTTCAGAATCTTTGGCAGTAAGTGTTTTGTACTAGTCAATGGTAAACACTACCAAACTAAGTTTGCTGCCAAATCCCTAGAAGGGATATTTGTTGGGTACAACAACCATAGTAGAGCATACAGGATCTATAACTTGACTACTCAAGATGTAGAAGAATCTGTGCATGTTGTATTTGATGAGTCAATGTTTATTAACAGTGAATTGTCTAGTTCTTCAGTTAGTTCTACAGGTCTAACAGATAAGTTGGAAAAGCTTACCATCAATGAAGATGTTCCTGCTAAACTGGATGAGGATAAAGATGCCAGCTATCCAAGGGGAGATCAATTCCCTCTGGGTGAAGAAGAAAATATGGAGCATTAAGATGAGGAAACTGGAGATAACTATAATGCTGACAGAATTCCTCCAGCAAGGAGACACCTGAAGGATCATCCAGCTCACCAAATCATTTGTGATGCAAGTTAGGGTGTTCTAACAAGGAGCAGGAGCATGAACACAGTTTTGTGTTCTAGCTTCCTGTCTCAGATAGAACCCAGGAAGAATGAAGAGGCCATGCAAGATACCAACTAGATTGATGCAATGCAAGAAGAGCTCAGTCAGTTCAAAAGGTGTAAGGTCTGGAAACTGGTGCCAAAACCTAAGGATCATAACATAATAGGAACTAAGTGGATCTACAGGAACATGCTTGATGAGAATGGCACTATAGTCAAGAACAAGGCTAGACTGGTAGCAAAAGGCTATATGCAAGAGGAAGGTTTTGATTTTGAACAAACCTTTGCTCCAATGGCAAGGCTGGAGGCAATAAGGCTGTTCTTCGCCTATGTTGTCTATCAAGGGTTCAAAGTATATCAAATGGATGTGAAATCAGCATTTCTAAATGGTGATTTAAAAGAAGAAGTCAATATAGAACAACCCTCAGGTTTTGTAGACTGTCACTTTCCTGATTTTGTATATAGGCTTAGGAAAGCTCTATATGGTTTGAAACAAGCTCCAAGGGCTTGGTATGAAACCTTGTCTGCCTTCCTCATTGAGAATAAATTCTCTAGAGGAAAGATAGACAAAACTCTATTCTATAGGGAATCAAAAGGCAAGATAATACTAGTCCAGATATATGTGGATGACATTATCTTTGGTTCTACTGAAAACAGCCTTTGTAGGAAGTTTGCCAAACTTATGCAAGGGAAGTTTGAGATGAGCAGTATGGGTGAGCTGAAGTTCTTCTTGGGAATTCAAGTTAGACAGACTGAGAGTGGGTTGTCCATTTCCCAGTCTAAGTTCACCAAAGAGTTGATTAAGAAGTATGGTTTGGACTCAGCTTCTACAATGAAAATTCCAATGGGAACAAGTATGCCTATATGCAAAGATGAAGCAGGGAAACCTTTTGATGAGTCTTTGTATAGAGGGATAATTGGCTCCTTTCTATACTTGACTACTAGTAGACCTGACATCATGTATGCAACATGTGTCTGTGCTAGGTATCAAGCATGCCATAAGGAATCTCATTATACTGCAGCTAAAAGAATTTTGAGATATCTTAAGGGCACACCTAATCTAGGCCTTTGGTACCCTAAGAATAGAGATTTTCTATTAACAGGTTTCTTAGATGCAGATTTTGCTGGATGCAAAGAAGATAGAAAAAGTATCACAGGAACCTGTCAATTCCTTGGTGGGAGGATGGTGTCATGGAGCAGCAAGAAGCAAACTAGTGTAGCTATATCAACAGCTGAATCAGAGTATATAGCTGTAGGTAGCTGCTGTGCACAATTGATGTGGATGAAGCATCAACTAGAAAATTATGACATCAAGGTAAGTAGAATACCACTATTTTGTGATTCTACAAGTGTTATTTCTATTGCTAAGAATCCTGTATCACACAGTAGGACCAAGCATATAGAAATAAAGTTTCATTTTATCAGAGAACATGTTGAAAAGGAAAATATTAGTCTAGAGTTTGTAAAAACAGATAATCAAATAGCTGATATTTTCACAAAACCACTGGATGAAACTAAATTCAATAATTTCAAAATTGAATTAGGTATGTTGAACCTAGAATAGGTTAACATAAGTTTCCATGAGTAGCATCAGTAAGCACCAAATTTCTCTTGCAATTTTTCTAAGTACAAAGTTTGTGTCGACACAAGCAAGTTGTGTCGACACACTCAGTATGTTGTGTCGACACAGGAAAAGTATGTGTCGACACAGAAACAGTATCTGTGTAGACAGGAGAATAGGTGTCGACACAACCTAATAGAGACTATAAGTCGTGAGGATATTTGTGTTGACACAAAAAGTTGGTGTCGACATAACTTTGTCGAGACTTAAGTTGTCAGTGTCGACACAGACGCAAGTATGTCGACACAGACTCAAGTATGTCGACACATAGATGTGTCGACTTAAAATACGTTTTGTCAACTTAGACATTAGTATGTTGACACATAGTCATGTCGACTTAACTTAAGTTCTGTCAAGACCTAGGTCATTTTTGTCGACACAAAAACTAATTTGTCGACTTAAGCTCGACTTTTGATCTGCCCTTTACACAAGTACTATAAAAAGTTGAATCCAAAATCTGGTCGACTACGCTATCAGAATTTTTGACTCTACACCTTTTGTCGACATAGACCTTCTCTTCTCTTCTCCTCTAGTACTTAAATCAATGGTGCCACACCAAGAAGACAAGGTTAACGAAGGTTACGAACTGGTTCGCGAAGGTTTCATAACTGCTTCTGACGAAATTTAGGGAGTTATTGCCCTAATTTCTGAAAATTGACTAGAATTTTTTGTCTAAGAACCGACAAAAATTTGGAAGAAGGAAGTCATGGAGTTCTAAACAACCGCTTCATTGGACACTAAAGGAAAGAAAATCAAGGCGTCTATTCAAGATACCCAGGTGAAGCTCACTTTGAAATCAATCAGGAAAGCACTACATCTGCCATTGATTAAGGATACAGACGAAATTACTCCATCCCAAATAACTGAAGCATTAAGCTGGTGTGGACTGAATCCCAGTATTAAGATTGGTTCATCTATCAATAGAAAAGAGATGAATTCCCAAGGAAAATTTCTGTCAGAAGTAGTGGGCAAAGTGATTATCTATAAGACATGTGGACATGATCGGATTTCGTCCCACATGTTCAATCTGATGGTTATAATCATATTCAAGATAAACACAAACTAGGCAGCAGTAGTGTTTGATAAACTACAAGAAGGAATAAAGAAACCTAACTTGGGAAGGATCCTCAGCATATGCTTAATATCAGTAATTCCAGATGTTCTGAAACAAGCAAATGGCTCTAAGATAAATCATATGAGAAAAATGGATGTAAGGATACTGTCAAGGTAGGACAGAGTTCTAACCTAGGAAGTCTTTGCTCTTAAGGAGCAAACTAACAAAGACAATAAGAAAAAGAAGGTGGTTGTACTGGCTGACGCCTCCAATGATTCTGAGGAGGATGTGGTCTTCAGTTCTTATGAAGACCAGTAATAACAAGATGTTCATGCTCAAGCAAAGGACTGTGAGCCCTAAGAGCAACAAATTGACTCTACTCTAGGGGGAGAAAACCTAGAAAAAGAAACTGAGTTGTCTGCCCAAGGGGGAGGTATTGATGATGTTGTCCTGGATAGTGACTTAGCTGCAGACACAATAATGTATGTTGTATCTAAAATCAACACTGTAGCTGAAGTAACTGATAAGAATGATGCTCAAAATGAGCAAGTAAGTATTTTCTCCACAGACTAGTGATGTATTATAGTATTCTCCTCAAAAATTGTTCAAAGGAAAACTTGTGTTTATACAACAAAAGAGGCCTTTCAAGTGGTATTAGTCTTTTAAGTTTTTTTAAAATAAAAACTAATCTTATTCCTTCTGAACAGATACAGCAGGAATTTACAAAGGAAGAATTGTTTCCTGATCCTCTTACTGATAGGACTGAGGGGGAGGAAATTGAAAAAGAAAAGGAAATTCCAAGGACTGAGGGGGAGTTATCCAAGGATACCCCAGCTGAAAAGGAAATTGTTGATATTAAAAGTACATCTGAATCTTTTGAAGATGAAGAAACCACATTGGCTAAGAAAAGAAAGTTGTCTGTGTTAAAGAAGAAGAGTTCTGGATATAAGAAAACTTTACAATTGGGTACTACACCATCTACATCAATCATAGACTTCAGTTCTTTACTGGTCCAGATGAAAATAAAATTTGATAATCAAAGACAGACTATAGAAAAATATGTGGATGAAACTCATAAGGAGTTATAGTTTCAGTTGGCCCAGGACATCAAATCCATTAGATTTGAAGTGAATCAAAATAAGAAGGAGATGACAGATTGCTTCCATAAAGGAGGTAATGTTGTGGTGTTCTTGGCCAAGTAACAGTAAGATATCCAAGCTAAAGTGGATGAAATTGAAGTGAAGCAGGGATATGTGCTGGAGAATTAGTTAAGGATGAATAAAAATATCAAGGATTCTCATCATGAAATATTGATAAAGCGCACTGATTCTAGCACTACTCTGAAGGCTGAAATCTCCAAGAAAATCCAGGAAGATATATCTGCTATCAAAGCAACATTTCAAAAATCTCAGAAGAAAATTAAAACTTTCCTGACAAAATTCAGAGCTTATTTTAAAGAAGGAACTGAATATATAGCTAATCAAGTCAAATTCCAGAAAGAAGATATAAGAGATCATGTTGCAAGAGAAGTCATAAAGGCGGAGAGATTACTAGTCAAAGCAAGCTCTAACCATGCTAAATGGACTACCAATAGCATCAGAGCTACTCTTGGATATCCTCCTCTTTATGATGATTCTAATGTAGCTGAGTTTGAGATACAACCTGAATATTTTGAAGGAGATCTGCCTGAAGTTGCTCAGGTGATCTACCCCCCCAGCTGATTTTGAGATGGTTCAAGAAGAAGTGCTGAAAATATATAGTCCTCCACCAGAGGCACAAAATGTAATTCTGGAAAAGGTTAAAATGTCAGAAGCTGCATTAGAAGCTCAGAAGGAAGCTCAACTTTCCAAGAAGAGATTCAGAGAGCAGGCTGAGTTGAAGCCATATTTTGAGCAGTGGAGCCCAACTTCTAGAAACATCATACTTACTTCCTGGAAAGCTGTAAAGGATAAAACCCATGACAGGGGTAAGTGGTATTCTGAACAAGAGTGGAATAAATAACAAGCAGGACAAGAAGCAATTCTTCAACATAGAAGAAGTGCTAAGGCTGGGAAGCTACCTACTAATGCTCAAGAGCCAAGCAAGTACTTCCCCAAACCTTTCCACTATTTTGAAAGACAAAGGATCAAGGCTGAAGCATTAAATAAGAAAGCTCAAAAAGGGAAAAAGCCAGCTGAGGTTGCTGAACCTTCTGTGTAGGCTAAAATCAAGTCTGGAAAAGGAATAGTTATTAAGGAGCCTTGTCAGTAATAGGATTGCTAGGTTTATGTAATAGAACAATGTACTAATTTGTTTCTTTTGTTCTATAAGAAATTCATGTAAACCAAAGTTTTTCTGATTAATGAAATCTGGTTCAGTATTAAGTGTTTGTTGTTTACAATGATTATGTAATAACCTGCTCTGAAATGTTTTTACTTCTATTACAATTTTGTTTTATCTTAAGAGATGTATATCTTTGACTGAGGGTTATGACTTCTCCAAATAGGGGGAGATTATTGGGTACATTGGAAAATGTGTACGAGATTTGGAGAAGCCACAACTTAGTCAATGATATGCATCAATGTGTATTTGATAGAAGTTTGAGTTTCATTGTGCAGGTTTAAAATTTTGAAGGAAAATTTTCTAAGTACAAGTGTCGATACTTGTGAAGAAACTTTATCGACACTCAAGGAGACTGTGTCGACACTCAGGCAAACTGTGTCGGCACACAGGCGAAATGTGTTGACACTTATGAAGAAGCTACGTCGACACCCAGCTGCTATGTCGACACTCAGGAAAGCTGTGTCGACACATTGGCAAAATGTATCGACACTTATAAAGAAGTTGTGTCGACACTCAAAGCTATGTCAACACCTAAAGAAGCAGTTGTGTCGACATCCAGAATTGTGTCGACAACTTAAAATAGAATTGTGTCGACAATTTAAAACAGAAGATGAGTCGACACTCGAGAGCTATGTCGACACCTGAAGCAATTGTGTCGACACACAAGACTTGTGTCGACACACCAACTCTCAAGAGGCTGTGTCGAGTTCAGAAGTAATTGTGTCGACACACGGGACTTGTGTCGACACACACTCAATGCCATTTGACAAACACTCAACGCCATCTGTCTGCAACAGAAATGTCGAGACAAGAAGCTGCTGTGTCGACACACAGGACTTATGTCGACACAAACAACAAAAAGCAGTGTCAAGAAGCAGAAGTATGAATGTGGCGACACTTGGAGTATTTGTGTCGACACCTTGAAGACTTGTGTCGACACTTAGCCTATATGTGTCGACACATGTGAAGCAGTCTGTTGAGTGTTGTGTGCTGAGTTAGAAAGACACAAAAGAACCTGGTGACATGACTGGTGACTTGACAGCTGTCATAAAGAACCGGTCTGACACCACTGTCAGAACTATCAGAAGTCTGTTATGAACCGGATCAGCCGGTAACCATGGAGAAAGCTCTATATAAGAGACAGATCGGAAACGAAAAAAAAGAACAACAACGTGAGGCATCAATAAGAAGAATTCTGACAGATCAAGGGATGTCTGTAAGAAAGATTCAGAGTTCTATCTGAATCTAAGGAAGAAGCTGACTGAAGATCAACTTCAACTTCAAGAGAAGATCCACCTTATTTGTCCTAATCAAGAAGCTTTGAAAAGCTAAGTTAGGTTGGATTAGAAGGATCAGTCTATACAAGAACTGATCAAGAAGACAACATCAACATAGAAATCTAGCTGGTGAAGTTTTCTGATACTTTTTACTCACAAATTCTGGTAGGATCTATTGTTAGATCTGAGTTTGTAAGCCTAAAATTATAAAGGCTGAGGTAGGGCAGTGTGCCTGAGGTAGGACTTGTGGAAAGTCTGAGTTGTAAGCCTAATTATAAAGGCTGAGGTAGGGCATAGGCCTGAGGTAGGATTCAGGGAAGAATCCGAGGTAGGACTTGTGTAAAGTCTGAGGTGTAGGAACCATTTTGGGTTCTGAGTTTGTAAGATCTGCGGATCCGAGCCAGTGGAAGGAAGTTAGGCTGAATCTAGTTATCTGCTGGATAGGTGAAGGGGAAAGTGGATGTACCCATATCTTGGGGAACCACTCTAGATCTGGTGTTTGCTGTGTTGTATTTAATTTATGTAGATAGAATTATTCTGTGCTAAAAGAAGTTACAAATATCTGTTTGCCTTAAAATCAAAAAGACTCAAAAAGATTAGAACCTATTCACCCCCCCCCCCTCTAGGTGTTTAGGCTTGTGAAACAAAGTCTTTCAAGATTCAGAGAGTTTATGCGAGCTACTCTCTTAGTGGACAAGATCCGTACTTCATCAACACTATGAGTCAGCTTTGGCATTTCTCTCACAATATAGCTATTTAGGTAGGCAACGCTTGCCGATTGCATCACTGTGCAACTCTTGTATGATTGGTGAATAACTCTATATTCACATTCATCATATGGTGCATGCCAAACTTATGTCTCTGGGCACTCAACCTTTGAGGTCACCCAGTTAAGTTTGACTCGATGTCGATAGTTGGATATCATAATTATCTGCTTGCACCATTACCAAGATAGATTAATGTACTTTGCTTTGGCAAACCCACACTTCATCGATCGAGGCAGGAAGAGTGTCATCCGTCGGAATGCATTCGAATACTTAATACTACATAAGGGATTTTAGATACTTGATTAACACTTAAACATGGTTAACAATTTAACTAATATGCATATCCACAAATAAAATTTGCAACAATCATATTCCAATGCATCCCAAATGTGCACAAGAAAAATCATCAATACTTGATGAATTGGGCTAAATCTGAACATCCAGAACACTTCCAAATTTTCAGATTTACATGCACTGGACATGAGCAACACCAACTCCACTTACACAGTAGACAAGCTCATCTCTCTATGTTAGATTCAAAATCTAACACACTTGGTTTCACAAACCAACAGGAGGGACGGTTACTATTAAGGAGTAACAAGGATATCACAACAAAATCACATGCGCCCCAGGCGGGGTCTTATGGGCAGAGCCCCTACCACCGATTGCACACAAAATCCATCAACATTTGATGTTCTAGGAATAGATTTAGGCATTTTAGAACACTTGTAAAATTTCTAGATCTACACGCAATAGACTTAGCAACTTTTCAAACAATGATCATCGCATTAACATGGCTCTGATACCATTGTTGGGTTTTTCTATACGTCACAACACTTGTGCGCAGCAGAATAGGGAAACAAGAAAAATCCCAAAAGAAATAGATCTTGCAATGAACATTGATCTATAAGTAAAATCGTTGTAAATAAAATTTACCTTTGAGGAATTGAGTCACTACTCAACCAAGATGCTCCAAGAAATCTGTTGATCACTAGCGGCTGGAGTTCTGAGCGTAGAATAATGTCCATGCCTCTACAGATGGTCCACATAAATGGGAGAACCCTTAAACACTTATCACACATGATCTAGGTTGGAAGAATGCACTCTGTGTCTTCACAGACTACTAGGTCTGCTCTAGAAGAGGCAGCGGTGACACTCGCAGGAAACAGGCTCGGAGACGGCAATAAGATCGGTACTTTCAAAAACGCATTCCATCGGGCCTATTCTCTTGGGTTTAGAGCATTACAACAATTTCGTACTTATCACTTGGTGTCGTCTATAACAAAATCCTAAAGCCTCTCCTATTTATACCCAAAGGGATAAACATTAGAAGGACGTCATTATCGGCAGACCCGTAACACTTGGAATATACAATTCGACGAGTCAACACTTGACTCGACGAATCGTAGAGTGATCATAACACACTCAATGCCTGGGAGTGTCCTCAGCACTTGAATCGACGAATCAACATTTGACTCAACGAAGCATCGAGTGCACTCAATGTCTAACTCGATGAATCAACATTTGACTCGATGAAGCGTCGAGTGGACTAAACACACTCAGCACCAGACACATCTAATCAACACTTGACTCGATGAATCGTCGAGTGAACTCGACGCTCTGAACGCCTATTTCGATGATGATTCAACATTTAACTCGACGAAGGCGTCGAATGGTCTCGACGATCTCAGCGCCTAATTCGACAAGTCAACATTTTCCTCGACAAAGACGTCGAGTGGTCTCTACGTACTCAATGCCATCATTCAATGAATAACCAATTGACTCGACGAATCGTTGAGTGGTCTCGATGTCCTTAATGCTAACTTGACGAATCAACACTTAACTAGATGAAAGTGTCGAGTAGTCTCGATGCACTCAATGCCTGGCTGAGTAGACTTTACACACTCAATGGCTGGCTGAGTCCAGTCCTTCACTCATCTTATATGAGTAAAACCAACATGATCCAATCTTCCAAATTCTTCAAAAACTCTTATGTGCGATCCTGATAGGCACATACTGTGTTTGTAGTGATACTACATGCTTGATCACTTGCAGATCACAATGGTAACACAAACAAAGGCTAGAACATGTTGTTTGTTTATATACATTCCTATGTTTATAATGGACATTCCTGGCTTATGGGTTCTACAACTAAAATAACTGCATCTGCTAGAATGCACTCTAAGTTAGGATGCGTATATGAAATGGCCTCAATGAGTAAATCAACTGACTGTCTGTGGAATATGGCGTGGGTCCCCGAACGGACCATCTGTAATATTCTACGTGATGGATGGAGGTGTTACAGTGGTCATGCTTAATGTGTGGAAAATGTAGTTTATAATTTAAATTCTTAAACTCTTTGCCATGAACATATATATATATATATATATATATATACATTTCATTTTGGATGCTTCCTATCTCTCAATTATTGTAAAAATGTTGATCTCTCTGATGATTTGTCTTTATTATATATATGTACCTTATCATTTATGAGATTTTGACTTCTTCAAAAATTAAGAGATTGTTGATACATTGCCCACAATGTATCAAATTTGAAGAAGTCCTTCACACATTGAAAAGTAAATCTTGTATTAGATATCTATCTGTTGTGAAATGTGTAGGCTTAATGAATAACATTGTTAATCAACTTCTACAAGTCAGGAGTTTAGTTTGGACCAAAAGTGAATATGTTAAGAACTCAGAATTGGTCTAAGTACAAAAAAGTTGAAGTTAGATTTTACACCATTTTGATGTGCAAGAATCGCACAATGATATTGTTTTGTTAAAAGACTTCACACAACACTATCGTTGTGACAACAACAGAGAAAGAAGAAAAAATTATGCTAAGTGTATTATTGTTGTATGAGATGTAATTACACAGTGATATCGTCTTGACAACTAAGATTATCGTATTGCACTTATAGAAAGGCGGGATTTCAAATTGATGGAGGCGCCAAAATCAAATGTCATATCAATCCCCTCTATAAAGTTGTTTGATTTGATTTTACTAATTTTTCGACCGTTAGAAAAGTCTTACTTAAAAAAGCATGAGAAGGTCATTATACCCTAACTGGGAAAACCAAGTAAGCCAACAAAGAAGAACTTTATGAACTCAGAAAGCTCAGTTATCGTAAAAAAGCAATACAAGATTGTTCTATTGAAGAAGAAGCATAAGTTCAAGCTTCAAAAAGAAAAGCTTTTTCTATACAGAGAAGGAAGACTTCATCTTATTAAGAAGCTCAGCACTGAACCAAAAAAATAAGAAAAATCTCCACTATTCAAGTGCTGATCAAGAAGGGCTTTTCACTGTGAAGGCCAAAGAAGACTCAAGCTTCAAAGTATTATCCTTACTGAGTCTAAGTATTTGTAATAAACCTATTTACTCTGCTAATTATTAGATCTCTCTTAGATCTGAGTGTATGACTGTGTTGACAGCCTATGTGTAGGGTTGTGTTGATGGCCTGAGTGTAGGGCTTAGGTTTAAGCTTGAGGTAGGGTGTTGTAAAGACCTGGGGTAGGATTCCCTTGGTGAATATGAGCTATAGGTGTGTTGCTACTTTGAGGTAGGGTTGCCTGTGTGCACCTTAGGTATGATTCAAGAAGTGAATTTGAGGTAGGGGATCTGCTGTGTTCCTGAGTTGTAGGAGTCAAGGACTCTAAGTTGTAGGATCATTTGATTTGAGAAAGAGGAGTTGGACAAGTCTAGCACAGAGCTAGATCAGTGAATAGGGATAGTGGACGTACGCATAATCTGAGAAACCACTATAAAATCTGTGTGTAATATTAGATGTGCTGATTTTCTATGCTTGATTTTTATATATTCATTAAAGACTTACAAAAACAAATGCATGTATTCACCCTCCCCCTCTAGGTGATTAGACTACCCTTATTCTTTCAATATATATACTATATTAAAAGGAAAAAACACCCTTTGGTTAAATATTCACTTTCTGATTTTACCCTCATTTATTAAAAAAATTCCAATTTTAAAAAATTATGCATTTTTTCTTTTATTTTGAAAATATGCTCGTATAGACAAAGTCATATTATTATGATAAAAATGAATTTTTCCCGCCGCTTACAAACCCCGTGCACACAGCAAAAAATGAATGATGAGCGGAGTATAATACATAGGGGTTTGCGAGCGACGGGAGCGGTGTCGTACCGGGACTATGTTGTGGCCAGGATAACGTTGCACGATGCACTGCGGCCCCCAGAATGCTATCAGAGTTTAGGTACTGTCACGATTGGCTGTAAGGGCGGAGCCTCGTGCCTGTCACTTGTGTGTGTGTACTTAAAGATCAGTCAGACAGAATTATGTTCATTTATCAAATAATAGCCGATAATTAGTGCACTAGATTAAGGACATCCATCCTTGAGCAACATCTAGCCTTTGCTATGCTCAAATCTTCTAGGCGTATGACGAGATCCTAACGACATATATATGTATGTATGTATGTATATGAAAGTGAGAGAAAGATCTACCTTGACTCTAGAGGGGGGTGAATAGAGTATTTTAAAATAATATTTACAATAAAATTGTAAGGCAGTGGAAGATTTAATTTAATTATATGTGTAAGGTGCTTGTAGAAAAATAAAGTTAAAGCAAGAAATAAGAATCACACAGCACACAGCAATAACAAACACACAACAACCAGAAGACACAAGGATCTATAGTGGTTCCCCAAAAAGCCTGGTACATCCACTCTTCTACCACCCTTGGTAGGAATCCACTGCAGGATGAGTTGATCAGGTGTCCTGGGCACCAATGAGCTTTTGATAAGGTGCTCAAAAACAAGATCTAGATTTTTTGATAAGGTGTCTTGCCACCACTGAGTTTTGATCAGATCTCAGAAACCAAATTCAGAACTTTTGAAGGGAGTTTTGATTACCCTTTTATAGCAGGAAAAGAAAACAAAAGAGATGATGATGTCTTCTCTGTCTCAAATCACTGAGAGAAGACTAGTGGATTGTTGGTGTTGTCAAAGCTCCCCCTGAAATGTAGAATGGTTCGGGAGTGAGAGCTTTGCTAGGGTGATAGGCCTTCAGAAGCTTCAGATCTCCAGCAAAAGATGATTCCAGCAGGTGCTAAAATATTTGGTGTCTGGAGTCCTTGATGTTGAAGCCTTTGAACACTTGAAGATTCAGTAGATTTGTAAATCATAGAAGTTGAAATCTTGATCAGAGAAATTGTGTTGTTCAATCTTCTGTAATGTAAACTAATTCTTCTATCTCTTTGTATTGTCTGTGTTGATCACTGTATCTTGTGTATCCTTATTATCAGAATGAAAACTGAAGGAGTATATAAGATATTCTCTTGGACGGCCGTTTAATCAGTCATAAATGACTTCCATAATAGACAAATGTATCTGGGGAAAGTCCTAAGCAATATTCCATTTAGTCTTTCCTTGAAACTTGCATCAGATTGATTGAAACGGCTAGAAAATCCTTTGCAATCAATGCAGGAATTAATTCTGATTATAATCCATAACTGTCCTTGAATTTGAATTCCGAAGGCATTATTCTCTCATTGAAATCGTCGATCTGAGCTCTACGATCGTTGAACTGAGCTCAGAGATTGGATTAACACAGCAGACAGAAAATGTCAAACTGAGCTCTACGATCGTCGAACTGAGCTCAGCGACTAGGAAACTAGCTGAAGGAAGATCGTCGATCTGAGCTCGAAGATCGTCGACCGAAGTTCGACGAATTAGCAGGGTTGAGCTCAGAGAGCGTCAAACGGAGTTAGACGTTTCGTCGAAACTGAGTTCGACGAAAATTGTCTTCTTCTCAGCTCTAAGTCTTGATCTTATAATGCTCCTGGGGCAAGGTTCAAACCTAAGTTCTAAGCCCTAGACTCATTCTAATTTGACCTTTTCAACTATACATCTAGGTCAAACCAATTTTCCTAAAAACATAGTGATCCTTGCCCAAATTAGTAATAGGGTGTTCCAACAATCTCCCCCTATTTGGGTTAGGATTACTATTTACAGGACTCAATAAGAAATACAAAAGCATATACAGAAAAGCAAAATTTAAAACAACAGAGCAGAACAAATAACATAGCAGCATTCAGATAGAATATCAGCAAATGTTTAAAGATGAATGTACTGCCTGCTTACAGAATTCATTTCCTTTCACTGTCTTTCTTAAATACAATCTCTCTGTTGGGATTGAGAGCCTCTTTCTTTGACCTTCTGTCATCATCTGCACCTAAGGAGGTTTGAGATCTTGTCCTGGGAACTACAGCCTCAGGATACAGTTTCATGTAATCCTTTGGGTCAAAGAACTTCCTTGAAGCATATTTCTCCAGCTCTACCTTTCTTTGCTCTAAAAAAGTAGAGATGTTGGAAGTATCTTTACCTTGCTCTCTGGCCTTTTTCAATTGATCTAGAGCAGCAAGTTCTTTCATCCTGGCAGTCCAAGATAGAGGATTGTTTTTCTGGATCCTCAAAAGGAATTGAAGGTTCATATCTATTTATGGTTTCTGAAGCAGTAGATGTCCTTGTAACAACAGTATCTCTGAGTTTGTAAGGGAAAGGACCTTGAGTTTAGTCCATATGTCTTTGTCCTTCCCTTTGCTGTTTGGAATAAGTTCTATATTCTCTCTGACTTCCTCTGTGTTGACCTCTTCTAGACTGATAACTTTTCTGATATTATCCTCTGGGATGATATCTCTGGGAAGATTGGGAGGATCTTTGCTTTGAAGCAGAGGTTTGAAAGGCTGAGCCTCCACCTGATCCTGAGTCTGGAGGAGGAGGAGGAGGAGGCTGATCCCGGGAGGACCCTTTCTCATACTTATCCAGTTTCCTTTTCTTTCTCATGGCCTTTAACTGATTCTTAGAAACTTGCATCCAAGGCTCTGTAATCTGACAGTCATGCAGAATATAATATGGTATGTCATTTGCATCTTTGGCCTTGGCAGGAGGAACTCTCATCATAGCTTTGCTTCTAGCTTTCCTCTTTTTGTCAATGGTGTCAGCAAAGTCATCAGATTAAGTACTAAACTTGTCACTATCAGAACTCTGTGGTCTGTCATACAGATCATCTATTCTCTTGATGTATTCCTCTTGGATTTTTGATTTCTCAGGAGCAACAGGAGCAGGAAGTGTTGGGACAGCAGCAGGAACTTCAGCAGGAGCAGATGAAACAGCAGGAGTCTCAGAGACTTTTTCTTCCAAAAAACTAGCCAATTCTTCAGCAGCAGCAGTATCAGTATCAGCAGACAGCATTTCAATATCAGTAGATTCAATAGATATAACAGCAGCAGCAGCAGTACAAACAGAAGTAGCAACATCCTCAGCCTTAAGAGAATTGACATATGATATAATCAGGCTGGGATCACATTCTGAAATAGGCACAATGGCCTTAGTGAGGTCTTCAACTCCCTGAGTTGGTAAATATCTTCTTTGAAGAATATCAAAAGCACACAACAGTGACCTGAGGTCCACTGTAAACACTGGTACTGGAGCAGCATGCACTTCTTCAGCTTCATGAGGCATCTCCCCCTACCTTGATTCAGTCAGGACTGGATCAAGGCACTCTTATGAAGGAATTGCCTGAGGAGAGGAGATAGCAGACAGCCTGTCAGATAGCTCCTGCATAGATTTGAGGAGTGGAGCCAAGGAGGTCTCCAGTAGGGCTACTAGCTTGGGGGCCAGTATCCCATAAAGCCTATCTGCCAGAGCTGAAAGATCCACTTGCTCAAGGGATACTTGAGTAGAGGTGGAGGAAGAGGTGGCTGGAGCTGATGGTGGATGGACTGTAGTTGATGCTGTGGTGGATGGTAGAATGGATGGTTGAGATATAGGGATGGTGGAGATGGATGGTATAGGAGTGGAGATGGATGGAGTGAAGGATGGTTGGGAGAGTATATCTTGAAGTAGTTGTTTGTAGGAGGAGGTAGAAGCAAGCTCAAGAGGAGAGGAAGGCGAATCATCCATGAAGGAGTCTTCCAATATGTTGAATGATGGAATTGTAAGAGGTGGATAATAGTGGAGTGGATGGAATGTTTTTGAAGTGGCTGGAGGAGAAAGAGGTGATGAGATGGAAATGGGGGAAGAGATGGTTATGGTTGAGGAAATTGTTGTGGTTGATGTGGAGATGGAAGTAGAAATAAGTGGAGGAGGAGGAGAGGAGGCAGGTAGTTCTTCTGGAGCCGGAGAGGAAGTGACTGCAGGAGTCCTTGTGCCTTAAGCTATGGCAGTCCTGGCAGGATTTATAATCTGCCTGTCCCATTTCCCAAATAGGGCACATGTTAATCTCTTAGATGCATTGATGTGCATCCCATTGGAAACCAGTAATTCAGGGCACCTGTAATGTAGGAAAACCCCTGAGATCCTCCCAAAATTTACAAAACTTTTGTTAATTTTTTTTTGATTAAATCAAAGAAGATAGATCCCCAATTCAGATGTTTCTTGTCAACTATTGCTCCCATTAAACAGAACTAATACCTTGAGATGGTATCATGTGCTGAGTGCTTGGCCAGCAGCACTTTGCCAACAACATCAGCCAAAAATCTATATTTAACAGATAGATTCTTTTTTAATAGCTTACTAGGGTTTACACCAGAGCGACCCATTCTATCTAACATGGAATCAAAATCTTCACCAGACATATCAGGGGAATCATCACCAGAACTTTAGTTTAATACCTCAGTCAGAAGAATAGGGGACAATGGTACCTGAGTCTCGTTGATCGTGCCGACTATGGTCTTCTCATCCGGATTGTTCGCAGTAAAAACCCATTCCTTTATTTCGTCGGCCGCTATTTTCATTCTTGTTGACATAATATTCTCTAGTTGTTGTTCCTTGAAGAGTTCTAGAATATCTTTGAATATTCGATCGCTCCCGGAGAAAGAATCCATATCAATATCAAACCCGGTATCAAACTTCATCTTTGCAAGCGCCGCACCAGTCACCGCCATTGAAGACCTGCAAAAAAGATTACCAAACACAACCAAGTGTAGTAAAGTTTGGAGGGAAAGAAAGAAATTGCAGAGAGTATGAATGCGTAAATGAAGAACGACGATGAAGAATGATTTTTATATTAGGGTTTGACGGCGGAAAGGAAGAATCGTTGAACTTTGTTCGACGATTAAGGCTTCTAAGGGAAGTCGAAGAGATTTCAATATCGTCGATCTCCGTTCAACGACATTAACGAGCGTCAAGCTCCACTCGACGACCGCTGAACAGAAGGAAGGATAGCTTAAAGCTATCAGGCGGCGCTGAACTCAGGTCGACGATTCAGGAAACGTTGATCTGCGTTCGACAATTTTTGGGAAACCGTCAATCTCCGTTCGACGATTTCTGGGGAAAATGTCGAGCGCAGTTCAGAGATAGAAACTGTCCTACAGACACAAAAGGAAATAAGTTTTTGGCCTAATCTTGGTCTGTTTTTTTATTTTCAAAATCTTGGAATTTATTTTAGACAGCCTCCATCTAGCATTCCTAACTGATTAAGGAAGAAGGTATGTTTCTTCTCATCCAAAGGCTTGGTGAAAATATCTCCCCTTTGCAAATCAGTTCGGATATATTATAGTTCAATTTTATTCTTTTCAACATTATCTCTTAGAAAGTGATGGCTAATCTCTATATGTTTTGTCCTACTATGGAGGACTGGATTTTGTGCTATGGAGATAGCACTAGTATTATCACAAAATATTTTTGACCCTTCTAAGTTGTAGCCATAGTCTAGAAGCTGGTGTTGGAACACCCTATTACTAATTTGGGTAAGGATCACTATGTTTGTCTTAGGAAACCAGGTTGACCTAGTTGTATAGTTGTAAAGGTCAACATTAGAATGAGTCTAGGGCTTAGAACTTAGGTTTGAAGCTGCCCCCAGGACCATTCCAATGTCAAGGATATAAAGCCAAGTCTAAGGCAATTCTCGTCGAGCTCAGGTCGACGAAACATCGAACTCGGTTCGACGCTCTCTGAGCTCAACTTGATAAATCGTCGAACTCCAGTTGACGATCTTCGAGCTCAGATCGACGATCACTCTTCAGTTATTCTTCAGGTCGCTGAGCTCGGTTCGACGATCTTCGAGCTCAGTTCGACGTTTTCTGTCTGCTTGATCTCATTCCATCTCTGAGCTCCGTTCGATGATCGTAGAGCTCAGATCGACGATTCTTTTGAGAGATCGACGCTTTTAAGGATTCAAATGTTGTTATTCTTTGGAATGTTTTTGAATGCTATCAGCATTTATGACAAGAAGATCTGTCAGCCGTTTGTCTTTATTCTGGAGCAAGTTTCAAGGAATTGTTCAGGAAATATTTTATTTGACCTTCCTCTAAAAGACAAGACACTTTATGGAAGACATTTATGACTGCCAACGGCTATCCTTGACAAGAATTCTTTTCAGAGAATAAGATCCTTCTTCTTGTCTTCAGAAATATAGAGAGAATATACAACACTCAGAGAACAACAAGAAAAAGCTGTGACAGATAACAAGTGATCAAGAATTAGAAGAACAATCTTCTTGCTTACTAAAAAGTGTTCACAACTTCATCTCAAGAACTCCAGACACCTCATCTTTCAGTCTTCTTGCTGAAACAATCTTTTGCTGGAGATCAAAGTTCTGAAGACCTATCACCCTAGAGCAAAGCTTCCTTTCCTGAACCAGTCTACATCTCAGGGGGAGCTTTGACAAAAGATCCACTAAGACTTCTCTCATTTGATTTGAGAACAGAGAAGACAACTTCATTTCCTTTTCCTTTTTATTTTCCTGCTGTAAAAGGGTTCTTGAACTCCCTTCAAAAGTTCTGTCTGGTTCTGAGATCCTTGTCAAAACTCAGTGGTGGCAAGACACCTCATCAAAAAATCCAGTTTTGGTTTTTGAGCACCTTATCAAAAGCTCATTGGTGTCAGGACACCTGATCAACTCATCCTGAGTGGATTCCTACCAAGGGTGGTAGAAGAGTGGATGTACCCAGGTTTTTGGGGAACCACTATATTTCCTTGTGTCTGCTGGATTGTTTGTGTGATTATTGCTGTGTGCTATGTTCTTAATTTCTTGCTTCTTAAATTTCTTTCTAGCACTCTACACTATAGTGTAAATTAAATTTTATATGTGCTGATATTCTCAAAACTGTGAAACTTATTTGAATAAACTCTATTCACCCCCCCCCCCCTCTAGAGTTGAGATAGATCTTACCCTCACTTTCAATTGGTATCAGAGGCAGGTTGGTTGCTCATACAGGCTAACACCTGAACCAAAAGATCCTTGATAAGATCAATCTCTTAAGAGGGTTATTTTCTTTATATCTTATATTATTCAAAGACATGACACAGAACAAGAATTATGCAAGCACCAGACCTCCAGTGTGCAATCTATCTAAGTTTGCACTCTGGAAGGCAAGGATTAAATTATACATGAACTCTATTGATGAAGATATTTTCAATTCTGTCTTGACAGTTTGTCCAAGTCCACCAGCAAGCTCAAGCACAAATGCTGTTCCACCTCCCTCAGGAACAGATGCAGACATAAAGAAATGGAAAACTGCAGATGCAAAGGCCATGAACATCTTAGCTCAGATAATGTCTGATGAGATATTTCAGAAAGTAACTGACTGCAACTCAGCCAAAGTAATTTGGGACAAGCTCTCTGAAATTGTCTCAGGGTCTACTGATGAAAGGAAAGACAGGAGATCTCACCTCATAACCCAATATGAGAATTTCAAGAAAGGAGAGACTGAGTCAGTAGCAGATATGTACAACAGATTGAGTCTGATTGTCAATGAGCTAAGGACCTTGGATAAAGAAATCTCATTGACTGAGCTTAATGACAAGATCCTAATGTGCTTCCCCAGTACTTGGGATTCAAGAATCTGGTCAATCAAAGATGCCAGAAGTCTAAATGAAATCACTACTGAAACTCTCCTAGGCAAGCTCAAATCTTATGAGCTGCTTATCAAGAACAGAGAGGAAGAACAGAAGGCTGCTTCACCAGCCTCAAGGAAAGAGAAGTCAATAGCTTTCAAAGCTATTGAAGATCAGCCTGAAGAAAAACTCACAGGCAATGAGGAATTGGTCAGCCTACTGGCCAAAAGATTTTACAAGCTAGCCAGAAAAGACTTCTGAAAGAGGCCATACAAAGGACATGACAAACCAAGGTATTATAAGTCAAATAATAATAACAAAGAAATCATATGCTTTGGTTGCAAGAAACCAGGCCACATTGTGCCTGACTGTCCAGAGAACAAGAATAAGGACAGAAAGGATAGAAGAGAAAGAAGAAAAGAAAAAGATTTCAAAAAGAACAGCTCAGACAAAGCCTCCTCTAGCAGGAACAAAAATACAAGGAAGGGTTTTGTTGCTGAGACATGGAGTGAGACAGAAGAAGATTCTGAAACTTTATCTAGCTCTAGTGATGATGAAGATGATGCTGATGAGAAAGAATTCTGCATGATGGCTATCAATGCCTCACAGCAAAACTCTGATGAAGAATCAGATTCAGATTCAGAAAATCAACCAGAGGAAGATCAGGTAATTAGCTCTTTTGATTTTAATTCTGAGGACTTCAAAAATGAATTTAAGACATTGTGCTTGGATTTACTAAAATCTGAAAAAGAGATAATCTCTCTCAGAAATAAATTATCTGAATACAATGTCCTAAACTCAAATAACCTCAAACTCTCTGAGGAGTTAGAATGCTGTAGGGAGGAGATAGCTTCACTGAAAAGTGAACTGTCAAAAGCTAAAAAGTTTGAAGAATCCCTAAATGGGAGAAGTATCAGACTGATGGACATTACAAGCACAGTGAACTCTAGATTTAACAGTACACTGGGCTTGGGTGCCTCATCCAGCCAACCTATAGTATTAACAACTCCAATCAAATTTGTCTCTGACAAAGGGAAGGGAGTAATAGAGGTAGCTAGGAAGAATGCAGATCTGCCAGAGAAAAATTCAGTTCAACAGATTGCGTCGAGCAGAGCTCGACGATCGTCGAACAGAGCTCGACGATCTAACCACAGATCGTCGACCTCAGCTCGACGATATCCAAACTCTGAACTTCAGTATAATCGATCTTCGAACAGAGATCGACGATCTGACCCAAGATCGTCGACCTCAGTTCGACAATCGTCGAACAGAGATCGGGTCTGTGAACATTCCTTCAATGGCACATCTAGATTCAATCCTAGAGGTCCCACATCCCAAGGCTTTAACCCCTATACTGAATGGATAGTACCTCCTAGGAGATACCATCCTGAAGGCTATAAGAGTCAACCTGGGATGTCTTTTATTTCTGAATTCAAGGGATATCAACCTAGGCCCAAGGTTAACTGGGTCAAAAACAAATAAGCTGCTCATGTGCAGGTGAAGACCTATCCAGTATCTAACCAACAATGGTATCTGGATAGTGGGTGCTCAAAGCACATGACAGGGAACAGGGAGAACCTATCATCCTTCATAACCAAACTTGGACCCAAGGTGATTTTTGGTGATTCAAATTTTGGTCAAATCAAAGGATATGGTGCTGCTCAGATAGGCTCAGTCACTTTTAAGAAGGTGGCATATGTAGAAGGACTGAAGCACAATCTGATAAGTATCAGTCAACTATGTGATGAAGGATACAAGGTGACTTTCAACAAATCCCTATGCAAGATCAATTCAGAGAATAACACAACTGTGTTAACAGGTAAAAGGACAGGTAACATTTACTTAGTAGATTTTCTTTCATCTAAAGTAGATATTTGTTTATTTAATTCCATATCTAAGCCAAATGTTTTATGGCATAAGAGATTAGGACATCTAAACCTTAGAATCATTGCTAGGCTATCCAAGGACAACCTTGTTAGAGGACTACCTTCTGGCCCCTACAAGAAGGAAGGACTTTGTAAGGCTTGTCAATTAGGCAAGCAAACTAAAAATAGCTTTAAGTCACTTAATAAGAGTGATTCACCTAGGATTTTGTATCTGTTGCACATGGATCTTTTTGGACCCATCACAGTACAAA
The DNA here is from genome assembly GCA_039513925.1 of Platanthera zijinensis. Lineage (NCBI taxonomy): Eukaryota > Viridiplantae > Streptophyta > Magnoliopsida > Asparagales > Orchidaceae > Platanthera > Platanthera zijinensis. Next base: position 102,239,506 of record CM077088.1, read on the forward strand.
GCTCAGGAGGGAAGTCCTATACTTTAGTGGTTGTAGATGACTTCTCAAGATTCACTTGGGTATTCTTTCTGAGGAAGAAGTCTGATAACTTCAAGTGTTTGACAGATTTTCTCAAATGCATTCAGATTGAGTTCAACACTCACATTGCCCTGATCAGAAGTGATCATGGGACAGAGTTTGATTCTCTTCTCATGCAAGAGTTCTGCCAAATTGAAGGGATCAGGCATACTTTCTCAGCTCCTAGAACTCCTCAACAAAATGGGGTAGCTGAAAGGAAAAATAGAACCCTAATTGAATCTGCTACTACATTGTTGACAGATGCTCACCTATCTCTATCCTTTTGGGCTGAGGCAGTGAACACCTCCAACTATGTATTAAATAGAAGCCTGATACATAAACTAAAGGGCAAGACTCCCTATGAATTGCTCAAAGGGAAGAAACCTAAAGTAAATTATTTTAAATTTTTGGCTGTATTTGTTATATTCATAATAATAACAAGAAACATCTAGCAAAATTCCAAGCTAAAGCTGATGAAGGAGTGTTTCTGTGATACTCCATGATCAGCAAGGCCTATAGGGTATATAACAAATCATCTTGTAAAATTGAAGAATCTGTTCATGTTACTTTTGATGAGACTAACATGTGTTATAAGGAGAAGTCTACTTCTACCATAGAACCCTTGCAGGTACAATCTATATCAGAAAGTATGGACAGATTATAGGTTAAAGAAGAGGATACAACCTCTCAACCTATTCAGCAAAAGAATGAAAGCAGTGATGATGAAGAAGTACAACATCTTGAAGAAAATCATCCTGAAGAGCCAGTTGTTGTTCCACTAGAGGAAACAACAACACTGGCTGGTGAACAATCAACACCCCCTGTTGATTTAGTAACAACAAGAGATCATCCAATCACCCAAGTAATTGGAGAGATCTCAGCTGGTCTGCAAACCAGAAATCAGGTCAACCAGAACCTGATGCACACTTGCTTCCTATCTCAAGTTGAGCCTCAATCCATTCAAGATGCAGAGCAAGATCCACACTGGATCATTGCAATGCAAGAGGAGTTGCATCAATTTGAAAGGAATAAGGTTTGGGAACTAGTGCCTAAGCCAAAGGATCACTCCATTGTTGGAACAAAGTGGGTTTTCAGAAACAAGCTAGATGACCAAGGAATTATTGTCAGAAACAAGGCAAGGCTAGTTGCTCAAGGCTACTCTCAACAAGAAGGAATAGACTATGACCAGACCTTTGCACCAGTTGCAAGGTTAGAGGCTATTAGAATATTTCTAGCTTATGTTGCTCACAAAGGCTTCAAGGTTTATCAGATGGATGTGAAGAGTGTATTTCTCAATGGGGACATCAAAGAGGAAGTCTATGTTAGACAACCTCCAGGTTTTATCTCTCTAACTCACCCTGATTATGTTTTCAAATTGCATAAAGCATTATATGGTCTCAAGCAAGCTCCTAGAGCATGGTATGAGACCCTAGCATGCTTTCTTCTGGAAAATGATTTTGTTAGGGGGAGAGTAGACCAAACTCTTTTTATTAGAACCCATAAGTCCCACACCCTACTAGTACAAATTTATGTAGATGATATCATATTTGGATCTACTGATTCAAACTTGTGCAGAAAGTTTTCCAACCTAATGCATTCCAAATTTGAAATGAGTAGCATGGGAGAGCTCTCCTTCTTCTTAGGATTGCAAGTAAAATAGCATGCTGAGGGCATATTTATTTCCCAAACCAAGTATGCTAAAGAATTGGTTAAGAGATTTGGTATGTCTGAGGCATCTTGTATGAAAACACCCATGCCTACCAATGCTGTATTGGATGCTGATGAACATGGGAAACCAGTTGATCAGACAACATATAGAGCAATGATTGGCTCTCTATTGTACCTTACAGCCAGTAGGCCAGATATAATGTTTGCTACCAATAAATCAAAACTGAGAAATCCCAGCAAGATGAGACGGGAGAGGAGATGCATGTGCTTCAACTGAAGTTGACTGAGCAAGTTGCAGCAGTCCTGGTGCTCTCAGATGTAGTCACAATGTGATCCCAATAAATCAAAACTCTGAGTGCAGAAGGTCGTACTTCAATTGAGGATGGAACTCAACTGAAGTAGGTGAAGAAGATGATGCTGAAAAAGTGACTGCGGCAGTGGTGCTCTCAGATGCTACATGCATATGTGCTAGATTCCAAGTTAGCTAGAGAGTCACACCTAACTCTAGTTAAAAGGATTCTTAGGTATGTAAAAAGTTGTCCAAATCTAGGACTCTGGTAGACTCAGGATTTGAATTAACTGGATTCTAAGATGCTGATTATGCTGGATGCAGAATAGACAGGAAAAGCACCAGTGGAACATGTCAGTTCCTTGGTGACAGACTTGTCTCCTGGTTTTGTAAGAAGCAAACATCTGTGTCAACCTCAACTGCTGAAGCTGAATATATGGCTGCAGGCAGTTGCTGTTCATAAATATTGTGGATACAAAATCAGCTCATAGACTATGGCTACAACTTAGAGAAGTCTAAAATTTTTTGTGATAATACTAGTGCTATCTCTATAGCACAAAATCCAGTCCTCCATAGTAGGATAAAACATATAGAGATTAGGCATCACTTTCTAAGGGATAATGTAGAGAAAAACAAAATAGAACTTCAATATATACCTACTGATTTGCAAAGGGGAGATATTTTCACCAAGCCCTTGGATGAAAAGAAACACAGTTTCTTCCTAAATCAGTTAGGCATGTTAGATGGAGAAAGCCTAAACTAACTTACAAGATTTTTGAAAAGATAAAACAGACCAAGACTAGGCTAAAAAATCAGTTCCTTTTGTGTCTGTAGAATAGGTTTTGTCTCTGAACTGTGCTCGACGTTTTCCCAGAAATCGTCGAACGAAGATCGACGATTTTCCAAAAATCGTCGACCAGAGATCGACGCTTCCGAAGTCGTCGATCTGAGTTCAGAGCCTTCGCTAGCTCTAGGCCTTTTCTCTTTCTGATCAGAGGCCGTCGAGCGGAGCTCGACGCTTTTCAACATCATTGAACGAAGATCGACGATATTGACGTCTCTTCAGATTCCCTCTGTAGCCCAAATCGTCGAGCTGAGATCGACGTTCTGTCGAACCGAGCTCCACGATTTTCCGTTTCGCCGTCGAACCCTAATATAAAATCATTTCCGCGGCCGTCGTTCACCTTTTGCGCTTTCACTCTCTGCAACTTTCTTCGTTTTTCCCTCCAAATCCTCTACGCTTGGTCGTGTTTGGTTTTTCGTGTTGCAGGTGCAAATGGCTGATTCCAGTGCTGCAATCTCTAAGATGAAATTTGACACAGGATTTGACATTGATATGAACTCATTTGATGGAAGCGATCAGCGCTTCAAGGATATTCTCAATCTGTTCAGAGAACAACAGCTGATCCAAATAATGACTACCCGGATGAAGATTGCTTCAGAAGAGATCAAAGAGTGGTGTTTTACAGCGACAGATGAGACTGAGAACTCTGTCGTCGGTATCATAAAAGGGACCCAGGTACAACTGTCCCCGGCTCTCTTAACAGATGTTTTTCATCTTAGTTCTGGAGACGATTCTATTGAATTATCTGGAGAAGAATATGATTCCATGCTTGATAGAATGGGGCACAATGCTGTAAACCCCAACAAACTGCTGAAGAAAAATTTGTCTATAGAATTTCAATTCTTGGCTGATGTTGTTGGGAAAGTGTTTCTGGCCAAGCACTCAGCCCATGATACCATTTCTAGGTATCAGTTTTGTTTGATGGCAGCCTTAATTGATAAGAAACATCTTGACTGGGGATCAATCTTCTTCAACCTGATTAAGAAGAAGATAAATAAGACTGCTGTCAGTTTTGGGAGAATTCTAGGGGTCTATCTGAATTCCAGATGCCCTGAGCTGCTAACCTCCTCTGGGATGTTCATTAATGCATCCAAAAGGCTCTCCTGTGCCCTGTTCAGCAAATGGGACTGGCAAATTATCAACCCTACAAGAGCTGCTGCACCACTCTCTTCAGGCACAAGGACTGCTTCAGTCACTCCACCTCTGCTCTCTGCTCCAACAGAAGTGTTGCATCTCTCTCCTCCTCCTCCAACTGCATCTACCCCAGCCATTTCCTCCTCTCCTCCAGTCACCACCATAACCATATCATCCCCTATTACCATTTCCTCACCAGTTTCATCCCCTCCAGCATCTACTTCAGAGGAATTCCACCCTCTCTTCTCTTATTCAACCTTCACCTCACCATCATTCTCCCTCATAGAGGATTCCTTTATGGATGATTCTCCTTCCACTCCTCCTGAGCCACCCTCTACCTCCTCTTTTCAACAAATGCTTCATGACATCCTTTCCCAACCATCCTTCACACCCTCTCTTGCTTCACCTATCTCCACCTCAACCTCTTCTATCTCCACAATTCCACCCTCAGAGCCATCCATTCCTACTCCACCTACCTCCACATCTCCAGCTCCAGCCAACATCCCTCCATCAACCTTCTCTACTACCTCTGCTCAAGCCCCTCTTGAGCATGTAGATCTTCCAAGGTTGGCAGACAGACTCTATGAGTTGCTAGCTCCCAGGCTGACATCTCTGTTGGAGACTTCTTTGGCTCCACTCCTGAAACAAGTCCAGGAGTTGTCTACCAAACTTTCCTCCTTTTCCTCCTCCCAGGCAATCCCTTCTACTGGGTGCCTTGCTTCAGCTCTCCTTGAACCAAGGCAGGGGGAGATGCCTCATGAAGAAGTGGATGTGCCTCAACCAGCTCCAGCTCCTGCTCCTGCTTTTGTACTGGACCTTCAAAGCTTGCTCTCTAAGTTTGATACAGTACATTTCAGTTTTCTGCCAGTACCTCAGGCTGAAGATTTGTCTAAGGCCATTGTGCCTATATCTGTCTGTGATCCCAGCCATATTGCCTCTTACATAAATTCCTAGAAGGCTGTGGATATTCTTGATGCTGCTACTAAGGCCATTGTGCCTCTTGTTGTTGAAACTGCTGCTGCTGCTGAAGATATTGAAATGGTTCCAGTAACTGCTGCTGATGAAACTGCTGATGAAGAACTTGCCTCCTATCTAGAAGCTCCTACACCTGCTGCTGCTCCTGCTCAAGTTTCTACTGCTGCTCCTGCTCAAATTTCTGATGCTGCTCCTGCCCTGACTGTTGATCAGTTGAAGTTACAAGAGAAATACTTGAAAAGCATTGATGATCTGTATGACAGACCTCAAAGCTCAGATAGTGATCAATTCCAAACTGAATCAGATGACTCTGCAAATACCATTGCCAAGAAGAGGAAGGCCAGAAGTAAAGCCATAATGTCAGTTCCCCCAGCTCAGGCAAAGGATTCAAATGACATTCCCTATTATATTCTGCATGATTGCCCCATATCTGAGCCCTGGATGCAGTTCTCCAAGAATCAACCCAAGGCTATAAAGAATAGAAGGAAGCTAGATTAAGTATGAGAAAGGATCTTCACAGTATCAGCCTCCTCCTCCTCCTCCTCTAGATTCTGGTTCAGGCTCAGCCTCTCAAGCTCCAGCTTCAAGGCAAAGCTCCTCCCAATCTTATCCAAGATACTATCAAAGGGGGCAACATCAAAGAGGATATCAATCTAGAAGGGGTCATTATAGAGGAAGCCAGAGAGGACACAGATCTCATCAAAGGGAAGGACAAGGCCACACTGACTCTACTTCAGGTCCTTTCCCCTACAGGCTAAAAGACACAGTTTTCTCCAGGACTCCTCCTACTGCTTCTGAATCCATCAACAGGTATGAACCTCCTGTTCCTTTTGAGGATCCTGAGAACAATCCTCTATCCTGGATAGCTAGAATGAAAGAGCTGGCTGCTCTTGATCAAATAAAGAAAGCCAGAGAGCAAGGCAAGGACACTTCTAATATAATAACTTTATCAGATCAGAGAAAGAAAGAACTGGAGAAATATACATCAAGAAAATTTTTCAACCCAGAAGACTATATGAAGCTGCACCCTGAGGCTGTAGTTCCAAGGCCCAGATCTCAAACTTCTCTAGGTGCAGAAGATGATAGAAGATCCAAGAAAGAAGCCCTGAATCCAAACAGAGAAATTATGTTTAAAAAGGGAACTGAGAAGAAGTAAATTGTGTAAGCTGAACATTCATCCTCCTCTGGATAATTGCTGCTATTTTATCTGTGATCTGCTTGCTGCTATATTTTTGCTTGGTTAGCTCTTGTTTTGAATGTATGCTTATTCTTTTCCTGATTTTGTTTGTAAATAGTAATCCTAACCCAAATAGGGGGAGATTTTTGGAACACCCTATTACTAATTTGGGTAAGGATCACTATGTTTGTCTTAGGAAACCAGGTTGACCTAGTTGTATAGTTGTAAAGGTCAACATTAGAATGAGTCTAGGGCTTAGAACTTAGGTTTGAAGCTGCCCCCAAGACCATTCCAATGTCAAGGATATAGAGCCAAGTCTAAGGCAATTCTCGTCGAGCTCAGGTCGACGAAACGTCGAACTCGGTTCGACGCTCTCTGAGCTCAACTTGATAAATCGTCGAACTCCGGTCGATGATCTTCGAGCTCAGATCGACGATCACTCTTCAGTTATTCTTCAGGTCGCTGAGCTCGGTTCGACGATCTTCGAGCTCAGTTCGACGTTTTCTGTCTGCTTGATCTCATTCCATCTCTGAGCTCAGTTCGACGATCGTAGAGCTCAAATCGACGATTCTTTTAAGAGATCGACGCTTTTAAGGATTCAAATGCTGTTATTCTTTGGAATGTTTTTGAATGCTATCAGCATTTATGACAAGAAGATCTGCCAGCCGTTTGTCTTTATTCTGGAGCAAGTTTCAAGGAATTGTTTAGGAAATATTTTATTGGACCTTCCTCTAAAAGACAAGACACTTTATGGAAGACATTTATGACTGCCAACGGCTATCCTTGACAAGAATTCTTTTCAGAGAATAAGATCCTTCTTCTTGTCTTCAGAAATATAGAGAGAATATACAACACTCAGAGAACAACAAGAAAAAACTGTGACAGATAACAAGTGATCAAGAATTAGAAGAACAATCTTCTTGCTTATTAAAAAGTGTTCACAACTTCATCTCAAGAACTCCAGACACCTCATCTTTCAGTCTTCTTGCTGAAACAATCTTTTGCTGGAGATCAAAGTTCTGAAGACCTATCACCCTAGAGCAAAGCTTCCTTTCCTGAACCATTCTACATCTCAGGGGGAGCTTTGACAAAAGATCCACTAAGTCTTCTCTCATTTGATTTGAGAACAGAGAAGACAACTTCATTTCCTTTTCCTTTTTATTTTCCTGCTGTAAAAGGGTTCTTGAACTCCCTTCAAAAGTTCTGTCTGGTTCTGAGATCCTTGTCAAAACTTAGTGGTGGCAAGACAACTCATCAAAAAATCCAGTTTTGGTTTTTGAGCACCTTATCAAAAGCTCATTGGTGTCAGGACACCTGATCAACTCATCTTGAGTGGATTCCTACCAAGGGTGGTAGAAGAGTGGATGTACCCAGGTTTTTGGGGAACCACTATATTTCCTTGTGTCTGCTGGATTATTTGTGTGATTATTGTTGTGTGCTGTGTTCTTAATTTCTTGCTTCTTAAATTCTTTCTAGCACTCTACACTATAGTGTAAATTAAATTTTATATGTGATGATATTCTCAAAACTGTGAAACTTATTTGAATAAACTCTATTCACCCCCCCCCCCCCTCTAGAGTTGAGATAGATCTTACCCTCACTTTCAGCTTGTTTTGAATCCACAAAATTTGTGAGTAACAACTGCCTCCTGCCATGTATTCAGCTTCAGCAGTTGAAGTAGACACAAATGTCTGTTTCTTACAGAACCAGGAGACAAGTCTGTCACCAAGGAACTGACAGGTTCCACTGGTGCTTTTCCTGTCTACTCTGCATCCAGCATAATCAGCATCTGAAAATCCAGTTAATTCAAATCCTGAGTCTTTTTGATACAAGAGTCCTAGATTTGGACAACTTTTCACATACCTGAGAATCCTCTATACTAAAGTTAAGTGTGACTCTCTAGGGCTTACTTGGAACCTAGCACATATGCATGTAGCAAACATTATATCAGGTCTGCTAGCTGTAAGGTACAGTAAAGAGCCAATCATTGCTCTATATATTGTCTGATCAACATGTTTTCCATGTTCATCAGCATCCAATACAGCATTAGTAGGCATAGGTGTTTTCATACAAGATGCTTCAGACATATCAAACTTCTTAACCAATTCTTTAGCATATTTGGTTTGAGAAACGAATATGCCTTCAGCATGTTGTTTGACTTGCAATCCTAGAAAGAAGGAAAGCTCACTCATGCTACTCATTTCAAATTTAGAATGTATAGGTTGGAAAACTTCTTGCACAAATTTGAATCAATAGACCCAAAGATAATATCATCTACATATATTTGTACTAGTAGGGTATGGGACTTATTGGTTCTAATGAAAAGAGTTTGGTCTACTCTACCCCTAATAAAATCATTTTCCAGAAGAAAGCATGTTAAGGTCTCATACCATGCTCTAGGAGCTTGCTTGAGACCATATAATGCTTTGTGCAATTTGAAAACATGATCAGGATAAGTTGAAGAGATAAAACCTGGAGGTTGTCTAACATAGACTTCCTCTTTGATGTCTCCATTGAGAAAAGCACTCTTCACATCCATTTGGTAGACCTTGAATCCCTTATGAGCAGCATAAGCTAGGAATATTCTGATGGCTTCTAACCTTGCAACTGGTGCAAAGGTCTGGTCATAGTCTATTCCTTCTTCTTGAGAGTAGCCTTGAGCAACTAGCCTTGCCTTGTTTCTTACAATGACTCCTTGATCATCCAACTTGTTTCTGAACACCCACTTTGTTCCAACAATTGAGTGATCCTTAGGCCTTGGCACTAGTTCCCAAACTTTATTCCTTTCAAATTGATGAAGTTCCTCTTGCATAGCAATGATCCAATGGGGATCTTGTTCTACATCTTGAATGGATTGAGGTTCCACTTGAGATAGAAAGCAAGTGAGCATCAGGTTCTGGTTGACCTGATTTCTAGTTTGCACACCAACTGAGATGTCTCCAATCACTTGGGAGATTGGATGATCTCTTATTGTTACTAAATCAATAGGGGGTGTTGATTGTTCACCAACCATTGTTGTTGTTTCCTCTTATTGAACAACAACTGGATCTTTTAGATGTTGCACATCCTCTTCATCATCACTGCTCTCATCCTTTTGCTGGATAAGTGGAGAAGCTGTATCCTTTTCTTCAACCTGTAATCTGTTCATTCTTTCTGAAAGAGAGTGTACCTGTAATGGTTCTATGGTAGAAGCAGACTTATCCTTATAAAACATGTTAGTCTCGTCAAAAGAAACATGAACAGATTCTTCTATTTTAAGAGTAGATTTATTATATACCCTATAAGCCTTGCTGATCATGGAGTATCCTAGAAACACCCCTTCATCAGCCTTAACTTGGAATTTTGCTAAATATTTCTTGTCATTATTGTGTATATAACAAATGCAACCAAAGATTCTGAAATAATCTACTTTAGGTTTCTTCCCTTTGAGCAATTCATAGGGAGTCTTGCCCTTCAGTTTATGTATTAGACTTCTATTCAACACATAGTTGGAGGTGTTCACTACCTCAGCCCAAAAAGATAGAGGTAGGTGAGCATCTGTCAACAATGTAGTAGCAGATTCAATTAGGGTTCTATTTTTCCTTTCAGCTACCCCATTTTATTGAGGAGTTCTAGGAGCTGAGAAAGTATGCCTGATCCCTTCACTATGACAGAACTCTTGCATAAGAAGAGAATAAAACTCTTTCCCATGATCACTTCTGATCAGGGCAATGTGAGTATTGAACTCAATCTGTATACATTTGAGAAACTCTGTCAGACACTTAAAGTTATCAGACTTCTTCCTTAGAAAGAATACCCAAGTGAATCTTGAGAAGTCATCTACAATCACCAAAGTATAAGATTTCCCTCCCAAGCTTTGTACTGTAATGGGTCCAAAAAGATCCATGTGTAACAGATACAAAATCCTAGGTGAATCACTCTTATTAAGTGACTTAAAATTGTTTTTAGTTTGCTTGCCTAATTGACAAGCCTTGCAAAGTCCTTCCTTCTTGTAGGGGCCAGAAGGTAGTCCTCTAACAGGGTTTTCCTTGGATAGCCTAGCAATAGTTCTAAGGTTTAGGTGACCTAGTCTCTTATTCCATAGATCATTTGGTTTGTATACTGAATTAAATAAGCAAATGTCTGTATGGGTTGAAAGAAAATCTACAAGATAGATGTTACCTTTCCTTTTACCTGTTAACACAGTTGTGTTATCCTCTGACTTGATCTTGCACAGGGATTTGTTGAAAATCACCTTATATCCTTCATCACATAGTTGACTGATGCTGATCAGGTTGTGCTTCAGTCCTTCCACATATGCCACCTTCTTGAAAGTGACTGAACCTATTTTAACAGCACCATATCCTTTGGTTTGACCAAAATTTGAATCACCAAAAATTACTTTGGGTCCAAGTTTGGTTATGAAGGATGATAGATTCTCCTTGTTCCCTGTCATGTGCTTTGAGCACCCACTATCAAGATACCATTGTTGGGCTATCTCTGGATAGGTCTTCACCTGCAAATAAACAGCTTATATATTTTTGACCCAGTTTACCTTGGGTCTAGGTTGATAGCCTTTAAATTAAGAAAAGAAAGACATCCCTGGCTGACTCTTATATCCTTCAGGATGGTATCTCCTAGGAGTTACTATCCATTCAGTATAAGGGTTGAAGCTTTGGGATGAGGGACTTCTAGGATTGACTTGAGATTTACCTCTGAAAGATGGTTCAAAGCTCTGAGCTCCGTTCGACGATCGTCGACCTGAGTTCGACGATCTTGGGTCAGATCGTCGAGCTCCGTTCGAAGATCGACTATACCAGAGTTCAGAGTTCAGAAGTCATCGATCTGAGTTCGACGATCCAGCCTTGGATCGCCGAGCTCTGTTCGACGATCGTCGAGCTCTGTTCGACGTTTTCTGTTGAACTTGATTTTCCTTAGGTAAATCTGGATTCTTCGTAGCTACCTCTACAACACCCTTTCCTTTATCAAAAATAAATTTAATTGGGGTTGTTAATACTATAGGTTGGCTGGATGAAGCACCCAAGCCCAATGTACTGTTGAATCTTGAGTTCACTGTGCTTGTAATGTCCATCAGTCTGATGCTTCTCCCATTAAGGGATTCTTCAAACTGCTTGGCCTTTGATAGTTCACTTTTCAGTGCAGCTATCTCCTCCCTATAGCACTCTAACTCCTCAGAGAGTTTGAGGTTATTTGATTTTAGGACACTGTAGTCAGATAATTGATTTCTGAGAGAGATTATCTCTTTCTCAGACCTTAGCAAATCTAAACACAGTGTCTTAAATTCAATTTTAAAGTCTTCAGAAGTAAAATCAAAAGAGTTTATTACCTCATCCTCTTCAGATCCAGTTTCAGCTTCAGAATCAGACTCTTGTTCTGCATCAGAGTTTTGCTGGGAGGCATTGATTATCATCATGCAGAATTCTTTTTCCTCAGCATCATCCTCATCATCACTTGAGCTGGATGAGGCTTATGATTCTTCTTCAGTGTCACTCCAGCTTTCATCTATAAATCCTTTTCTTGTATGTTTATTTTTGTTGGATGAGGATCTGTTGCTGTTGTTCTTTCTGGAGTCCTTGTCTCTTCTTCTCTCATTTCTATCCTTCTTGTCCTTGTTTTTATTCTCTGGACAGTCAGGCACAATGTGATCTGGCTTCTTGCATCCAAAGCAGATGATTTCTTTGTTGTTGGACCTATCATATCTAGGCTTCTCACGCCCTTTGAATGACTTCTTTCTGAAGTCCTATCTGGCCATCTTATAGAATCTTTTGGCCAGTAGACTTAGGAGCTCATCATTTCCTGTAGCTTTGTCTTCAGGCTCCTCTTCTGTAGCTTTGAAGGCTTTGGTCTTCTCCTTTCTGATGACTGGAAAAGTAGCCTTTTGTTCTTCTTCTCTATTCTTGATGAGCAGGTCATAAGATTTGAGCTTGCCCAGAAGAGCCTTTGTGGTAATTTCACTTAGGCTTCTGGTATCTTTAATTGGCCAGATCCTTGAATCCCAAGTGCTGAGGAAGCACATTAGGATCTTTTCATTGAGTTTAGTGAGTGTGATTTCCTTGTGCAATGACTTTAACTCACTGACTATCAGACTGAGCCTGGTGTACATGTCTGCAGCTGATTCAGCTTCACCTTTCTTGAAGTTCTCATATTGGGATATTAGATGGGATCTCCTGTCCTTTCTTTCATCAGCAGATCCTGATACAATTTCTGAAAGCTTATCCCATATGTCCTTAGCTGAGCAGCATTCAGCAACCTTCTGGAATATCTCATCAGACATAGTCTGAGCAAGAATATTCATGGCCTTTGCATCTGCAGTTTTTCACTTCTTTATTTCAGCATCTGTTCCTGAGGGAGGTGGAACAGCACTTGTTCTTGTGGTCTCTGGAGGTCTCGGACACACTGTCAAAACAGAATTGAAAATGTCCTCATCAATAGAATTCATGTATAATCTAATCCTTGCCTTCCAAAGTGCAAACTTGGAAAGATTGCACACTGGAGATCTGGTGCTAGCATAGTCTTTGTTTTGTGCCATGGTTTTTATATGAAAATAAGTATAATATAAAGAGTAATAAATATCCTCTATAGAAGGTTTATCTTATCAAGGATCTTTTGGTTCAGGTGTTAGCCTGGTCAACCAATCTGTTGAAAGTTCAGATGTTGAGTAACCAACCTCCCTCTGATACCAATTGAAAGTGAGAGAAAGATCTACCTTGACTCTAGAGGGGGGTGAATAGAGTATTTTAAAATAATATTTACAATAAAATTGTAAGGGAGTGGAAGATTTAATTTAATTATATGTGTAAGGTGCTTGTAGAAAAATAAAGTTAAAGCAAGAAATAATAATCACACAGCACACAGCAATAACAAACACACATCAACCAGAAGACACAAGGATCTATAGTGGTTCCCCAAAAAGCCTGGGTACATCCACTCTTCTACCACCCTTGGTAGGAATCCACTGCAGGATGAGTTGATCAGGTGTCCTAGGCACCAATGAGCTTTTGATAAGGTACTCAAAAACCAGATCTAGATTTTTTGATAAGGTGTCTTGCCACCACTGAGTTTTGATCTGGTCTCAGAAACCAAATTCAGAACTTTTGAAGGGAGTTTTGATAACCCTTTTACAGCAGGAAAAGAAAAAGAAAGAGATGATGATGTCTTCTCTATCTCAAATCACTGAGAGAAGACTAGTGGATTGTTGGTGTTGTCAAAGCTCCCCCTGAAATGTAGAATGGTTCAGGAGTGAGAGCTTTACTAGGGTGATAGGCCTTCAGAAGCTTCAGATCTCCAACAGAAGATGATTCCAGCAGGTGCTGAAATATTTGGTGTCTGGAGTCCTTGATGTTGAAGCCTTTGAACACTTGAAGATTCAGTAGATTTGTAAATCACAGAAGTTGAAATCTTGATCAGAGAAATTATGTTGTTCAATCTTCTGTAATGTAAACTAATTCTTCTATCTCTTTGTATTTTCTGTGTTGATCACTGTATCTTGTGTATCTCTATTATCAGAATGAAAACTGAAGGAGTATATCAGATATTCTCTTGGACGGCCGTTTAATCAGTCATAAATGACTTCCATAATAGACAACTGTATCTGGGGAAAGTCCTAAGCAATATTTCATTTAGTCTTTCCTTGAAACTTGCATCAGATTGATTGAAACGGCTAAAAAATCCTTTGCAATCAATGCAGGAATTAATTCTAATTATAATCCATAACTGTCCTTGAATTTGAATTCTGAAGGCGTCGATCTCTCAAGGAAATCGTCGATCTGAGCTCTACGATCGTTGAACTGAGCTCAGAGATTGGATTAACACAGCAGACAGAAAACGTCGAACTGATCTCTACGATCCGCGAACTGAGATCAGCGACTAGGAAACTAGCTGAAGGAAGATCGTCGATCTGAGCTCGAAGATCGTCGACCAGAGTTCGATGACTTAGCAGGGTTGAGCTCAGAGAGCGTCGAACAGAGTTCGACGTTTCGTCGAACTGAGTTCGACGAAAATTGTCTTCTTCTCAGCTCTAAGTCTTGATCTTTGAATGGTCCTGGGGCAAGCTTCAAACCTAAGTTCTAAGCCCTAGACTCATTCTAATTTGACCTTTTCAACTATATATCTAGGTCAAACAAATTTTCCTAAAAACATAGTGATCCTTGCCCAAATTAGTAATAGGGTGTTCCAACAGTATATATAGGAAAAATTTTAGGAGAGAACCAGTTCTCTCCCTCAGCTTAGAAAATCAGCATCATGATCACACAATACATCGCACATGTATATATGTATATAAACACACACATGAGAGTCTTCGCACGTGCTATACCCGTGCTTGATTCTTTCGGTCGGCTTTCAGCCACTTTCAGGAGGGTTTTGCCCGCAACCGCACGGGCTTCACCCGTTATTGATGCTCTGAGCGACTTTCAACCGCAAAGAAGCAGACTATGCCCGCTTCTACGTAATCCACCTGCTCGGTGCCGCACTCTCCACTCGCATCCCCCCGAAGTACTATGGTTTGTTGTTTGATTTTGGATACATGCTATGGGGGGCCGTGAGTGGCGAGTGCACCGTCGAACTGGTGTATTGTGTGGAAGAGGGAGAAGCCCGCTTATATGCTGTCGAAGGCCGCCCGAAGCATCAAGCACGGGCGAAGCCCTTGCGGAGGAGGGCTTCGCCCATGCGGAGGCGGGCTAAGCCCGATTGGATGCAGCCGAAGGCCACCCAAGAGCATCGAGCTGGGATTAGCCTGTGCGAAAATGCTTGTATCTAAAAGAATTTTAATACGTATTATATGTATTTTTTATTTTAATTTTACACTCAATATATAATACTTATTATATATACAATATATATATAACACGTATATTAATAACTTGTTAATATATGTTAATACGTATATATATATAATCTATAAGGGAAAAATGATCTTTGGTGCAATATTGGGATTTCCCATTTTGCCATTACACTAAAGGGTGTTTTACGCTTATATGTAGTGTGTATATATATATATATATGTATATTTGTAAAGGCTATATATATATATATATATATTTATATATATTTTATGAGTCGGGTACTGTCGTCAGGGTGTGGGTAAAGCCCGTCGTCACGAGCCGGATACTGTCGTGTGGGGCATATGGGCAGAGCCCCATATCTGTCACTCGTGTATACATAAATGCACATATACGTATATATATAGGAAAATTATAGGGAGAGTACTAGTTCTCTCCATAAGCATAGAGAACTGCTATCATGAACACACATCTCATCACACATGTATTAAGGGTCAGTTTGGCTGGGCGTTATTCTTCCATTGCGTTCCGACAGGAACAGAGATTTTTTTTTGTCCGGTTTGGTTGGCCGTTGTGTCAGTATGGAGCTCCATTCTCACCATTGCCATCAGAGCTTTCCCACAGGAGCTACGAACTCCTTTCCAACACAGCGTTACCATCGCTTTGGCGGGAGGAAGAGCTGTGCGCTGGGGAGGAGGGGCGGTGCTCTGGCCAGAGGAGGATCTGTGTGCCAGTGAGGTTGAAGAAAGGAGTGGCAGCGCCGCTTCCTTATCCGCCTCCTCCTCCCGTGAAGATCATCGGCTCTGGTCGTCGGTGAGAAGTCCTCCCCCCTCCCGGTGAAGATCGTCGGTTAGCCGCCGCTCCTCCCGTACAGAAATCCCCCGCCACCGCACCTCCCATGCTGAAATCCCTGGCCGTCACCGCTCCTCCCGTGCAGAAAACCAACGCCACCGCCAATCCTCCCGTGCTGAAACCCACCCCTCCTGCCGGAGATAAGCCCCCCTCCCGCAGGAGCTCTTTCTACCATAGCCGCCACCCCCCCCCCCCCCCCCCCCTCTCCCTCCCTCCTCCTCCTCCTCCCCCTCCCGTGATTTGGATTCTCCGGATCAAAGTCTTAAGTTTCTGATTTAATTATTATTCTGATTATTATTATTATATTATTATTATTATATTATTATTATTATTATTATATTATTATATTATTATCATAATTGTTATAATACTATGATAATCATATCGGATTAGTATTAAGATTATTAATATGATTATTATTAATAATAAATTAAATTTATCATAAATATTAATTATAATTAAATGTAACAGAAATGTCACCACTGTTTTACCAAACTTTTTCTCCATTTTGAACAGCTCTGTCACCGTTGTTTTACCAAACTGTTTTGTCATTTTGAACAGCTCCATTTCAACAGCTCCATTCCCACAACTACATTCCCACAGCTCCTTTCCCACAACTCCATTCCTACAGCTCCTTTTGCCGTCACCACCGCCGAAACAAACTGACCCTTAAAGAATGGCGATACGGTCATAATGTGTGGGGATGAAGCGGTTCTCTATGCTTTAGGAGAGAACTGGTTCTCTCCCTATAATTCCTCTCTCTCTCTCTCTCTCTCTCTCTCTATATATATATATATATATATATATATATATATATAGATATATATATATATATATATCTATATTAATATATGTTAATATATCAACATATATATACACATTAATATATATATATATATATATCTTTATTATTAAAATAATAGGCATATTTGGAGCACACCATGAAACTCATCTGCACCGTCTGATCTTCCACTACAAGAAAAACCTTGATTAGCAAGGAATAAAACTCCTTGCTAAATTGCAAAATTTGTTGATAATTTTAATTAGCAACGAATTTAGGAACAAAAAATACCTAGCTAATATGGCCATAGCTAATTTTAGCTAGGCATTTATCACTTGCTAATTTGCAAGGATTATTTAGCAAGGTGTCATATCCTTCCTAAATTAGCAAGAAAAATCAGTTTCGTTGCTAACAAAAAAATACACTTTTAATATTGTTGGTAGATGATTGAACCCTCAACCATTCATATACAATAAACTATACTTAACCAACTCACTCAACTCACTAATATGTTTTAAGAATACGTTAATATATATATATATACACATAAAAACATGTTTATATAATTTATAAAATTATATGAAAAAAATATAAATGTATACATATAGTTATCTATATAATATTTAAATTTATGTATACATACATATAATTGTATAAATATATATATATATAGTTATCTATATACTATTTAAATATATGTATATATATATAATTATTTAGATATTCACGTATATATATAATTTTTTATTGAAATATATATATATATTTTTTATATAATTTATTCAAATATAGGATTATTTCATAATATATATATTTATATAATATATATATATATATGTATATAAATAATTTATAAAAGTATATAAATTATAAACAAAAAAAATTATTTTCTAAGAGAGGTTAAGGAAATTAGAAATTCTATTTTTAATTAAGACTTCATTATGGGAGGCATTTTCACACCGGTGCAGGAGCAGACACCGCGAAACGACAGAAAAATAAACGGGTGGTGCGTGCTCTCGCCGCGCTTGAGGAACGAATCAAAAACTCTTAGTTTAGAATCTCTACCTCCCCCTCCAGCTCTGAACGGCTGTGGAGTTTTCACACATTCTTCTGCTCCTACTGAATCAAACGAAGCAAAAGAGAGATACAATTTTTCAAAAAATAATATGTTATCTCTATAAATATTTTGCAACAAAATAATTTGTTGTAATTTTGCAACAAAAATTTTGCTACAAAAATATTCGTTGCTATTTTAGCAACAAAAATTTTGCAACTAAAAAATTTGTTGCTAATTTTGCAACAAAGAAAATCCCTTGCTATTTTTGTAGGTGAAATAAAAATGTATTTTCCTAGCTAAATTTGATGCTAATTACAAAGTTTTATCAAGCCTTCCTAATTTACCTTGCTAAATGAGAATTTTCTTGTAGTGTTCAGAAAATCACATCTTGCCATTGGATCTAAAAAACCAGGCCTGCCAATATCCAAATCTCCAAAAAGAACAGTGTTCTCATCACAGGAAATCCCGATAACCCCCCCCCCTTCTGTAATCCGCCTACCACCACCTTCTCTGCCACCGCCGGCGTGCCCGGAGCCCACCAGTGAGTTCATCGGCCTCCGGCGAACACGCCGAGGGTTTTCCGGTGGTCTTACGGGCAGAGCCACCTCCGGCGGTGGCCCTGCCCGCTCGCCGCCGGACAACCCCCGGCGTGTTCGCCGGAGGCCAGCGAACCCGCTGGTGGGCGCCGGGCAGGCTGCTGGTGGCTCCGCCACCGCCGGCAGAGAAGGGGGCGGTAGGAGGAAGCGGGGGGGGGGGGATAAGACAGCGTTTTTAATTTATTTATTTTAATTAATTATTTGTTTTAAATAATGATTAAATTATTAAAAAATCTAATTTAATAAAAAAATTCATTAAATAGAAATAAATACCAACAAATTTTAATAAAAGATTATAATAAATTTTACTGGGGGCGGGCGAACCCGCTTGAATTCCAAGCGGGCGAAGCCCGCTTGGTTGCGGGCGAAACCCGCAGCGACGCATCGAGAACGGGCGGAGCCTATTCAAAGATGCTAGTATATATATATATATATACTATATTAAAAAGATATATGGTGGTCTGCCAATATCGTGAGTTCGAAAATAGGGGGAAATAGGAGGCCGTCAGATTTAAGTGTTTTGATCCAGAACCGTTGGATCGTGTGCTGCAAATAGCGAAATTGGCCTGCAAATAAAAAAATCCTCAAAAATCCTCAATATTTCTCTCTCCTAAATCCCGATTCCCATTCTTCCCCACCCGCACCCCCCGTGCTCATCTCCACCACTGGTGGCGGAGCCGCCGACGGCCTGACTGGTGCCCACCGGCGGGTTCGCCGGACCCCGGCGAACCCGTCAGGGGTTGTCCGGCGGCGAGTGGGCAGGGCCACCGCCGGCGGCGGCGAGTGGGCGTGGGTTGTCATACCGCCGCCGGCTCCGCCGCCGCCGGCGTGGATGAAGCCTGAGGTATCGGGGGAGATTGGTATTTTTCTTTTAAAATTTAATTTTATAAAATTTAGTAATAATATATAATATATTTTTTTTGTAATACTTTAAAACATTAATAATTAAAAATATTAACCAAAACTAAAAATATAATACTTTAAATTTAAAATAATACAAAATTACATGATAAAAAAATTTCGGGGGCGGGCTGGATTCTATCGCACGGGGCCGTAGGGGCGGAGCCCCGGGAGCGGGCGAAGCATGTCGGGGGCGGGGAACCAATATTGGGGGGCGGGCGAAGCCCGTCGTCGCTGGTCGGGTACTGTGGCGCGTGGTCATCGGGCCGAAGGCCAGGTCCTGTCACTCGTATATATACATATATATATATATATATATATATAATTTCTGAACATAAATATAGATTAATGTATGTTATTATGGGTGAATATGCTGTCAGAATCTATAACGGTACCTCCTGGAAGGGACACAGATATTTCTTCAGCAGTGTAGCCGTTATCACCGTCATCAACTCCACCTCCGTCACCCGTACCTCCTCCACAGTCAACTATGGGATAACCTCTAATTCCATATCCACCTCTCCCACCACCAAACACAACTCCATGTTCACTGCCGACACTATAACCACCACCAACCCGCCACCACTTCCATATCGACCGCCACTTTCCCCACCATATCCGCTTCCGCCACCAGCACTGTGACCGCCTTCGCTTCCATAGCCTCCGCTTTGGTCACCACCGACACCGTACTAGCTGCCACCACTGACCCCTCTTCCGGTTCCATGAAATACCTTGTGATTGCCACCAGCGCCATACCCTCCTCCGCAGGCCTAGCGGTAGCCTATCCGCTTTGCTAGGACCAGCTCCTTATTGGCATCTTCTTCTCTGCCCTATCGGCAAAAAAAAAAGCACGGGCAAAAACCCGGCGGAGGAGGCCACCTCCGCCGACGTGTGTGTGTGTGTGTGTATATATATGATAGTTTTACTTTCAAGACCACCTAAACACCTAGAGGGGGGTGAATAGGTTCTAATACTTGTTTTAACTCAAGGCAGAATATAACTACAGTTCTTTGAATAAATCAGATATTACTATAGGTAACACAGCACAGCAAACACAATCATACACACATCACAGATTGCACACAGATTTATAGTGGTTCCCCAAGGTCTGGGTACATCCACTTTCCCCCTTCACCTATCTAGCAGTATGCTAGAGTCGGCCTAACTTCTTCCTTTAACTAAGATCCTCAGATCCTACAGCTCAGAATCCAGAAGGATTCCTACAACTCAGGCTAACAAGCCCTACCTCAGCCTTGCCACAAGGCCTACAACTCAGAGAATACCTTCTCCTACAACTCAGGCATAAACAGACCTACCTCAGCCTTGTCACAAGGCCTACAACTCAGAGAATACCTTCTCCTACAACTCAGGCATAAACAGCCCTACCACTCAGAGAATAAATCTCCTACACTCAGCCTTTATTAAATAGGCTTACAACTCAGATCTATGAATAAATCCTATAGAATTTAATAAGGAATTTTGTAATCTCTTACCCCTGTTGAGAGAGAAGGGATAAGAACTTTCTTGATCAGCTTCTTGAAGAGGCTGATGACTGAAATGAACTTGATCTTAGCTTTTTTCAAAGCTTCTTGAATTTGAACTTATTTGGGTTGATTTCCTTTGAATAAAACTAACTCGCAGCTTCCTTCTTAGACTTCAGAAATAGATCTGAATCTTCTTGACAGATTAGTTCAGTATCTGCTTCTTGAGAGACCTATGAATGTCTCCGCCTTGTCTTCAAATAGCTGGATCTCTCTCTATCAAAACCTCTTGAAGATACTTTTGAATTCTTGATTGAATTCCACTTAGACAGAATCTGAATAGTAAATTACTTCAGAACGTCTTCTTAGATCTTCTCACGAAGATCTTCTTCTTTGTTACTTGTACTTTCTTGATCAGAGATCAATCTCTAATTGTGTTAGTTGTGACAATGTTTGTCTTCTCTATGTCTGTTTTTTTTATTCTTCTGAATCCATTTTTTTATAGACTTCATCCATGGTAACCGACTGAACCGGTTTATAACTAACTTCTGACAAGTCTGACGGCTTCAGTAAACCTTTTGTAACTCACAGCTGTCAATTCTTCAAACAGTTCTTGAGCCTTTGACTCTGTCAGCAAAGCGTCGAGTCTGTCTGTCATAAAGTGTCGAGACCATTTTTTAATATGTGTCGACACAAGTGAATTAAGTGTCGACACAACCTTTGGTGATGTCGACAAAGCTTCCTTGATGTCGACACAGCTCCTTGATACTTCATCTTGAGAATATGTCGACACTGATTATTTGTGTAGACATAAACACTTCACCATTCATCAGCAATCAACTTGGTCTAGACTCAATTGCGTGTCGACACAAGTCCTGTGTGTCGACACAGTTGATGTAGACTCAGAACATAGTGTGTGTCGACACTGCCTCCAGGTGTCGACACAGTAGTTATCGACTCTGCCTCTGTGTGTCGACACTGCCTCCCGGTGTCGACACAGTCGATGTCGACTATAGTCTTCTGTGTTTCGAAACTGCCTCCCGGTGTCGACATAAATTCTCTTAAGTGTCGACACAGCTATTTCCAAGTGTCGACACAATCTTACTGAAGTGTCGACACAGCTTCTTCAGGTGTCGACATATGGACTTAGAATATTTTTCTTGTATTCTAGCACATACTTTACCTGCAGATATAAACTCAAAATAACATCAAATACACCTTGATGTATATCATTGAGCTAAGTGAGGCTTCTCCAAATCAGGTACACAGTTTCCAATATACCCAACAATCTCCCCCTATTCGGAGAAGTCATAACCCTTTAGCCATTGATATACACCACTTATAAAATAAACCTGATGATGTATATAAGCATTATATTACAGGGTACTTAATTAACAAAACACATATCATAGTTACATCACAAAATAAAGATGTAAAAGTAAATGATCACAGAACAATGTTTTGTATATCAACTCAAAAACTTTGTTACAAAATGTTTACATTGATTTCTTTAACAAACTTACAATTTACATAGTTCTTGGACAAAAACTAGTAAAGCTTAGACTAAGGATGGGAAGGCTCCTTGATGACTATCCCTTTTCCAAATATTATCTGAGCCTGAGCAGGAGGTTCTGTATCTTCCATGGGCTTCTTGCCTTTCAAATCAACTTTCTTCTGTTCATCAGCCTTGATCCTTTGTCTTTCAAAATAATGAAAGGGCTTGGAGAAATACTTGCTAGGTTCCTGAGTATCAGGAGGTAGCTTCCCCATCTTAGCCTTTCTCATGTGTTGAACTATGGCTTCTTGTCTGGCTTCATACTTTTTCCATTCTTGCTCATTGTACCATTTTCCTCTTTCATGTACTTGATCTTTTACAGCCTTCCATGCAGTTAAAATGATATTCCTTGAAGTGGGGCTCCACTGCTCAAAGTATGGATTTAATTCTGCTTGCTCTCTAATTCTTTTCTTTGATAATAGAGCATCTTGCTGAGCTTTGATAACATCATCTGGCATATCAACCTTTTCAATAATCACATTTGTAATTGGTTGTGGAGGATTGTACATTGACTCAACTTGTTGATGTACCATTTCAATATCTGCAGGAGGGTAAATGACTTGGGCAACCTCAGGTTGATCACCTTCAAGTAGAATTGGTTGTACCCCTGACTAAGCCATATTATCATCATCACACAAGGGTGGATATTCAAGAGTGGCTCTTATGCTGTTAGTTACCCATTTGGCATGATCAGACCCAGCATAGACTAACACCCTCTCCCCCTTTATGACTTCTCTAGCCACATGCTCTCTCAAGTCATCTTTCTGAAATCTGATTTGTCCATCCAGATAATTGATGCCACCTTTAAAGAATGGCTTTAACTTTTGAAGCTTGTCACTAATTTACTTCTCAGATGAAGTGATGGCAGTTTTAACTGCATCTAGGGCAGCTTGTAGCTTCTGATCATATTCTTCTTTTTCTTTAGCCCTTGCAGCAGTCATTGCAACAACAGTGTTTGTGAACTCAGTGACTATCACATTATGTGATTCAGTCAGATTTTCATTTATTCTTATTTGATTCTCAAGGACATAGCCTTGTTTAACAGCCATCTCATCCACTTGCTTTTTTATTTCTGCTTGTTGCTTTGCAAGAAATACCACAGCATTGCCCCCCTTGTGGAAACAATCTGTCATCTCTTTTTTATTCTGATTAACTTCAAATCTGATAGATTTTATGTAACGACCCCATCCGTTAGATGACGTATAGTAGAAGGTCCGGCCGGGGCCCCACACTATATGCCACAAACAGAAGGTGAGGTCACAGGATAATACCAAACCAAATACGAATCCTAACTCAGAGCATTCTAGCGGAAGCTTTAAGTAGTACTTTGAACTCTCAACCGGAATGTCCAATATATATAAAACCACCAATACCACGGAATGTACACAACCACAAGAGTTTGGCCTTAAGGCCTTACAGTTCCTCTGAACATACATCATGTTTTACAAACCTCGGCGCGCAGGCCGGCCATACATGAGTAAAAAGAGAAAACAAAACAATGGCTTAGCCTTCCAGGCTAGCCGCAGCAGCAGCAGCAACAGCAGTAGGGCTCTCCCGCCCATCACTTACCACTTGGCTCTCCAGCACCTGCACGGGAACAATCCACCCAACCGGTGGCAAACAATGCAACGGTCAGCATTCAGCTGACCCAATTATAACAATCCTACCCCTTTCTCGGGGCATGAGCATTCTTTCCCTGCAAGCATGGCATTAGCAATAACAACTATGTGCGCGCAGGCACATCCAAGCCATCACAACCATCGGCCACCCGGCCCGACAGTCCGTGCACTCAGGGCACATTTTCGGTGTACCGGAATACCAGGGTCAACACCACCGTCTACACGGTATATGAGCATTTCTAGTCTTTCCGGCGCGCGGGCCTAAGACTCTCATTAGGCGCTCCAACAAAACCTA
This sequence comes from Platanthera zijinensis, assembly GCA_039513925.1. Taxonomy (NCBI): domain Eukaryota; kingdom Viridiplantae; phylum Streptophyta; class Magnoliopsida; order Asparagales; family Orchidaceae; genus Platanthera; species Platanthera zijinensis. The sequence continues at coordinate 102,263,566 of CM077088.1, forward strand.
TACCAGGCTTCCAAGTCGGACGGACCTAACGCAGGTACGGATCAGCCACCCCCCGTTGCTCAAGTCGCCGAGCCACCTCGAATACGGAAGTATCCATGGCATTTTATAGGCGCGGGTCGGTTTCACCTTTCCTGTTCGGCAATCTGCCTTTTTATTGAGTTGCAGCCCAACGGCTCAACTACTCACAAAGTGGCAACGCACGGCCACAAGAGTTGCCGCCAACCCTCTTCATTTCCTGGACATCGTCCAGTACTTCCTGCCGCACCAAGCAACAGGTAGGAACAAGGCATCACAAGCCATTATCACGGAGCCTTCTCCGATATGCAAACAAGCATCACCAATCCAGATTCCATCCAGATGGGCTTCACACAGCATGCCTAGAGCCATACTCCAATTCCGGCCTCTAACAAGGGGGACTTCACATATCTACCCCAAGGGACACCACAACCCACCGCACACTCGCGGGGAAGGGCTTTCCCTATGCAATGCAGAAAAGAAGGACTTCACATGCCCAAGGAGGGAGATCGTTACCCTTGTCGATCTCTTCGGTGCCATCGAAAACTAGCCGGTGCGAAAGAACCGCAGCAGCCTTGCCGTCACAACGCCGGCTTCGGATCACGAATCGGACCACGGGAGCTCCGCCGGTGGCTTGGTCTCCTCCTCCTTCTTCCTCTCTTCCTCTCTCTTTCTCTCTTCCTTAAGGATAATGAAGAATGGCTTTACCTCCTTCTCTCACGACTTAATTCAGCCCAAGAAACCACCTGAGCCTTTGGATCAAAAGAGAGGAAACTGAACGGCCAAGATCTTCCCAAAAAATCACTTTTTGGCCGACACGGCCTGTGACACGCCCGTGTCACAGGCCGTGTACCCCTTAAGCGGTGCACACAGCTTGAACCGACTGAACCACACGGGTCATCGACACGCCCGTGTCGGACCTGACACGCCCGTGTCAAACCTGAGACACGCCCGTGTCTCCTGCTCCATCGAGCTGCAACCAGAACACGGGTCGGAACACGGCAGCTGACACGCCCGTGTCCAGCCTGACACGCCCGTGTTCCCGGCCGTGTTCAAGGCCGTGTCCGGCTCTGACCGGAATAGGCCAATTTTGCAAAATAAATAGAACACGCCCTGGGACACGCCCGTGTCCCAGGCCGTGTACACCCGACACGCCCTGGGACACGCCCGTGTCCCAGGCCGTGTAACCTGACCTGCTACTCAAACTTCAAGTTGAGTCTTTTGGGCCTTTTTGGGGTGTTACAACCCTCTCCCCCTTAACAAATTTCGTCCCGAAATTTGCACGGTAAGGAAACAAAACCCAGCAGCTATAACTCTGTTATAACAAAAAGTACACGGTTTACAGTTTATACAAATAACTCGGGAAACTCAGCTCGCATGGTCTGTTCTCGCTCCCATGTTAGCTCTTCACGGCCACAATTGTCCCATCGGACCTTGACCATCCCGATCACTTTGTTCCGCAACTGTTTCTCGGCTCGATCCTCGATCCGAATGGGTCTAACCCTCGTCGTTAGCCCATACTCGACCGGTACCCGATCAGCCTCCACGACTTGAGTTGGATCCTTTACCGCCTTACGAAGGACTGAGATGTGAAACACATCATGTAATCCACCCAAGTCCGCTGAAAGTGCTAGTCGATAAGCAGCTTCCCCAACTCGCTCCACCACCTCAAACGGACCAAGATACCTCGGACTTAGCTTTTTCAAACGCCGAATCCTGGACACACCTTTGAAGGGTTTGATCTTCAAATATACCCAATCACCCACCGCGAACTCCACGTTCCGGTGCTTGGCATTGTAGTACTTTGCTTGACGATCTTGGGCTATCAATAGCCTCTCCCGAATAGAGCGTATGAGCGAAGTAGCTTCTTCGACTTCCTTTTTCCCATTCAGCTTCGATTCGCCTGCTTCTGCCCAAGCTAACGGTGTACGGCATTTCCGACCATACAACGCCTCGAATGGTGCCATACCAATACTCGCTTGGTAGCTATTATTATAGGCAAATTCGATGAGAAATATATAATCTTCCCATCTCTTACCAAAGTCTAGGGCGCACATGCGGAGCATATCCTCCATCGTCCTGTTGGTTCGTTCAGTCTGGCCATCCGTTTGGGGATGAAAGGCCGTACTAAACGCTAATTTTGTACCCAACATTTGATGAACGAGCCGCCAATCATTCGATGTGAACCGCCCATCACGGTCACTAACGATGCTCCGGGGAACACCGTGCAGTCGAACAACCTGCTCCACATACAGCTTGGCCAAGGTTTCCACTGAATCGTCTCTTCTGTTTGGAAGGAAGTGCGCCACTTTCGTCAACCGGTCCACAATCACCCAGATGGAATCATGACCGCGTTGAGATCTCGGCAACCCGTGCACGAAATCCATCGAAATATCATCGAACTTCCACTCCGGAATAGGTAACGACTTCAGAACCCCGCCAGGCTTCTGGCATTCTGCTTTCACCAACGCACAGGTGTTGCATTTCGCCACATAACGAGCCACATCTTTCTTTAGTCCGGGCCACCAGAATAGCTTTTTCATATCCCTGTACATCTTTGTGCTCCCTGGGTGAACTGAGTACTTTGCAAAGTGAGCTTCGTACATCAACTCTTCCCTCAGTTTACCCACATTTGGGACGCACACTCGACCATTTCTCCGTAACAACCCGTTATCCCAAGAGAATTGATCATCTGGCCCATCTTTAGCATAGCGCTGGAGACTTTCATCAAGCTCCGTTGCTCGCCGAACTCTGTCCGTAAGGTCATATTGCACCTCCGTCCAGTTTAAGCACGCATCGGTTGACGCACCCTTATCAACACACGATATCTCCATTGCTTCCAATTCTTGGATCAAACGCTGATCATGCCTCTGCAACCAGCTTGCCCGTACCAGAGTCTTCTGACTCAAAGCATCAGCGACCACATTTCCCTTCCCGGGAGTATAGTGAATCTCGAAGGTGTAGTCCCCGAGGAACTCCATCCATCTTCGTTGTCGCATATTCAAATCCTTCTGATCCAACAAATACTTTAGGCTCTTGTGATCCGTATAGATATCCACTTTGACGCCATATAGATAGTGCCGCCACAACTTGAGCGCAAAGATTACCGCCGTCAACTCCAAATCATGGACGGGATAATTCCGCTCATGCACTTTCAACTGACGCGAGCCATAAGCAATCACTTTCCCAAACTGCAGAAGAACGCAGCCTAAGCCGCTCCCAGATGCATCACTATAGATCTCATACCCATCGGTACCACATGGCGACGTCAACACAGGCGCCGTGGTCAAACGACTCTTCAAGTCTTCAAAAGCTCGAGCGCACCCCGGCGTCCATATGAACTTTTGATCTTTTCTCGTCAGCGTGGTGAGAGGTAAAGCAATCCGTGAGAAGTTTTCCACAAACCGTCTATAGTAGCCCGCAAGTCCAAGGAAGCTCCTGACCTCGGCCACTAAAGACATCACTGGCCAATCTCGGATGGCACTTATCTTCAACGGATCCACCGCGATACCCTCTCCGCTTACCACATGGCCTAAAAAGGCTACTGAAGAGAGCCAGAACTCACACTTTGAGAACTTGGCAAAAAGCGTATTCCTCCGCAGGGTATGCAAGACCAACCGCAAATGGTTTGCGTGATCCTCTTCCGACTGAGAGTATACTAAGATGTCATGCATTAGGTCCATAAATACCGAAGGCGCATTACATAGGCCAAACGGCATTACCGTGAACTCATAATGACCGTAGCGTGTTCCAAACGCCGTCTTGGGAATGTCACCTTCCCGAATCCTTAGCTGATAATATCCCGATTTCAGATCCAACTTGGAATAGACCGTTGATCCCGCCAGCTGATCCAAAAAGGTCATCAATCCGTGGGATCGGATACTTGTTTTTCTCCGTCAGCTTATTCAACTCGCGGTAGTCAATACACAACCGTAAGCTACCGTCTTTCTTTTTCACAAAGAGAACAGGCGCGCTCCAAGGTGACATACTTGGGCGTATATAACCCTGCTCCAACAACTCTTGCAATTGGACTTTCAACTCAGCCATCTCTTTTGGCGCGACGCGATACGGAGAGCGGGCCACAGGTTTCGCACCTGGCACCAACTCAATAGAGAAGTCAATCTCCCGCTGGGGTGGTAACCCAGGAAGATCTTTAGGAAACACATCGGCGAACTCTGACACAACTGGCACTTCACCGACACTGGCCTTTGGCTCAACAGCCTGAATTAGCGTGAAGAATAACTCCGCGCCCTTCCGCACAGCATTGACAACTTGGAGTGCAGACAACAACGTTCCGCCAACTCCTCGCATACCAGCGAACTTCGTCACAAGCCCGGTATTCTGGCCCAGTGTAATCTCTTTGGAGTTGCAATCAATAAAGGCACGCTGCTCCGAGAGCCATTCCATACCAAAGATCACATCAAACTCCGATAACGGTAGCACAGCTGCACTCAAACCGAAATCCCGACTTCCTATTTGCACATCCACATCGCAAGCCCTATCCGCAAGCATCACACAGCCATTCGGCAATAGCACCCTTGTACTATCCACCGTCACATGACTCGGTACCCCAATGCGAGATACGAAATCCTCAGACAGAAAAGAATGCGAAGCACCCGTATCAAACAGGGCTCTCGCTAAGGTATTCCGAATCAGGACAAAGCCTGCAGCACACACACATCATGCACAAGCTAAACAAAACCAAAACCAAAAGCACAGCAAGTAACCTAAATCAACTCGTACCTGTGACGACGTCACTTTGCTTAATCGCTTCCTGTTGGCCCAGTTGATAGATTCGGGGCTGCGCTTGGGAAGCAGAGGAATCCACCACCGCTTTGCCCTTCTCAGCATATGACGCACCCGTCTTCTTTTCCCCTTTGGGCTGCACAACTCGACAGTCACGAGCAATATGCCCCACCCGGCCACAGTTATAGCACGTACGAGCATCCGGCCTTGATGTCGCTCCCGACACAACGGTCGTAGTCACTTGCCCAGATGGCTTGGACCTCTTGCCCCCTTTCTTCTGGTAAAACGACTTGCCTGGGCGAGGTGCTTGAAACTCTGGCTTAGACACCACCAAGCCCTTATTCCCTTGCACTCGCCTCATGTCCTTCTCCAACGCGCACGCAGTATCAACCAACGCCTGAAACCCTTGGCTCACAGAACTCGAAAGCAGGAATCGTAACTCATCCCGCAATCCTTCATAGAACCGATTCGTTTTCCTTTGGTCATCCGCGAAGATTGTTCCTGCATATCGTCCCAACCTGGTAAACTCGTGCAAGTAGATATCCACACTATCGTCCCCTTGCTTTAACCGTTGGAACTCATTTTCCATAGCAATACGTTGCGCCGCTGGGACATGTTTCGCCAGAAATATCCGAGAGAACTCCTCAATCGATACTTGTGTTAATTGCCTGCCCGCCAAGTGGTGTAGCTCAACCTCGTCCCACCACAACCGCGCCTCCCCTTCAAGCATGAAGGTGGCTAAGGTGACCTTGAGAGTTTCCTCCGCCCTGATCGCTGTCATTATCCTCTTGACACGCGATAACCAATCTTCCGCCTGCGTTGGGGATCCCATTCCCGCAAACGTAGGAGGACTGAAGCTCATGAATTGCTTCAACTGTCGGTCAGCTGCTCGTGGATCTACAGCCTCAACCGGCTCGGGTCTTACATCAACACGAACTGGCACTACCGCCGGCTGCGCTTGCTCGGTCGGCTGAATCATGGCAAATAGCGCCTCAGCCACTAAGCGAACAGTTTCTGCAGATGGAGGAGGTGTTGGCACCTCAGCTGGTGCCGCACTCTCATCAGAACGCTGGGGCTCAGACTGCCCAGCACCACTACGTGTCACCTATAGGTGGACAAGACACACATTAGCGAACGTATGCAAGCAAAACAACACAAAAAGGAACGCGCAGATTCCTCAAACAAGATTTTGTACATTCCTTAATGGACATTCCAGAGTTCATTAGCGTTACAGCAGGTCGCACAAACACGTGCTCGCCATAACCCACATGTCAGAGGATCGAAACCTCCCTCTGATACCAAAATGTAACGACCCCATCCGTTAGATGACGTATAGTAGAAGGTCCGGCCGGGGCCCCACACTATATGCCACAAACAGACGGTGAGGTCACAGGATAATACCAAACCAAATACGAATCCTAACTCAAAGCATTCTAGCGGAAGCTTTAAGTAGTACTTTGAACTCTCAACCGGAATGTCCAATATATATAAAACCACCAATACCACGGAATGTACACAACCACAAGAGTTTGGCCTTAAGGCCTTACAGTTCCTCTGAACATACATCATGTTTTACAAACCTCGGCGCGCAGGCCGGCCATACATGAGTAAAAAGAGAAAACAAAACAATGGCTTAGCCTTCCAGGCTAGCCGCAGCAGCAGCAGCAACAGCAGTAGGGCTCTCCCGCCCATCACTTACCACTTGGCTCTCCAGCACCTGCACGGGAACAATCCACCCAACCGGTGGCAAACAATGCAACGGTCAGCATTCAGCTGACCCAATTATAACAATCCTACCCCTTTCTCGGGGCATGAGCATTCTTTCCCTGCAAGCATGGCATTAGCAATAACAACTATGTGCGCGCAGGCACATCCAAGCCATCACAACCATCGGCCACCCGGCCCGACAGTCCGTGCACTCAGGGCACATTTTCGGTGTACCGGAATACCAGGGTCAACACCACCGTCTACACGGTATTTGAGCATTTCTAGTCTTTCCGGCGCGCGGGCCTAAGACTCTCATTAGGCGCTCCAACAAAACCTATACCAGGCTTCCAAGTCGGACGGACCTAACGCAGGTACGGATCAGCCACCCCCCGTTGCTCAAGTCGCCGAGCCACCTCGAATACGGAAGTATCCATGGCATTTTATAGGCGCGGGTCGGTTTCACCTTTCCTGTTCGGCAATCTGCCTTTTTATCGAGTTGCAGCCCAACGGCTCAACTACTCACAAAGTGGCAACGCACGGCCACAAGAGTTGCCGCCAACCCTCTTCATTTCCTGGACATCGTCCAGTACTTCCTGCCGCACCAAGCAACAGGTAGGAACAAGGCATCACAAGCCATTATCACGGAGCCTTCTCCGATATGCAAACAAGCATCACCAATCCAGATTCCATCCAGATGGGCTTCACACAGCATGCCTAGAGCCGTACTCCAATTCCGGCCTCTAACAAGGGGGACTTCACATAACTACCCCAAGGGACACCACAACCCACCGCACACTCGCGGGGAAGGGCTTTCCCTATGCAATGCAGAAAAGAAGGACTTCACATGCCCAAGGAGGGAGATCGTTACCCTTGTCGATCTCTTCGGTGCCATCGAAAACTAGCCGGTGCGAAAGAACCGCAGCAGCCTTGCCGTCACAACGCCGGCTTCGGATCACGAATCGGACCACGGGAGCTCCGCCGGTGGCTTGGTCTCCTCCTCCTTCTTCCTCTCTTCCTCTCTCTTTCTCTCTTCCTTAAGGATAATGAAGAATGGCTTTACCTCCTTCTCTCACGACTTAATTCAGCCCAAGAAACCACCTGAGCCTTTGGATCAAAAGAGAGGAAACTGAACGGCCAAGATCTTCCCAAAAAATCACTTTTTGGCCGACACGGCCTGTGACACGCCCGTGTCACAGGCCGTGTACCCCTTAAGCGGTGCACACAGCTTGAACCGACTGAACCACACGGGTCATCGACACGCCCGTGTAGGACCTGACACGCCCGTGTCAAACCTGAGACACGCCCGTGTCTCCTGCTCCATCAAGCTGCAACCAGAACACGGGTCGGAACACGGCAGCTGACACGCCCGTGTCCAGCCTGACACGCCCGTGTTCCCGGCCGTGTTCAAGGCCGTGTCCGGCTCTGACCGGAATAGGCCAATTTTGCAAAATAAATAGAACACGCCCTGGGACACGCCCGTGTCCCAGGCCGTGTACACCCGACACGCCCTGGGACACGCCCGTGTCCCAGGCCGTGTAACCTGACCTGCTACTCAAACTTCAAGTTGAGTCTTTTGGGCCTTTTTGGGGTGTTACATTTTATATCTTGTGTCAGATCAAATTGAAGAGCATTTTGGCTTTCATCCACATATTTTTCAAGAAGCAATCTTTGCTCATCAAATTTTACTTGTAAGTCAACCAAGTACTTGCTGTAATCAAATGCAGGTGCTGGTTGGGAAGAAGTAGCTTATAAAGCCTGCTTATAGCTTTGACTTCTTCTCTTAAAGACCATTAATTTTCTCTTCTTTGCCTCCCTTACTTCTTCATGCTCAGACTCTGAAGAACTTTCAATAGTAACTCTCTCTTGAGGAGTGGAAGAAATTTATTTCTCAGCTACTTGTTGCTCTTTCTCTATATCAACCTGCTCCCCCTCAAATCTTACTTGCTCCCCCTCAAATCTTAGGGTCTCCATTTTATCTGCTTCTCCTCCAAGATCAGGAAACAGCTCTTCAAGAGTAAATTCTTGTTGTGTGAGAGCAGGAGATTGTACTTTCTCACCAGCAGCAGCAACTCCAGAAATATCTAGATCAGTTTGAGAAACAATGTCCTCTGATAAATTGATTCTTTCTTCCTCTTGTACCTATTCAGACTCTGGCTCCCCCTGCAAATGTGCATTCTCAGCATTGTCCTGGACTTGTATACTTTCCAGCTCCCCCTGCACTTATGCAATTATAGTCTCTTCCTAGACTTGGGTAGTCACAGTCAGATCCTAAACTTGTGCTCTTACTTGCTCTTCCTGGTCTTGTGCATCTTCATGACCATGCTCAGGCATCTCTTTTGAAAGAACTCTATCCCACCAGGAGAATAACCTCATGTCCATTCTCCTCATATGATTTATCTTTGATCCAGGAATTTGTTGCATTACCTTTGGAACTATTCAAGTCAGGTACAGACTCATGATTCTAGCCAAGTTTGGCTTCTTGATTCCTTATTTAATCTTATCAAACAGTACTGCAGACCAATTTGTTTGTATCTTAAAGATCACCCTAGTCATCAGGCTGAACATATAGGCTGATATCCTATCATGGCCACCTGGTTTGCATAAGATCACTTTTCCTATTATTTCTGATAGGAATTTCCCCTAAGGATTCATGCCCTTCTTGTTGATTGTAGATCCTATCTTTATGGTTGGATTCAATCCACACCATTGAAGTGCCTCCTTGGTCCTTGAGGCTGGTACCTCTTCCTCATCTTGTATTCTATGAAGATGGAGAATCTTGCTAAACCTCTTCTGAGATAGCTTGACTTTTTCTCCATGAATAGTAGATTTGATCTTCAAGCCAGTTGAGTCCATTGATACAGCAGTATAGAACTCGAATACTTCCTTCTTCCATATCTTACTAGGTTCAGAGACAAGATATTCTAATCCGTTTTCTGCAAGAAGTGAAATGACCTGTTTGATCTTTGAGTCGGCATCGTCGAATGCATGCCTAACCAACTCATATCCTTCATTGACGTTGTCTTCAACCTTGGGCGCCATTGGAATGAAGAGAAAGCTTGATTGGAGAGGAGAGAGATTGTCGACACAAGGTTTTTGTCTCGAAACCCTGGTGAGCGTGTCGACAGAATAAGTTCTTGGCCTATTTATACCCTTCTAATCAAAGAATATCAAAAGGCGGGCAAAAACTGTCTAAAAGTGTCGACATTGTTGGAATGTGTCGACACAAACTTCTATTGTCTCGACCACGGCACTGACTACTATGTGTCGACACCAATTGATGATATGTCGACACAGGAGATACTTAGTAGTTCATCAGAAATTCTGTGTCGACTCTTATTATAAGTGTCGACACAAAATCTGTAAGTGTCGACACCATTACTCTGGTTGTGTCGACACTACATTTATGGATGTGTCGACTCTTTGTCCCTTAGGTGTCGACACATTTACTCTGTGTCGACACAATTTCCCTGAATTGTCGACATGACTTCTCTGTGTCGACACCTTATCACTAAATGTGTCGACACTATTTTACTTAGCTAATTTTTGGTAAACTAACCTATGGTCAGTATTCTTAATTCAATTTTAAATCTATTGAATTTAGTTTCATCCAGAGGCTTAGTAAATACATCTGCAATTTGATAATCAGTTTTAACAAACTCTAATGAGATGTCTTCTTTTTCTACATGTTCTCTAAGAAAATGGTATTTTATCTCTATATGCTTAGTCTTACTATGTGAAACGGGATTGTTTGCAATAGAAATGGCACTTTTAGAATCACACAATAAAGGTGTTCTACTTACTTGAATACCATAGTCCCTTAGCTGATGCTGAATCAACAACAGCTGTGCACAGCAACTTCCTACTGCTACATATTCAGACTCAACTGTGGATATTGCCACACTAGTCTGCTTCTTACTGATCCAAGATATCAATCTTCCTCCCAGGAATTGGCATGTACCTGTAGTACTTTTTCTATCTTCTCTACAGCCTGCAAAATCTGCATCTGAATAACCTGTTAGTAGAAAATCTCCATTCCTAGGGTACCAAAGGCCTAGATTAGGTGTGCCCTTTAGATATCTCAAAATCCTCTTGACTGCAGTATAATGTGATTCTTTAGGGCATGCTTGGTACCTAGCACAGACACATGTTGCATACATAATGTCTGGTCTACTAGCAGTGAGATATAATAAAGAGCTAATTATTCCTCTATACAAAGACTCATCTACAGGTTTACCTGCATCATCTTTTCATATAGGCATACTTGTTCCCATAGGAGTTCTCATGGTGGAGAATAATTCCATACCATACTTCTTAATTAACTCCTTGGTGAACTTAGACTGGGATATGGACAAGCTATCATCAGTCTGTCTTACTTGGAGTCCCAAGAAGAACTTAAGTTCCCCCATACTGCTCATTTCAAACTTCCCTTGCATAAGTTTGGCAAACTTCTTGCAAATGTTGTTCTCTGTAGATCCAAAGATTATATCATCTATATAGATATGAACTAAGATTATCTTACCTTTACATTCCCTTAGGAATAGAGTTTTGTCTATTTTACCTCTTGAGAATTTGTTCTCAATAAGGAAAGTAGACAGGTTTTCATACCAAGCCCTTGGGGCTTGCTTTAACCCATACAATGCTTTCCTAAGTCTATAGACATAACCAGGTTTAAGAGAATCTACAAAACCTGATGGCTGCTCTACATAGACTTCTTCTTTTAGATCACTATTCAAAAATGTTGATTTCACATCCATTTGATATACCTTGAAGCCTTGATATGCTGCATAGGCAAGGAACATTCTGATTGCCTCCAGTCTTGCTACTGGGGCAAATGTTTGATCAAAGTCTATTCCCTCTTCCTGCCTGTATCCTTTTGCAACCAATCTTGCTTTATTCTTCACAATAACTCCATTCTCATCCAGCTTGTTCCTAAAAATCCACTTTATACCAATGATGTTGTGGTCTTTTGGTTTAGGAACCAACTCCCAGACCTTGCATCTTCTAAACTGATTAAGCTCCTCTTACATAGCATTAATCCAATGTTGGTCTTGGATAGCTTCTTCAAATTTCTTTGGCTCCAGTTGAGATAGAAAACTTGAGTGCAGGACTGTATTCATATTTCTACTTCTTGTTTGCACTCTATGTCTTGGATCACCAATTATCTGATCTGCTGGATGATCCTTTAGATGTCTTATAGCTTGAGGTAGACTTCCTTCTGGCTGAACACCTCCAGTTTCTTCATTATGTTGCACCTCTTTGTTGTCATCAGCTTCTAGAGAGTCTTGTACTCCCCCTGGATAGTAGCCATCATTTTCCAATACTTCATCTACAGTTGAGCCTTCTGCAATGGAAAGCTTGTCCATCCTATTGCTTATACCTGTTGGACTGCATGAACTACAAGGCAACTCACTGTTGATTAATCTTGTTTCATCAAATACAACATGTACAGATTCTTCTACAACCTGAGTAATAGAATTGTAGACTCTATAAGCCTTACTATTGTTGTTGTACCCAACAAATATTCCATCTTGGGATTTGACAGCAAACTTAGTTAAATAAGACTTGCCATTGTTAAAGATATAACACTTGCAACCAAAGATTCTAAAATAGGATAGATTTGGTTTTCTACCTTTCATGATCTCATAGGGAGTCTTGTTGTGGTACTTGGTGATAGAAGCCCTGTTGAGCACATGACATGCAGTGTTTACTTCCTCAGCCCAGAAATATTTTGGGAGAGAAGTGTCACTCAATAGAGTTCTACCAGCTTCAATCAATGTCTTATTCTTTCTTTCAGCAATACCATTTTGCTGAGGTGTTCTAGGTGAGGAGAATTCTTGAAAAATCCCAAACTCTTCACACAATCTTGTCATACTTTCAGATTGAAATTCAGTACCATGGTCACTTCTGATTTTGACCACTGTACTGTCCAGTTCATTCTGAATTTGTCTGACAAAACTGTGTAAAACACTTGGGGTTTCATATTTCTGTCTTAGAAAGAACACCCAGGAATATCTAGAATAGTCATCTACAACCACAAAAGTGTAAACCTTCCTACCTAGACTATGAACTGGCATAGGACCAAAAAGATCCATATGTAAGAGGTATAGACACCTCACTGAATCCTTATTTTCAAGGCTATGAAAGGAGGATTTTGTCTGCTTGCCCTTTTGACAAGCTGAACATATCCCTTCCTTTATACACTTAACTTGAGGACCATTCCTCACTAACTCTTTACTAAAGAGTTGGTCAATTGTCTTGTAGTTAAGATGAGCCAGCCTCTTGTGCCATTTGACATAATGAGATGCTTTCTCATCAGCTACAAGATAAATAGGAGAACCTTTGTTCTCATATTAAAAATCAAGACAATAAACATTTCTCTTTCTATACCCAGTCAATATGACCTTTTGATCACTTGACCTTTTGATATGGCATTCATTTTTAACAAATGAAATGTCATATCCTAGATCACTCAGCTGACTTATGCTTATCAGGTTATGTTTCAAACCTTTTACATAAGCCACTTGAGTGATGGTAATTTGGTTTGAAGAAATGTTACCAAATCCTTTGATGATTCCTCTTTCAGATCCACCAAAGATTACTTTAGGCCCATCCTTGATAGGTGTGTACTCCTTCAACAGCCCCTTTGTTCTAGTCATGTTCCTGGAACATTCACTGTCCAAGTACAATCTAGGGGCATGACAACTTGGACTTTCCTGCAATACAGAATTACTTTCCCTTAGAACCTAAGTAAGTCTTGGGTCCTTGGTTAAAGTCAGCACCATTCATATCAAAACTACAAGCAACTCTTCTAACTGGTAGACTGTTGTTCTTCCTGACACTTATATTATGCCAGCGGTCTAAGGCAAAATGGCCTGTCTTGCCACATCACCAGCATTCATACTTGTTGTATCTAGGTCTAGATACATTTTTGATAGAAGAATTTCTATTCTGTACTGGTGCTGCTGCAGCTACACCCACTGGTTTCTTATAACCATGGGGTTTATGAACATGGGCTGACTTATTGGCATTAACACCCTTGTTATTCAGAACATCAGTCTTATTATGACCTTAAGTATTCTCAAATTCATACTTGTTAGAAGGCTCATGCATCTTTCTAAAAACTACAGGGACTTTAAAATTCAATGGCTGAACAAAGGCTTTGCCCATTCTCTTGAAATGGGCAGCCCTGGTGTTACCTTTATAGCCTATTCCAGCCTTACCCTTTTGAGCCACAAACTCATCTATTAAGGGTATGACTGATTTTGGCTTAGAGTAACTAGCCACCAAATCTTTCTCTACTTTAAGTCTGACTTCCAGACTTTTAATTAGATCATTTTTACATGTGATTGTACCCATCTGAATAACAGTAATAGTTTTCAGCTTGGAAACCTCATTCATTTGTTGATCCAATCTTTTCTCTAAACCAGATGCAGTCATCTTAAGATCTACAATTTCCTTAGCCTGATTTTTGGCCAGGTTTTTGCTTTTCTTAAGTGCCTGCAATAAGTCCCCATATTCATCTATCAATTGATGAATATCTCCTTTAGATTCTGATCCATCCTCATCACTTGATGAAGATGAATCTGACTCTGAACCAGTACTATAATCAGAAATTCTAGAATTACTTTGTACCTTACTGGGACCAGGTTGATCCTGGCACTTGTTGTCTTCTGATTCAGCCATCAGTCCCATGCACTGATGGTCTAATTGTTCATTGATGGAGTCCAGTAATTACATAAACTCCTCTTCTTCACTAACTGCATACAGTCCAATGTATGCTTCAGCTTCAGATTCTGACTCTGAGGAGGATTGATCTGTAAGACTCTTCTCCTTCTTAGCAACAAAGGATTTCTCCTTCTTGCCCTTTTGTTGAGTCTTCTTTCTGTCTGCGGACTCCTTCCTCTTTTTTGGAAACTCAGCCACCACATGGCCTGGCCTACTGCAGCAATAACAAACAATTTTTGATGTTGTAGCTTTGCTGGGCTTAGACCTGCTCCTTTCCTTCCAGATTCCAAAAATCTCTTTCCTGTAGATGGGTAATTTCATTGACCCTAGTTCCTTGTGATTCTCTCAAGAACCCATTTTCTTGATTCTTGATTCTACCTAAGGGATCTAACTCAGACTGTTAAGTCCTTCTTTGAGCAACCTCCCTCTGATACCACTTGATAGTTTTACTTTCAAGACCACCTAAACACCTAGAGGGGGGGTGAATATGTTCTAATACTTGTTTTGACTCAAGGCAGAATATAACTACAGTTCTTTGAATAAATCAGATATTACTATAGCTAACACAACACAACAAACACAATCATACACACATCACAGATTGCACACAGATTTATAGTGGTTCCCCAAGGTCTGGGTACATCCACTTTCCCCCTTCACCTATCTAGCAGTATGCTAGAGTCGGCCTAACTTCTTCCTTTAACTAAGATCCTCAGATCTTACAGCTCAGAATCCAGAAGGATTCCTACAACACAGGCTAACAAGCCTTACCTCAGCCTTGCCACAAGGCCTACAACTCAGAGAATACCTTCTCCTATAACTCAGGCATAAACAACCCTACCTCAGTCTTGCCACAAGGCCTACAGCTCAGAGAATACCTTCTCCTACAACTCAGGCATAAACAGCCCTACCACTCAGAGAATAAATCTCCTACACTCAGCCTTTATAAAATAGGCTTACAACTCAGATCTATGAATAGATCCTACAGAATTTGATAAGAAATTTTGTAATCTCTTACCCCTGTTGAGAAAGAAGGGATAAGAACTTTCTTGATCAGCTTCTTGAAGAGGCTGATGGCTGAAATCAACTTGATCTCAGCTTTCTTCAAAGCTTCTTGAATCTGAACTTAGTTGGGTTGATTTCCTTTGAATAAAACTGACTGGCAGCTTCCTTCTTAGACTTCAGAAATAGATCTGAATCTTCTTGACAGATTAGTTCAGTATCTGCTTCTTGAGAGACCTGTGAATGTCTCCTCCTTGTCTTCAAATAACTGGATCTCTCTCTATCCAAACCTCTTGAAGATACTTCTGAATTCTTGATTGAATTCCACTTAGACAGAATCTGAATAGTAAACTACTTCAGAACGTCTTCTTAGATCTTCTCACGAAGATCTTCTTCTTTGTTACTTGTACTTTCTTGATCAGAGATCAATCTCTAATTGTGTTAGTTGTGACAACACTTGTCTTCTCTATGTCTGTTTTTTTTTCTTCTGAATCCATCTATTTATAGACTTCATCCATGGTAACCGGATGATCCGGTTTATAACTAACTTCTGAAAAGTCTGACAGCTTCAGTAAACCTGTTGTAACTCACAGCTGTCAAGTCTTCAAACAGTTCTTGAGCATTTGACTCTGTCAGCAAAGCGTCGAGTCTGTCTGTCATAAAGTGTCGAGACCATCTGTCAATATGTGTCGACACAAGTGACTTAAGTGTCGACACAGCCTTTTATGATGTCGACAAAGCTGCATTGATGTCGAAACAGCTCCTTGATACTGCATCTTGAGAATGTGTCGACACTGATTATTTGTGTAGACACAAACACTTCACCATTAATCAGTAATCAACTTGTTCTTGACTCAGTTGTGTGTCGACACAAGTCCTGTGTGTCGACACAGTTGATGTAGACTCAGAACATAGTGTGTGTCGACACTGCCTCCAGGTGTCGACACAGTTGTTGTCGACTCTGCCTCTGTGTGTCGACACTGCCCCCGGTGTCGACACAGTCGATGTCGACTATAATCTTCTGTGTGTCGACACTGCCTCCCGGTGTCGACACAAATTCTCTGAAGTGTCGACACAGCTATTTTCAAGTGTCGACACAATCTTACTGAAGTGTCGACACAGCTTCTTCAGGTGTCGACATATGGACTTAGAATATTTTTCTTGTATTCTAGCACATACTTAACCTGCACATATAAACTCAAAATAACATCAAATACACCTTGATGTATATCATTGAGCTAAGTGAGGCTTCTCCAAATCAGGTACACATTTTCCAATGTACCCAACAATATATATATATATTTACATATATATATATATATATATATATATATATATATATATATATTTATTTACATATATATATATATATATATATATATATATATATATATATATATATATATCTATATATATGTATATATGTATATCTATATATATGTATATATGTATATATGTACATATGTATATATATATATATGTACATATGTATATGTATGTATATATGTACATATGTATATGTATATCTATATATATGTGTATATGTATATCTATATATATACATATATGTACATATGTACATATGTACATATGTACATTTGTATATATCTATATGTATTCGTATCTATATGTATATATCTATATGTATATATCTATATGTATATATCTATATGTATTCGTATATATGTGTATATATCTATATGTGTATATTTCTATATGTATATATATATGTATGTATATATCTATATGTATGTATATATCTATATGTATGTATATATCTATATATATGTATATATCTATATGTATATACATACATATGAGTGCCCGACACGGGGCTCCGCACCTATGGCCAAGCACGACAATATTCGACCGGCGACAGCAGGCTTCAACCGGCGACAACGGGCTTTGCTCGCCCCCTCCCTCCTCGGCGGGCTTCGTTCTCCCCCCATCAAACAGTTATAATTATTGAAATATTAATTTAACTATGGAATGTATTATTAAAACAATAAATATTAAAGGTGTGTTTAACAATATAATTTAGCTTCAAAATGTATTAAATAAAATTTCCGTCGGGAGTTTAACGCAAAAGCTTTCATGACGTAATGGCTAAGGCGCGTGCCTTCGAACAGGAGGTCGGCGGTTTGATTCTCAGCGGACTCGCATTTTATATTATTATTTTTAATATATTTAAAAATAATTTAACTATCGAATGTATTAAATAAAATCTACATCGGAAAGAGAGGGAGAGAGAGAAAGAGAGGGAGAGAGAGAAAGAAAGAGGAGAGGGGGAGAGAGCGGCCGGAGAGGCAGGGGCGGATCTAGAGGGGGGCCCGAGGGACACTGGCACCCCCATTATTTTTCAAAATGGTTAGTGTATTTGAATTCCTCTCGTCGAGGCAATGAATTTTGACTACTTATACGTCAAAAACGGTTGCCAAATGAGGGAGAAAACAACTCCGATAAGATTGAAACGTTCAAATTTTTTTTTGAAGGAAGTTGATGTCTGGCCTCCCATTTTATAATTTTTAGAACCTAGTGACGCATTCAAAAAAAAATTGTGCACCCCCATTATTAATTTTCTGGATACGCCACTGCGGGAGAGGCATGCGACTATTACATATAATATTATATATATTATTATATATATCTGAGAGAGAGAACGAGAGGGAGACAGAGAAAGACATTGAGACAGGGGCGTTGAGGTAGGATATATATATATATATATATATATATATATATATATATATATATATATATATATATATATATATATATATATATATAAGCACTCGTGCACGGGGGATCCCGTGCGGGCAACATTTGTCGTGCGACATTTGTCGCGGGGACGACATTTGTCGTGGGGGCGACATTTGTCGTGAGGCGAGATATGTCGTGGGGCGACATATGTCGGGGAGGCGACAATGGTTGTGAGGGCAACATTTATGGTGGGTGCGACATTTGTTGTGGGGGCGATATTTGGCGTGGGGGTGACATATGTTGTGAGGACGACATTGGTCGGGGCGGTGACATTGGTTTTGGGGGCAACAATTGTCTTGTGGGAGACATTGGTCGTGGGGATGATATTTTTTCATAGGATGACATTCGGCGTGGGGGCGATATTTGTCGTGATCGGCGACATTTGTCGTTGGCGGCGACATTTGTCGTGGGCGGCGACATTTGTCGTAGGGGGGCGACAGTTGACGTGGGGGAGACATTTGTCGTGGGGGAGGGGCGACATCTGCTGTGGGAGGGAGAAATTTGTTGTGGGGACGACATTAACGTGGGGGCGGGGGGCGACATTTGTCGCGGGGGGCGACTTTTATCTCGGGGGGGGGGGGGGGGGCATTTGTCAAGGAGGGGGCATTTGTCGCAGGGGGGACATTTGTTGTGAGAACGACATTTGTCGTGGGGGTGACATGTGTTGTGAGGGCGACAATTGTCGTGGGTGATGACATTTGTCAAGGGGGGAGACATTTGTCGTGGGCGTCGACAATTGTCGTGGGGGCTGACATTGGTCGTGGGGCGACATTGGTCGTGGGGATGACATTTATCCTAGGAGGCAACATTTGTCGTGGATATGACATTTGTCGTGGGGGTGATGTTTTTTGTGAGCGGCGACATTCGTCATGGACGGCAATGTTCAGCGTGGGCGGTGACATTCAGTGAGTGTGTCAATGTTCGACGAGAGCGGTGACATCTAATCATGCAAGCACTCATAATTCCTTGCATGTGTTCCTTCTTTGTTACTCTATTCCATGTATTCTTGTCCGCCTCCAACTTTAATAAATTTTAAATGTCATAATCCTACTTTTGATATCTTATTAATTGTAAAAGCATGAATCAAAGTATGCAAACCTGCAACAAAGAATAGCTTGAACGTTAACCCTATCATGCTTCTTGCGACCTTTCATCTCAAAACCCTCCAATTTATCTAAGCAAAAGAGAGAAAAAGTCAAGTTAGAGTCGAATCCATTGGATTAAGAGTTCGAAATGGAATTTTTAGCTGCGACATTTGCCGTGGGCGACGACCTTTGCCGTCAGCAGCGACATTGTTGTGGGCGGCGACATTGCCGTGAGCGGCGACATTGCCGTGAGCGGCGACATTGCCGTGAGCGGCGACATTGCCGTAAGCGGCGACATAGAAAGATATTAATGATATTGTGGAAATCGTTCATGGGTTTTGATATCTAAAATAAATCAACTGCTTTAACGGTGTTGCAAGAGATTGTTTATGTAGAAATTACACAATGTTCATAAAAAGCAATACCATCATAAAAGGTTAAAAGAAATGTAAAAAACTGAAGAAATGGACGATCTAATTAAAAAACAGTCCCAGTATTACAAGAACAGTGTTGATGTATTACAATATAGATAAATTTCAAATTATTCATCTGCAACTCATCAATGAACTAAATTGAGAACACAAATTCTACTATGCATTCAAGTCTAATGGAAAAAAGAGAGAAAAACTCACAGACGAAAACGAAGCAAATAATAAATTGTTGTTATTTTAAAAAGGTGTTATGCTTATTACGACACATTCAAGTGATGTTATGCTTACTAAAATGAGGCTCCCATGGCTACTTATCTCAACTGATATTTAAACCAAATGAGGCTTAATACAATTTTTGATGCAACATTGAGGATTGCATTGATGCAAAGGACACATAAGAAACCAAGTTAGGTAGCATTAGTGCAGAACACACTCATCTGCATAGCAATGGGAACATGTTGGACGCATAAAAAAACTATCCTAAAATATTTTAACAGCTACAACAGGAGAATTTCATGGAAAAGGACCGCAACATTGAGAAAAAATACACTAAAAGATGCATTCTTTTGCAAGCAGAAACATAAAAGCGCAAGAACAAACCACATCAAATTCATTTAATCATTTTATAGACTATAAAGTAATTAACTGCTTCTCCTCTCATGAAAAATAAAGGTTAATATATACAAACAATTAAATCAGAAACACACCTTCCACGCCAATTCCAATGACTTCATGTACAGCTGATAGTCAGGATCCTGCAAGAAGCTTGACTTCAGTTTTTCGCTTGAAAATGAGTCAAAACTGTAACTAAAATAACCACGTGGATATAAATACCTTTTCCAGTGCCTGTTGGAAGCACTATATTGCCCTTGTATAGTATATAAGGCTGTGCATCCTCAAGATATTATGTGATGAATGCGAGAGAAATTTGTGCATTTCCCAAGGACCAAGGCTTCCTTTGGGGGGGGATTTATTTTCACTGGTCAAGCAGTTACGACCGCATGAAGTGTGCCTTAATTAAGGTTCGGTTCATGTGATCGGAACTGCTTGACCGATGAAAATAAGTCGCCCCCCAAATGGAGTTAAAATGGCGTCATGCTTCTTCAGATTAATCTCCAAAGCTTGCTCCAACTTAGAAGCAACGTCTGAAGCACGATCAATTAATGATGCAACTGGTAGATTGAAGTCAAACAGACTCGACTGCCCTTTATCGAGTCGGATCGACTTTGGAACTGCGACAACTCAATTAGAACTCCTGCCCAACTCGTGAGATTCTAAAACAACAAACAATAAGTAAAAAAAAACTGAAATTAAGGAAAAGTTACAACTAAAGATTGGCAGACCGTGAAGCAAATTTGGTGATCAGTATTTTGATGAGGATCGAGTATAGAAGATCAGAAACTGTGAAGAATTAAAGAACAAAGCAAGTAAAGATAACAGTCTGGGAGCAAGTTCGGGGATCACATCGGCATCGAGGGGATTTTCCCATAGACAACCACGGCGTTCTTGCGCCCGTGCTCGTAGAAGAGGATGCGAGAGTATCTTTAACCCAATACAGAGAAGCTGATGAGGGTTTGCAGGATTACCTAGGCTGCCTCTCCGGCGGGAGGATGTCGCACGTGTTGGAAACGCGTATGGACTCCCGCTCACAAACTCACTCTCGCCAATCAACCCAACTCCTCTTCAGGACACACACCACAACAGTAGCCGGCGAGAGCACTCACACTAGCCGCCTACCCGTGCGAGCTTCCTCTTGCGAGATGACCGAGGCGTGAGACCACCACGGTAGACATACTCGCAGGCGAGATCAAAACAAGCCGGTGAGTTCCACCTCTCTAACCGCCGAGCACAACCGGCGAGAGCGAGCTCCACCTCTTCAACCGGCGAGAGCGAACTCCACCTCTTCAACCGGCGAGCAGTCCAAGCCGCTCGGTTACCAAACCCGGCGACAACCCAAGTTTGCCCGGCTAACCGCTTCTACCCGCTCGGCAACACTATCTACCCGCTCAGCGCAAACACACCTCTCGCTCGGCAGCGAGATAAACAAACCGCCCGGCTAACTCCTTCAACCCGCTCGGCAAGACCACAATGGCTGCAAACAAACTCAGCGCTGCGGCGCTCCTCTCTCTCCTTTTCTAAACTGGAAAATGTGGGAGAAAAAAAACTTCTATTCACGTTTCCAAAAGAAACTATACAAGTCTTTATATAGGCAATCATAACCACTAGAAATACGACGCTTGGCATGCACATTTAATGCCATCACAATCACACTCTCTCCTCCATAAATCACCTTACATATTTAAACACATAAAAACAAACCTTGTTGACCCAAAGTCAACTAAAACACTTCCAGCAAACTATCCCTTAAACTTGGCAGCACATGCCAAGTTTGCCTTTCAACTTCAAGAACGTCTCCACCTTCAATGCTTTGGTGAAGATATCCGCAACCTGCTCTCCGGTGGGGCAATACAGAACTTCAACCGTCTTCAGCTCCACTTGCTCACGGAGGAAGTGGTACCTCGTCTCGATGTGTTTGCTACGCCCATGTAGCATCGGGCTCTTCGCAAGCTGGATGGCTGACATGTAATAAACATACATTGTCATAGGGTCATCCTGCGGATGATGTAGCTCCTCCAAAAGATTCCTTAGCCAAATTGCCTGGCAGATACAGGCTGTCGCTGCTATGTACTCCGCTTCACATGATGATAAGTCGATCGTCGCCTGCTTCTTCGAACTCCATGAGAACACGCATGTTCCTACATGGAAGGTATACCAGGAAGTGCTCTTCCGGTCATTCATGTCACCTCCATAGTCACTATCCGAGTACCCGACTAACTTAAGCTCCTCTCCAGTAGAATACATCAGACCATGTCCTCTAGTTCTCCATTTACGTATCTTAGGATCTTTTTCGCTGCCGTGAAATTGTCCTGTTTTGGTTCCTCCATGTACCTGCTAACTACTCCAACAGCGTACATGATGTCAGGCCTGGTGAAGGTCAAGTAGTGTAAGCTTCCGATTAGGCTTTGGAACATCGTGGAGTCAACCGTTCCTTCCTTCGAGTCCTTTCTCAGCTTCATCCCTGGATCAGCAGGAGTGGAGATAGCCTTGCTATCCTCCATCCTAAACTTCTTCAAGATCTCTTCCGC
Source organism: Platanthera zijinensis (assembly GCA_039513925.1). Lineage (NCBI taxonomy): Eukaryota > Viridiplantae > Streptophyta > Magnoliopsida > Asparagales > Orchidaceae > Platanthera > Platanthera zijinensis. The sequence continues at coordinate 102,286,180 of CM077088.1, forward strand.
GTACTTCCTCTGTGAGATGAAGTTCCCGTCTTCACTCTGCTGCACCTCTACACCTAGAAAGTAGTTCAGCTCCCCAAGGTCGGTCATCTCGAACTCTTTCTTCATAGTTCTCTTGAACTCCTCAAAAATCGCAGGGTTGTTGCTAGTAAATATCATATTGTCTTCGTATAGACATATGATCATCATGTCTCCATTATTCCCCACCTTAGTATTTAGAGCGTACTCGCACGAGCACTTCTTATAGTCATGCTTCTGGAGGTATGCATCAATCCTCCCATTCCAGGCACGAGCTCCTTGCTTCAAACCGTACAAAGCCTTGTCTAGCTTGCACACCTTACTCTCCTGGCCCTTCACAACGTATCCTAGGGTCGGGCTACTCGATGTACATATCTTCTTCTAGGTAACCATTCAAGTAAGCAGACACAGCATCCATCTGCAAGATCTTCCATCCATAATGAGCTGCTAGTGGGATGATCAACCAGATGGTGTCAATCCTCGCCACTGGTGCATAGACCTCGTCATAGTCCACACCTTGGACTTGCCTGTAGCCCTTTATGACTAGTCTTGCCTTGTGCTTCTCCACAGCTCCGTCCTTGTTCTTCTTCAACCTGTAGACCCACTTCACCCCGAGGGGTTTGTGGCAGCTGGAGGGTCCACCAGCTTCCAGGTGTCATTCTTCTTGATGGATGTTGTTGGTACCCTAGTTTGATTTGAGTTTAGTCTTCTCCTTTTGTCCCTTGACCCAAGAAATATCTATGGTCAATGGTTAGTGGTCTAGCTGTGGAGTCCCCGCTTTTCCAGATAAAGAATTTGGTTAAGTAGTTTTTCGTTCGACTATAGTCGAACGCCGCTCGACTATCGTCGACTAACTGTTCGACGATCATCTATCAGTTGTTCGACTTTCAGTCTGCGAGGATAGTTCGACTATCGGTTGATAGTTCGACTATCTGTGTGCTTTGATAGTTCGACTATCTGCTTGGATAGTTCAACTATCTGATAGCTCGACTATCTGTTTGATAGGTCGACTATCTGCGTTGTTTGATAGCTCGACTATCTGTTGATAGATCGACTATCTGCTTTCTTCTGGTAGTTCGACTATCTGTTGATAGGTCGACTATCTGTTTCTGTTCTGATAGTTCGACTATCTATTGATAGGTCGACTATCGGTTTTGCTTTGATAGTTCGACTATCTGTTGATAGGTCGACTATCTGATAGCTCGACTATCTTCTGATAGATCGACTATCTGGTGTGATGGTTCGACTATCTCCTTTGATAGTTCGACTATCTGGATCGTTCGACTATCTGCCCGATAGGTCGACGATCTCCATGCGTCGGTCGACGATCTCCGAAGGTCGTTCGACGTTTTCTGTCTGCCTTTTTATTTTATATTTATTTATTATATTTAATTAATTAATACATTATCTGGCATGTGTTATTTCAGTTGTTTTATGATAATATTTCTAGGCAATATCTGCTCCATCCCTTCTGCCTGAGTAAAATCTTTTAAGATAAAGTTGTTTGTCTTATTAGCTGACATTGTATTTTACTTTATCTGCTGTCAGTCCTTTATAGCCGTTAGACTGAAAAGTCTTTCTTTTGCTATAAAGAGTTTGTTTCTGATGTGACTTTATTTAGTACTTTATTATCAGATTGCTTCCTGCAGCTTCTTCGAAAGAGATTTATTCCTTTTATAGAATGTTTTTGCTGCAGAGATTGTTTGTCTTTTTGATATTTGCAGCTCAGGTCTCAAGTTTCAGAAGAAGACAAACAGTTCAAATTGAAGAGAGCCGTTGCTTGTTGCTTCTATAAAAGGAATCCTTTGAAGAAGGATTTCAGCTAGCTAACCAGTTATTCATTTAAGCATTCAAGCCTTCATCAAGACCAAGTTTTCTACTCTCAGCAATTTCCATTCATCTGAGAAGTGTTAAACTCTTCTGCTTTTCTTCAACCTGAGTTCTCCTATTCCAGGAAGTTTAGACTCAGAGTTCTTTTGAAGAAGAAGAAGAAGACAGCTGCTTGAAGATTTCTAAATTTATTATTTATTATCTTCTTGTAGTTTTTTCCTTCAGATCTTTCTGAAGAGTTTTCTGCACTGAAGCAAGACTTCACCTGGACATCTTTGAGCCAGGGGGAGCCTTGATTCTTTAGAGCTTTCTAGCTCAGTGCAAGTCTTTGTGCTTCTCTAATCTATTGTAAAATAGAGAAGACATCTTTACCTTCCTTCCCCCTCCTGTATAGGGTTATTACTCCCTTCAAAAGTATCCCTTGGTGGCAGGGTGTAAGATCCAGTTCCTCAAATCCGAGACAACCCGGATCTTATGCCCAGAACCGCCGCCTTACGGTGACACTAACGCACGAGTTAGTCGTCACCGCAAGACGCCGATTCTGCCGGCTAGTATGATCATAACCTGTTCGGCCAATATGAGAATAATTGCATAATAAATCAGAGTAAAAGCAGAAGCAAGTCCACAACCACAGTATATATATATCAAATGAAACATAAGACAGTCCATAATGAGTACAGAAAATGAATGAAAGAAGGGCTTATGCCCAGTACATCATATCTCTCTCTCACTCTCATACACAGCAGCGGAAAAACCATAACTCTCTCATCACCTGTAGACGTGCTCCAGTAGTAGTAGTAGGTATCTGCCCCTCAAGTCCTGCCTCCTCGACGTGCTGGTCCACCTCCTCGAGCTCCTAAAATAGTAAGGTCACCGACCATTAGTCAAAAAGACTAAGTCGTATCCTCAGCACCTCCTCCTGCCACTCCTAGGCACCGTGCGGGAGGACGAAGCGGAGGACAACAAGGGGTGGCAAGGCGAGCAGGTGATAGGAAACTAACAGGGTATATATATAATCAAAATATAATGAAGTGTAGCCTCCACTTATGCGGGTACGCATAAGCAAGGGATCTTTTGCAAGGCTCCCATTGTATAGAATGTCCCATACCATTTATACAATGGGGTGTCAGAGTCACAAACATATATATAAAGGAAAAATAACCTTAACCTATAAATATGCCCACTCAGGCTTATAGGCTAAGGGTTCGTATAGCAGGTCCTAATGTATAAGCGTCCCATACCACTTATACATTAGGTGTCTTAGGTTGTTATGCAGATTAATGTTGTGCAACTATATGGTGGGTATGATATGAACATGCAGTGCAACACACACACACGACTCCGTGATCACAGACCTTTAGTTCCCACTTTTCGAGAGCTAGCATCACTCTCAGGTACTACCGTTGTGGCTACGGCAGCAGCGGAGCGGGCGTCTCCGCCTTCTAGGCGGGTATACACACTACCAGGCCTAGACCTCTCTTGTACGCCTCTGTACACCGACAGTGCACTCTAGAGTCTCTGCATACCACTTTGCTGACTACCTGTCAGTCTTGTTGGGTCGGGTGCGCGTTATTAGGAAAAGTCCTCCAGACTCCAGTATAAACATCCTACTGGTCCTTCTAACCCTCGCACCCGCCTGGTCCACCGTACTGCCGTCGGTGTGACGACCGGCCAGTACCGCATGGCCCGCCACTAGTATATGCACATGCAAGTATTATATATTGAGCCTCCAGCTCAAGGGACTATCCTGTCTCAAATCTCTCCAACCCGCCACGGTGAGTATATGCTACAAACCCTCCAACCCTGGCCGGGTGAGTGTATATAAACCAATTTCTTTCCTCCAACTCTGCACGGGTGAGCAAGTAGTCAAAAGACTCCAAGTCCCTCCAACCCGGCACGAGTGAGCACATGTCCAGTTCACTTAACCTATTAGACTACTCTTATCTACAGATTATCATACTTAGAGTCTTAAGGTTAATCTCAGGGCTGCCCAAGGTATTCCCGGTAAAGGGCTCTCAGGGGCACTAGGAGCTGCGATGGGCTGAATCCCAAAGCTCCCTTTCTCAAGGATATTTACTTTAGTTGTTTCTTACCCCGGACCCTTTTTCTCTCTTCTGTTACATAGAGTGACCTAGTGATTTAAGGTATGGATTAAGGAGTGACGGTCTTCCGTCAACTCTTCCTAGGCAAGTCTAATATTGCACTGTTACTCTCGCCTCTAGAATGCAACTGCCATCCAGGGTTATACTTCCGAACTTAGACTCTAACTCAGTTGTTGATTCATCCCCTGGCGGCCTATAGTCCAGCCTACTTTTACTATGTGCACCCCCATGACCTAACACCACCCTGAAATCGAACTTCCAAATTCCTGGTCCAACTGACTCCAAACATTTATCCTAGGGTGGTATGGACTACCAAAATGAATATGTGGATTTTATGAATTTTCTACGTTATTAAGGCCCTTAATTAAATCTTATAAATTATTTACTAGGTCATTTTACCCATGAAGAGTCCTCAATTAACATCCTCTGACCTAGGGGAATTTTCCTGAGATGCAAATGATTAAAATAACACTGTCTACAAGGTTTCATAATTTCCCTTTTTATTTTTATTTTCTTCCCATAATTAATGTAGATTTTATCTGTCTACCATTTCCCAAATGAAGAACGAGATTTGTGTTTACTAAAATTCCAGAAATTTCACTGAGCAATTGTATTATTATTTTATGAATGATGGCAAAATTTCATTCCTTCCTGAACGATGATGGCTTAACAAAATTCAGTTCTAAATAATTACCAAAATACCATTTTCCTATCCAAATAATTTTCAGTGTGTACAAAAATTCTGAAATAAATATGCCACACTAATATTGTTATTGTACACCTATAGGGATATTTTATACAATTTTCCCACATGTAGTTACCATCATTTCCCATATAAATACAAAAGGGGTAAAACAGTAATTTCAAGATTTTTGCCTTAATAATTTCCAAACAGAGGTCTAAAATTTTCCAAAGTCAAATAAGACACCATAAATTAACTTGGCTGAATTTGAGAATTTTCTATAAACAAAATCAAATTTTTCCATTTATTTTCCCAAAACTCCTATATTTTGTAAAATTCCATTAAATGGTATTTCTGATTTCATAAGTCCCAAAAATAATTCTAGGGGTGAATCATGCCCTAATGTATCACTGGAATTTATTGCATGGTTTTTGGGTGCCTCAGCTAGGTTAAATACACAAAATACAAATTATTGCTAATTGCACACCAAGGCCTAAATTAACCTACACAAACACATGGAATAACCCTTCATGCAGGGGTCCAATTGCCTTGAAATTTTTACCAGACACCAATAATGTCCCCAAGGACATACCACCAAAATTTGGGGTCATTTGGGTGCCTAAAATTACAATTATGCCCTTAATTTAATTTTTGATATTTTGAATAAAACTATAGAAAAAGTTCTTCCAAAAATTCCAAATTTTTGGCAGGGCATAGGCATGCCCTAAATACACCCATGACCAAAATTTCAGGTCATGGTGATGTTTGGTTTGTCTTGGGCATCAAATTTGGTTTCTGCCCTAGTTTAGGGGCAGTCCTAGCAAAACAGCCCTACAGGGCAGCCTGCTGGTCCAAAAGTCATGATTTCTGTGGCATTTCAAAGTTAACCCATGTACCTAACTTTTTCATTCAGGTTCATTCTATGGTGGGGCTCTAAGTGCCTCAAAATTATCATGCATGTTTGCTGTTAAAATGTGACAATAATTCATTTATACATAAAATTAATGATACGGAATTAATATTAAAACTCCTGCACGAATCTTAAAGCAATCTAACGGCAGCTGCTCTTCTTCTCCATGCATGCATGCAGGGCCAAAACCGATGCAGGTGTTCCTTGCGGGGCCATTTCCGGCCATCGCCGGCGGCTGGACCTCCGGCCAAGTTATCCCCGGCCTCACGGTGGTCGGGGCTTGAACTGGCCGGCGGCTGGGCGGCAAGGAGCGGCGGACGGCGGCGGCGCCACCAAACCGAAAAAACCCTAATCCGCCATTTTTGAAGCTTTTCCAAGCTGGTAGAGGCCTACAGTCGAGCTCTTTTGAGCTTGACTACTAACCTAGGAGACCTAGGAAACTAGTACAGTGAGAGGGGAGGGGATACGGACTCTTGGTGGTTGTGGTTGAGGGTGGCGGCGGCTTCCCCTAGCATGCACATTCCGGCGAGCTCCACGGCTTTCCATGGCTTCCTTCCTCTCTCTCTCTCTCTCTGGGGTAGGGATGAAGTGGGAGTGAGGGTGTGAGGTCGGTTTGGGGCTGAGTTATGAGAGGGGGCGACTTCACCAAGGCTTGGGGCGGATTCACCAAGGAAGGGGTCGGGTTAGTGGATTTGGCCGGCTAGGTGGCTGGTGAGTGGGTCCCACTGGCCATGAAGGCTTATTAGAGCCTAGTGGGTCGGGTTGCCAAGTGTTGGGCCGGGTTGGGTGAGTGAATAGGGAGGGTTGACTCCACCAAGTTGTTTAGGCTATGTTGGGCTTGGGTTGGGTTTGGGCTTGGCCCAAGGCAGCATGGTGGGGGTCCCACACCTCCTAATACCCATGCATGGTCAGCCAACCCATCATGGGTTGGTGGGATGAGCCCAAGTGGCCCAAAATAACTCCTAGGCACTTTCTCTCTCCTATTCTCTTCTTTTCTCTCTCCTAGATGTTCTCCCAAAAGTACTATTGAGAGGCCCTATTTTTCTCTCCCCTAGGGTTTATAGGGTCACTTTAGGCCCACATGATGACTTTGGGTTGATTTGGGTGGACCCAACCCAGTGAATTGGGCTAGGGCACCATTTTCACTATTTAGGTCAAAGGTGTTGACTTGACCCATCATGGTCAACTGGTTGACCCCCTGACCTACCTTGGGGTCTACTTAGATTGTATTTAGGGTTAGGGCATCATGAGGGGGTCATGGTGTGGCTAGGGTTCCTGTTTAGGCTAGTTTGACCTAGTTTGACTTTGGCCCCATAGTGGGCCCCACATGGCTACAACCCACTATCTAGGGTCAAACCTAGCTCATTACCCTAACACCCACCCCATGCCTAACCCAATCTAAGTTAAGGGGTCTAGAAGTAACATTGGGATGTTACAAATCCTATAAACAAAAGAAATAATTTCGTCCCCGAAATTTAAGTTTGGGTCTACGGGTTCCAGTTGCAGAAATTGTTAAGGAAATTTTGTAGAAAATAACATAAAAGTACCTGATGTAATTAGTTCTGGATGACGCTCCAGCATCAGATCCCTAGGTTCCCAGGTGTGCTCCTCCCGTCCATGGTTGGACCACAGCACCTTTACGAGTGGAACCTTCTTTTTCCTCAACGTTCGGACCGCTGAATCGTCGATCCGGATCGGCTCCAATCTAACCGAACGGTCAGGCTCTACCGGTCCAGCTGCAGTAGGGACATGCTGCTCAGGGCGAAGGAGAGCTCTTCGCAAAGAAGAGACATGGAACACATCGTGTAGGCTGCTCAGCTCCGGAGGTAGCTGCAGCCGATAAGCCAAGGGGCCCACACGCTCCAGAATCAGGTATGGTCCCATGTACCGGGGCTGAGCTTCTTATGTCTCCGAATCCGAGAAATACGTGTACCGGTCGGATTTTCAGGAAAACCCTGTCCCCAACTTGGAACTCCACTTTCCGGTGTCAAGCATCATAATATTTCGCTTGTCTGCTCTGAGCCTCCAGAAGCCGATCCCTGATCAAATGAATCTGAGCCTCCGTATCCTCTACAAAGTCTGACCCAAGGGCTCGAGTATCTACATCTTGCACCCAGGATAGCGGAGTCCGGCATTTTCTCCCATAAAGCGCCTCGTAAGGAGCCATCCCGATGCTGGCCTGGTGGCTGTTGTTGTATGAGAATTCGATCAACGGCAGTAGCCTCTCCCAAGGTTTCCCTGTATCCAAAATACATAACCTGAGCAGGTCCTCCATAGTGCGTATCGTCCGCTCCGTCTGACCGTCGGTCTGCGGGTGGAAGGCAGTGCTAAAGGAAAGTCTGGATCCCAAGTAAGCGTGCACTGCCCTCCATTCCCTGGAGGTGAAGCGACCATCCCTATCTGAAACAATAGACCTGGGTACTCCGTGATACCGGACGAACTGCTCTACAAACAACCTCACCAGTACAGCAACCGAGGCATCTTTTCTGACCGGGATAAACCGTGCTACCTTGGTCAACCTGTCTACAATGACCCAGATGGAGTCGTGCCCAGAATAAGAGCGAGGGAGTCCGTGAACAAAATCCATAGAGATATCCTCGAACTTCCACTCTGGGACTGGCAGTGGCTGTAATATACCGCCTGGGCTCTTGCATTCGGCCTTCACTCGCTGGCAAGTCTCGCAGTGTGTCACCAGGTATATGATCTCCCTCTTCATTCCTGGCCAGTACATGGTCCGCCGTAAGTCAGCCCACATCTTGGTGATACCGGGATGCACTGAATATCTGGAGTAGTGTGCCTCTCTGAGGATGTCATCCCGGATCTCACCTCCTGCTGGAATGTACACTCGGCCACGGAATCGAAGAAGGTCGTCCTCCAGCATATAATCCCCATGCTTGCCTCCTTTTAGAGCGTCAAAGATAGGCTCTAGATCAGTATCCAATCTCTGATGTGTAAGAATGCGTTTCTGTATATCATCATTGCTGACCAAAGAGTTCAGGTACTCTCGATAGAGCACTGGCTCGGCTTCCGAAACCATGGTAATCTGCATATCCTCCATCATGCGTAGCAGCTCCATAGACATCACCCGGGACTCCGGTCCAGCAGTGCCGGCTCTCCTGCTCAAAGCATCTGCTACTGTATTCGCCTTTCCCGGGTGATAGTGCATCTTATAGTCGTAATCGCAGAGGAACTCAAGCCACCTCCTCTGTCGCAGGTTCAGAAACTTCTGCGTGTCGATGTATTTGAGATTCTTATGATCGGAGTATATATCACAATGAATCCCGTAGAGGTAATGTCTCCATGTCTTGAGGGCAAAAACTACGGCCCCGAGCTCGAGATCATGTACAGGATAGTTATGCTCATGCTTCTTCAGCTGTCGCGAAGCATAAGCGATAACATGTCCGTGCTGCATTAAGACTGCACCCATCCCCTGATAGGATGCATCTGTATATATCTGAAATCCTTCACTCCCCGAGGGAAGTGCAAGGATGGGGGACGAAGTGAGCCGGTCCTTGAGCTCTTGAAATGCTGACTCGCACCGCTCTGTCCAGTCAAATGCGGCATCCTTTTTCGTCAAGGACGTGAGGGGGAGGGCTATCCTTGAAAACCCCTCCACGAACTTACGATAATAACCTGCCAGGCCCAAGAAGCTACGGATGTCTGACGCTGTCTTTGGCCGTGGCCAATCCCGTACTGCCTCTATCTTAGCAGGATCCACAGCTAATCCAGCTCCGCTGATTGTGTGTCCTAGGAAGGCCACTTCCTGAAGCCAGAATTGACATTTTGAGAACTTCGCATACATCTGAAATTCTCTTAACTTCTGCAATACCAGTGCTAAATGCTCTGCGTGCTCCTCTCGAGATCGCGAATAAATCAGAATGTCGTCAATAAAGACTATAACAAACCGGTCCAGATAAGGCTCGAATACCCTGTTCATGAGCGTCATAAAGGCCGAGGACGCATTCGTGAGCCCGAACGGCATCACCGTGAACTCATATAAGCCATAACGGGAGCTGAATGCGGTCTTCGGTATGTCTTCCTCCCGGATGCGTAACTGGTAATAGCCGGATCGTAAATCGAGCTTAGAGAACCAGAAGGCTCCCTGAAGTTGATCAAATAACTCGTCTATCCGGGGCAATGGGTAGGTGTTCCGAACCGTCAACCTATTCAATTCCCTGTAATCTATACACAATCGGAGGGATCCATCCTTCTTCTTCACAAATAAAACCGGTGCTCCCCACGGCGATGAACTTGGCCGCACAAATCCTGACTCCACAAGTTCCTGTAGCTGAGTCCTGAACTCTGCCAATTCCCTAGGGGCCATTCTGTAGGGTGCTCGGGACACTGGTCTTGCCCTTGGCACCAACTGGATCCTGAAGTCCAAGTCCCGTGATGGTGGTAGCCCAGGTAACTTCTCCGGAAAGACATCAGCATAATCTCGTGCCACTGGAATATCAGCTATGGAACTCTCTACTACAGCCATCTCGAAACAAATGAGGTATACCTCTTCTCCCTGTTCATAGGCCTTAACGGCCTGTACTGAAGATAAAGAGAGTCGGGGAATGGAACGGATACCTTCAATGATGACGTAGGAGTCTCCGTGTCTGAGTGTGATCCTCTTCGAGGGGCAATCTATCTGCGCGTAGTTCCAATGAAGCCAATTCATGCCTAGGATCAGATCATAATCCGGTAGGCTCAGAACTGTTGCCGGAGCTTCAAACGTTTTGCCTCCTACCTCGACATCCATATTGCAGCAGTCTGTGGTTCGAAGTTCCGTACCATCAGGGAGTCGCACTCTCTTTTCCAAACCGGAAAACTTCTCCACTCCTTCTAATCCTTCAATAAACGAGTCTGACACGAAGGAGTGTGACGCACCCGTGTCGAAGAGGGTGTGAGCGGGCTTGCCGCTAATCATCACTATGCCTGGGTTTGTTTGAGTTCAAAGAATAGTATTACTTTTAATGTCTAAGGTACTCTTAAAATTTAAAATTTATAAATTCTAAAAAAAATTTTAAGTACCTGTAATCACCTCCTCTGGGTCCCTCTGTTCCGTGAGATCCAGCGCGTATACCTGCTCCCGGTCTCGGCCTCGGCCGTGATATCCTCGGCCTCGGCCTCGTCCTCGTCCTCGTCCTCGTCCTCGGCCTTGGTGAACTGGAGGGGCCACTGGAGGTGGAGGAGGAGGAAGAGGGTGGACCTGAAGCGGGCACTGCGTCCTGATGTGCCCAGGTTGGCCGCAACCAAAGCAGGTGATCTGCCTCTGACCTCGATCATCCTGTCTCATCGGTCCGGGAATCTGCATAGGTGGGGGAGCCAAAGGTGGAGGAGGCCCCTGATCCTGCCTATAGTTGGGACGACGACGTCCCCCACCTCTCCTGTATCCAATCGTCTTTCCCCTCTGAGACGATCTGCTGCTCTCCCCAAACGACTGTCCATCCAACGATCTCTTCCCTCTGCCTTGCACCAACAGCTGGTCAGCCTCCAGCTTCTTTGCCATCTCGATGATCTGCGCCATGGTACCGTGGGCAATGAACAGCAAGGGCTGCCTCAAAGAGTCGCGGAGCCCGTGATAGAATCTCTTCGCGTATTTCTGGTCGTCCCAGTCATGGAAGCCTGCAAACCTAGCCAGGTGGGAGAACTCTCTCTGATATTCAATAACTGATCGGCTCCCCTGCTGGAGGCTCAGAAATCTCGCCTCCAAGGTATCTCGTTCTGTGGAAGATACAAAATGCTCCAAGAAGACGTCGCTGAACTCCTCCCAAGATATGTCCATCAGCTCCCGGTCGGCGAATGTAGAGTCCCGCACCGACTTCCACCACCTCTTTGCATGAGCGTCTAGTGCCGAGGTGGCAAGGGGAACTGCCTGTCTGACGGGGCAGCTGATGCCAGCTAGCAGCTCCTGGATGTCTCCAACCACTCCTCTGTCTTCACGGCATCTTCTGTCCCGCGATACAGTGGCGGAGACAGACTTTTAAATGCACTCAACCAGTTCGATCCTGGGTTGGGCAGCTGAACCGGGGCTTGCTGCGCTCTGAAGGCATCCAGGATAGCCGTCAGGGTTTGCCCCATCTCAGTCTGCATGAACGGAATGGCAGCCGGAGGGGGAGGAACCGTATCCTGCGGAGGCTGCATAAAGGAAAACTTAACGTCAAAATTGGCCTAACTCATTGTTTGATGAACTGATTATGTGGCTTTTTACGCATGGGCACACCACTGCTTCCGCTGCATAGTTTGTCCGCAAACTAATGCTGGAGCGGGGTGTTCCAGTGTGGTGGACTGTATTCTCATATGATCGTGGTTTCAAGTGATACCAGTTTGTAAGATCCATGTTCCTCAAATCCGAGACAACCCGGATCTTATGCCCAGAACCGCCCCCGCCTTACGGTGACACTAACGCACGAGTTAGTCATCACCGCAAGACGCCGATTCTGCCGGCTAGTACGATCATAACCTGTTCGGCCAATATGAGAAAAATTGCATAATAAATCAGAGTAAAAGCAGAAGCAAGTCCACAGCCACAGTATATATATATCAAATGAAACATAAGACAGTCCATAATGAGTACAGAAAATGAATGAAAGAAGGGCTTATGCCCAGTACATCATATCTCTCTCTCTCACTCTCATACACAGCAGCGGAAAAACCATAACTCTCTTCATCACCTATAGACGTGCTCCAGTTAGTAGTAGTAGGTATCTGCTCCCTCAAGTCCTGCCTCCTCGACGTGCTGGTCCACCTCCTCGAGCTCCTAAAATAGTAAGGTCACCGACCATTAGTCAAAAAGACTAAGTCGTATCCTCAGCACCTCCTCCTGCCACTCCTAGGCACCGTGCGGGAGGACGAAGCGGAGGACAACAAGGGGTGGCAAGGCGAGCAGGTGACAGGAAACTAACAGGATATATATATAATCAAAATATAATGAAGTGTAGCCTCCACTTATGCGGGTACGCATAAGCAAGGATCTTTTGCAAGGCTCCCATTGTATAGAATGTCCCATAACCATTTATACAATGGGTGTCAGAGTCACAAGCATATATATAAAGGAAAAATAACCTTAACCTATAAACATGCCCACTCAGGCTTATAGGCTAAGGGTTCGTATAGCAGGTCCTAATGTATAAGCGTCCCATACCACTTATACATTAGGTGTCTTAGGTTGTTATGCAGATTAATGTTGTGCAACTATATGGTGGGTATGATATGAACATGCAGTGCAACACACACACACACGACTCCGTGATCACAGACCTTTAGTTCCCACTTTTCGAGAGCTAGCATCACTCTCAGGTACTACCGTTGTGGCTACGGCAGCAGCGGAGCGGGCGTCTCCGCCTTCTAGGCGGGTATACACACTACCAGGCCTAGACCTCTCTTGTACGCCTCTGTACACCGACAGTGCACTCTAGAGTCCCTGCGTACCACTTTGCTGACTACCTGTCAGTCTTGTTGGGTCGGGTGCGCGTTATTAGGAAAAGTCCTCCAGACTCCAGTATAAACATCCTACTGGTCCCCTTCTAACCCTCGCACCCGCCTGGTCCACCGTACTGCCGTCGGTGTGACGACCGGCCAGTACCGCATGGGCCCGCCACTAGTAATGCACATGCAAGTATTATATATTTGAGCCTCCAGCTCAAGGACTATCCTGTCTCAAATCTCTCCAACCCGCCACGGAGAGTATATGCTACAAACCCTCCAACCCTGGCCGGTGAGTGTATATAAACCAATTTCTTTCCTCCAACTCTGCACGGGTGAGCAAGTAGTCAAAAGACTCCAAGTCCCTCCAACCCGGCACGAGTGACACATGTCCAGTTCACTTAACCTATTAGACTACTCTTAATCTAACAGATTATCATACTTAGAGTCTTAAGGTTAATCCCAGGGCTGCCCAAGGTATTCCCGGTGAAGGCTCTCAGGGGCACTAGGAGCTGCGATGGGCTGAATCCCAAAGCTCCCTTTCTCAAGGATATTTACTTTAGTTGTTTCTTACCCCCCGACCCCTTTTCTCTTCTGTTATATAGAGTGACCTAGTGATTTAAGGTATGGATTAAGGAGTGACGGTCTTCCGTCAACTCTTCCTAGCAAAGTCTAATATTGCACTGTTACTCTCTGCCTCTAGAATGCAACAACCACTCCAGGGTTATACTTTCCGAACTTAGACTCTAACTCAGTTGTTGATTCATCCCCTGGCGGCCTATAGTCCAGCCTACTTTTACTATGGGCACCCCCATGACCTAACACCACCCTGAAATACGAACTTCCAAATTCCTGGTCCAACTGACTCCAAACATTTATCCTAGGGTGGTATGGACTACCAAATGAATATGTGGATTTTATGAATTTTCTACGTTTATTAAGGCCCTTAATTAAATCTTATAAATTATTTACTAGGTCATTTTACCCATGAAGAGTCCTCAATTAACATCCTCTGACCTAGGGGAATTTTTCCTGAGATGCAAATGATTAAAATAACACTGTCTACAAGGTTTCATAATTTCCCTTTTTATTTTTATTTTCTTCCCCCCATAATTAATGTAGATTTTATCTGTCTACCATTTCCAAAATGAAGAAACGAGATTTGTGTTTTACTAAAATTCCAGAAATTTCACTGAGCAATTGTATTATTATTTTATGAATGATGGCAAAATTTCATTCCTTCCTGAACGATGATGGCTTAACAAAATTCATTTCTAAATAATACCAAAATGCCATTTCCCTATCCAAATAATTTTCAGTGTGTACAAAAATTCTGAAATAAATATGCCACACTAATATTGTTATTGTACACCTATAGGATATTTTTTATACAATTTTCCCACAATGTAGTTACCATCATTTCCCATATAAATACAAAAGGGGTAAAACAGTAATTTCATAGATTTTTCCTTAATAATTCCAAACAGAGGTCTAAAATTTTCCAAAGTCAAATAAGACACCATAAATTAACTGGCTGAATTTGAGAATTTTCTATAACAAAATCAAATTTTTCCATTTATTTTTCCCAAACTCCTATATTTTGTAAAATTCCATTAAATGGTATTTCTGATTCATAAGTCCCAAAAATAATTCTAGGGGTGAATCATGCCCTAATGTATCACTGGAAATTATTGCATGGTTTTTGGTGCCTCAGCTAGGTTAAATACACAAAATACAAATTATTGCTAATTGCACACCAAGGCCTAATTAACCTACACAAACACATGGAATAACCCTTCATGCAGGGGTCCAATTGCCTTGAAATTTTTACCAGACACCAAAATGTCCCCAAGGACAAACCACCACCAAATTTGGGGTCATTTGGGTGCCTAAAATTACAATTATGCCCTTAATTTAATTTTTGATATTTGAATAAAACTATAGAAAAAGTTCTTCCAAAAATTCCAAATTTTTGGCAGGGCATAGGAATGCCCTAAATACACCCATGACCAAAATTTCAGTCATGGTGATGTTTGGTTTGTCTTGGGCATCAAATTTGGTTTCTGCCCCTAGTTTAGGGGGGCAGTCCTAGCAAAACAGCCCTACAGGGCAGCCTGCTGGTCCAAAATTCATGATTTCTGTGGCATTTCAAAGTTAACCCATCTACCTAACTTTTTCATTCAGGGTTCATTCTATGTTGGGGCCTCTAAGTGCCTCAAAATTATCATGCATGTTTGCTGTTAAAATGTGACAATAATTCATTTATACATAAAATTAATGATACAGAATAATATTAAAACTCCTGCACGAATCTTAAAGCAATCTAACGGCAGCTGCTCTTCTTCTCTCCATGCATGCATGCAGGGCCAAAACCGATGCAGGTGTTCCTTGCGGGGCCATTTCCGCCCATCGCCGGCGGCTGGACCTCCGGCCAAGTTATCCCCCGGCCTCCACGGTGGGTCGGCCTTGAACTGGCCGGCGGCTGGGCGCGAGGAGCGGCGGACGCGCCGGCGCCACCAAACCGAAAAAACCCTAATCCGCCATTTTTGAAGCTTTTCCAAGCTGGTAGAGGCCTACAGTCGAGCTCTTTTGAGCTTGACTACTAACCTAGGAGACCTAGGAACAGTACAGTGAGAGGGGAGGGATACGGACTCTTGGTGGTTGTGGTTGAGGGTGGCGGCGGCTTCCCCTAGCATGCACATTCCGGCGAGCTCCACGGCTTTCCATGGCTTCCTTCCTCTCTCTCTCTCTCTCTCTGGGTAGGGATGAAGTGGGAGTGAGGGTGTGAGTTCGGTTTGGGGGCTGAGTTATGAGAGGGGGCGACTTCACCAAGGCTTGGGGGCGGATTCACCAAGGAAGGGGTCGGTTAGTGGATTTGGTCGGCTAGGTGGCTGGTGAGTGGGTCCCACTCCATGAAGGCTGATTAGAGCCTAGTGGGTCGGGTTGCCAAGTGTTGGGCCGGGTTGGGTGAGTGAATAGGGGGTTGACTCCACCAAGTTGTTTAGGCTATGTTGGGCTTGGTTGGGTTTGGGCTTGGCCCAAGGCAGCATGGTGGGGTCCCACACCTCCTAATACCCATGCATGGTCAGCCAACCCATCATGGGTTGGTGGGATGAGCCCAAGTGGCCCAAAATAACTCCTAGGCACTTTCTCTCTCCTATTCTCTCTTTTCTTTCTCTCTCCTAGATGTTCTCCCCAAAAGTACTATTGAGAGGCCCTATTTTTCTCTCGTCCCTAGGGTTTATAGGGTCACTTTAGGCCCACATGATGACTTTGGGTTGATTTGGGTGGACCCAACCCAGTGAATTGGGCTAGGGCACCATTTTCACTATTTAGGGTCAAAGTGTTGACTTGACCCATCATGGTCAACTGGTTGACCCCCTGACCTACCTTGGGGTCTACTTGATTGTATTTAGGGTTAGGGCATCATGAGGGGGTCATGGTGTGGCTAGGGTTCCTATTTAGGCTAGTTTGACCTAGTTTGACTTTGGGCCCCATAGTGGGCCCCACATGGCAACAACCCACTATCTAGGGTCAAACCTAGCCTCATTACCCTAACACCCACCCCCATGCCTAACCCAAACTAAGTTAAGGGGTCTAGAAGTAACATTGGGATGTTACACAGGGCACCTGATCAAAAACCTGTGTTCGGTTTTTAGACACCTGATCAAAAGTACTAAAGGGTTCTGGGATCTACCTGAAGCAGATCCTGTTGGTGGCAGGGCACCTGATCAAAAACCTGAGTGAATTCCTACCTGTTGGTAGAAGAGTGGACGTACCCAAGTTTTGTTGGGGAACCACTATAAATTCCTTGTGTCGTCTGGATTGCCTTGTTTAATTCCTGCATTGTGCTGTGATTAGATATAACTAGTTTGCTAGTTGCTGATTAGGTTTTTTCCAAACCTTAACTGTAATTACAGTTAGCTTGAGTTTTGTGCACAACACTTGTGTTAGGCTTTAGGGTTATTTCTATATCTATAATCTTTTCATTCCGCATTTCACTCCAAGGAGTTGGTAGACTATTAAGTTTTGTCTAGTGCAAAATTTGATAACTCTATTCACACCCCCCCTCTAGAGTAGTATCTATCCCTTCACTTTCAATTGGTATCAGAGGGAGGTTGACTGACTGAATAGGCTAACACCTAAGTCACAAGATCCTGATAGATACCAAAGTTTAGATATATTCACTATTCACTATCATGGCCCAGTCCAAGGATTATTCTAGCACCCGACCTCCAGCATGCAACTTAGCTAAGTTTTGCATCTGGAAGGCAAGGATAAAATTATATATGAATTCTATTGATGAAAGTATCTTTGCTTCTATTTTGTCAGGACCCCCAAGAGCACCTGCTGCTGCTACTTTCCTCATCATCTAATATGAGTGCAGTGCCTCCTCCAGATTACAACAAACGATAGTACAAGAAGGCAAAGATAGCAGATGCCAAGGCGATGAACATTCTGGCTCAGACAATGTCGGATGAGGTATTCCAAAGGTAGCTACTGCTCTTTAGCAAAAGCTATGTGGGATACACTGAACCAGATTGTAGCTGGTTCAGCTGATGAAAGGAAGGATAGAAGGTCCAACCTTATCTCACATATGAGAACTTCAAGAAAACTGATGCTGAATCAGTTGAAGCCATATACACAAGGCTCAGCTCAATCACCAATGAGCTGAGGGACCCTTGACAAGGACATCTCATTGACAGAGGTCAATGATAAGATTCTTATGTGCTTCCCTAGCACATGGATCTAAGGATCTGGCTCATCAAGGAAGCCAGAAGCACCACAGAGATCTCCACTGAAGCTCTTCTCGGCAAGCTCAAGTCTTTTGAGCAAGTGCTGAAGACAAGGAAGCAGAAGCTGAAGCAAAGACCCCTACTCCCAACAAGAAAAGAGCAATCTCTAGCTCTTAAGGCTGCTGATGCTTCTGAAGGCAGCCAATCCAATGAGGAGCTAATGGCATTATTTGTCAAGAGTTTTCTCAAGATGGGGAGAAAGGAATCCAGAAAGAAGTCTTCACACGCTATGAAGACAAACCAAGGTATGACCGTTCACCTGCTAAAGAAATTATCTGTTATGGTTGCAAGAAGCCTAGACACATCTTACCATAGTGTCCAAGAGGAAAACAAAGACAAGAGGAAAGAAAAGGAACAGCACAGGAAGCACTCCAAGCCATCCTCCTACAAGAACAAGAAAAAGAGAGAGGTTTCAATGCTGAAACCTGGAGTGATTCTGATGAAGAATCCTCCTCGATCCTCAAGCTCCAGTGAGGATGAGGAAGAGAAGAAGGCAAAAGAAGTTTGCCTCATGGCAATAGATGCCTGCAGTAACCACTCAGCTGCAGAGAGTTCAGATTCAGAAGAAGAAATACAACAGAAGATGAGGTACTATCTTCTTATGACTTCACTTTTGAAGAATTTAAATTAGATTTTAAATCCTTATGCTTAGACTTAATTAGTTCAGAAAAGGAGATTAAAGAACTTAGAAATAAGTTAGCTGACTCAGAATTAATTGCTACAGAAAATATTAAGCTAAAGGAAGATCTCACTACTTGTAGTGAAGAAATTAAATTTCTTAAAATGGAGTTAGCTAAGTCTAAGAGGTTAGAAGAATCACTTAATGGTAGAAGCCTTAAGCTATTAGAAATTACCAGCATGACTAATACTAGGTCAGGTAATAACAAACTAGGCTTAGGAGCTTCTCCCAGTGAACCCCCAGTTATTCTTAAAAATAATCTTTCAACTCCAGTGAACTTCATTTCAGCTAGTGGAATGAAGAACACTGAGCAAGTAAACCAAGTTAATAAAACTTTAAATAAAGCTAAGAGAGAAAAGAGGAAGAAATTTTTTAAAGAAATGCAAAGAGCGTCGAACGCTGCTCGACGATCGGAAGCTCAATGGTCGAACGAAGCTCGACGATCTGAGCGCCCATCGTCGAACGTCGATCGACGTTTTCAATATGATTTTCAAAATCATAATCAAACCCGTAGAAACCTAAATGAAAATAGAAACCCTAGGTTTGTTGACCCATCATCTGCATGGAGAATCCCACCTAGGAGATCTCACCCATTAGGTTATCACCCCCTCAGCCTGCATTTTCATTTATTTCTAGCTTTTCTTATGTGAAAAACAAGGGACCCAAGGTTACCTGGGTCCACTCTGTCTAAATAAATGTCTTGTAGGTGAAGGCCTATCCAATCACTCAAAATAAGTGGTATTTGGATAGTGGATGCTCCAAGCATATGACAGGAAATAAAAATCATCTGTCAAAATTCAAAGCTAAGCTCGGCCTAAAGGTTATCTTTGGAGATTCCAGCTGTGGTCAGACAGAAGGCTATGACAGGATTACAATTGGAGATGTTACTTTCAAGAGAGTTGCATATGTGACAGGACTGAAGCACAATTTGATTTCAGTCAGCCAGCTATGTGATGCTGGCTACCAGGTTTCATTTTCTAACTCCTCTTGTAACATTACTTTAAATAATAATGTTGTTTTAGTAGGCATTAAAATAGGTAATGTTTATTTAGTAGATTTCAATTCAACTCACTCTGAAATCTATTTATTTAATGAAGTAACAATTAATAATAATTCTTTGTGGCATAAGAGGCTTAGTCATGTTAACCTTAAAAATATATCTAGGTTATCTAAACACAACCTGGTTAGAGATTTACCTTCTTGCCCCTACAAGAAGGAGAGCCTTTGCAAGGCTTGTCAGCTAGGCAAGCAAACCAAAAACTCTTTTAAATCAGTAAATAAGAGTGATTCTCCTAGAATCTTGTACTTATTACATTTGGACCTTTTTGGCCCAATAAATGTACAGAGTTTAGGAGGGAAGTATTGCACCTTAGTAATTGTAGATGACTTCTCTAGGTTCAGTTGGGTTTTCTTTTTGAGAACTAAGGCTGATAACTTCAAAGCCCTTACAGACTTTCTATTATGTGTGCAGACTGAGTACTCTACTCATGTGCCCTTGATAAGAAGTGATCATGGTACTGAGTTTGACTCTCTTCTCATGCAAGAATTCTGTGAGAGAGAAGGTATCAAACATAGCTTCTCAGCTCCTAGAACTCCTCAACAAAATGGGGTAGTTGAAAGGAAAAACAGAACACTCATTGAAGCTGCTAGTACATTGTTGGCAGATGCTAATATGCCTCTCTCCTATTGGGCAGAAGCCGTTAGTACAGCCAATTATGTCTTGAATAGAAGTCTGATACACAAGCTTAAGTGTAAAACTCCTTATGAGTTGCTTAAAGGAAAGAAACCTAAAATTAATTATTTTAGAGTATTTGGTTGTGTAGTGTATATTCATAATAACAATAAAGAATACCTTAGAATGTTTGAAGCAAAAGCTTCAATGGGAATCATGCTTGGATATTCCCAAGTAAGCAAAGCTTATAGGGTTTATAACAAATCAACCTGTAAAATTGAAGAATCTGTGCATGTATCTTTTGATGAGTCTCAGATGTTTTACAAGGAGAAGGAAATTCTCCTTCCTCTAGTTCATTGCAGGTACCTGATGCTACTCAAGAAATTCTTCAACTATCAACTCTTCAGATCACTAAATCAGACAGTGATGAAGACATTGCAGAAGCTGTTGTTGTACCACCAATAGTAGATCAAATTCCTCCTGAGGAATTAATCCCAACTGTTGCTGAAGATTACATCCCACCTGCTGATATTGTCACACTTAGAGATCACCCCACATCTCAAGTGATTGGAGACATATCAGCTGGTGTGCAAACAAGACATCAGCTAAGACAGGATGTGATGCGTGTTTGTTTCCTCTCACAGGTTGAGCCCCTCACCTTTAAAGATGCAGAGCTAGATCCCCAATGGATCATTGCTATGCAAGAGGAACTCAATCAGTTTGAGAGATGTAAAGTTTGGACTTTGGTTCCAAGACCTAAAGGCTAACTGATCATAGGCACCAAGTGGGTGTATAGAAACAAGTTGGATGCAAATGGAATTATTGTAAGGAATAAAGCTAGGCTTGTAGCTCAGGGCTACAGACAGGAGGAAGGTATAGATTATGACCAAACCTTTGCTCCTGTTGCAAGGCTAGAAGCTATAAGGATCTTCTTGGCCTATGCAGCCTTTATGAAGTTTAAGGTGTTCCAGATGGATGTCAAAAGTGCATTCCTAAATGGTGAGCTTAAGGAAGAGGTGTTTGTTGAACAACCACCAGGGTTTGTTTCTTCAACTCAGCCCTCACATGTGTTTAAGTTGCAGAAAGCTCTTTATGGACTAAAACAAGCACCAAGAGCCTGGTATGAGACTCTAGCTAGTTTCATTTTAGAGCACAACTTTACTAGGGGAGTAGTTGATAGAACCATTTTCGTCAAGCATCACAAGGACACAATCCTGTTTGTTCAGGTGTATGTAGATGATATTATATTTGGCTCCACTGATCCCAAACTTTGCAAAAGGTTCTCTGACTTGATGCACTCTAAGTTTGAGATGAGTAGTATGGTGTGCTGTCTTACTTTCTTGGTCTCCAAGTTAAGCAAGATGCTGATGGTATCTTCATCTCCCAATCCAAATATGTCAAGGAATTGGTAAAGAAATTTGGGATGGCTGATGCTTCAGCAATGCCTACACCTATGGCTACTAATGTAGTTATTGATTCTGATGATCACGGCAAGCCAGTTGATCAAAAGAATTATAGGGCCATTGTTGGTTCCCTATTATATTTAACTGCAAGTAGGCCTGATATAATGTTTGCTACATGCCTCTGTGCTAGATTCCAGGTCAACCCCAAGGAATCTCATCTGATTCTTCTAAAGAGAATCCTGAGATACCTGAAGGGATGTCCAAATCTAGGACTTTGGTACCCAGCAGAATCAGAATTTGAGTTAATTGGATACTCTGACTCTGACTATGCTGGTTGCAGAGTTGACAGGAAGAGTACCTCAGGAACTTGTCAGTTCCTGGGAGAGAGATTTGTCTCTTGGTTCTGTAAGAAGCAGGCTTCTGTCTCAACTTCAACTGCAGAGGCTGAATATATAGCAGCTGCTAGTTGTTGTTCATAGATCCTGTGGATTCAAAACCAGCTTGTGGATTATGGTTACTCACACAAGAACACCAAAATCATGTGTGACAGTACCAGTGCTATCTCCATTGCACAAAATCCAGTGCACCACTCTAGAACGAAGCACATTGAGATTCGGCACCATTTCCTGAGAGATTGTGTGGAAAAGAACAAGATTTGTCTTGAGTTCATATCCACTGAGATTCAGAGAGGTGATATATTCACCAAGCCCTTAGATGAACAGATGCATCTGTTCTTTCTAGTTCAACTAGGCATGATCAATGGAAGAGACTAAGTGTGACTATATCTGCCAATGTTGAAACCTGCTTGAAGATCGTCGAACGATGATTGAAGATCGTCGAACGGATCAAGCCTATCGTCAACCTCTGGTTAATGATAGCTTATCTGTTTGAAGATCGTCGACCGGCATTCGAAGATCGTCGAACAGGTCGAGCTTATCGTCGATCTCTGAATGACGACAGCTTGTTGTTTGAGAAGCCAGAAATAGTCGAACGATTGATCGACTACTCTGCTTCTGGACCGATCGTCGAACGGCCGTTCGACCATCGGGTTCAGTATCTTTTTAATAGATCGACTATCTCCGGTCTAATATAAAGCCGATAGTCGACCTAGGTTAAAAGATCTTTTTGTTTTATCGTCGACGGAGCGTGGCTTTTCGCATTCTGTCTTCCCTCTTGCGATTTTCTGCCGATTCGTCTTCGCCGTCTCTCTCGCGCTTTCTCCAGCACTTCAATGGCGATTTCTCCAGCAGTGCTAGCTGTTGTAAAGTTCGATGCAGGTTTCAGCGTCGATTTTGACGCATTCAGTTGCTGTAAAGAAGGGATTGTGGAAATTCTTCAGTTATGCCGAGATCAAGGTCTAGAAAGATTAATGTCTACAAGGATAAAGTTAAATGTTCCCGAGATTAAGGAATGAGCTTTCACTTCGTCCTCCTCTGACGATTCGATGACTGACACTATTGGCGGAGAAGAGGTAATTTTAACTCCCGCCATTCTGACTGATGTTTTTGGATTGATAAATGGTGAAGAAGATTTCGAGCAAGATGCTCCAGAGTTCGGAAGAATGCTGACTGAGCTGGGACATGCGGAGGGCATTCCCACGAAGCTGCTCAAGGTCAATTTCCCCTTCAAGATCAAATTTCTTGCTGAGTTAGTTGGAAAAGTGCTTCTTGGAAAGCACTCCGCCCATGACAACATTACCAGACAACAATTTGCACTGATGTGTGCAATTGTAAATCAGAAAAGGATAAATTGGGCAGGAGTTTTATTCGATTTAATAAGGAAAAAGAACAGTAAGAAAGAGGTTACCCTAGGCAGGATTATTGGAATTTTCCTGAAGGAAAAGTATCCTCAGCTGCTGGTCTCCGTTGCAACAACAATTAATGCGAGTAAGAAGATGGATCCGAATTTGTTCTCCAAGTGGAAGAGGACGTTTGTGAAGCCCGCTCTCACAGGGGTTGCTCCAGCGACATCAGAGAGCACTAGGACTGATTCAGTCGCTCCTCACCCTCAAGAAGCTGGCTCAGCTCATCTTTCCCTTCCCTCATCTTCTTCTGCTATACAGTCTGCTTCAGTTGCAGTTCCATCAACTTCAGCTGAAGTACGACTTTCTCCTTCTCCTGTTCGAGAAACAACCACGGTTGTTATTCCTTCTCCTCCTGCATCTCCTATTTCTTCTCATCTGGCTAGGATATCTGCTCATAGTTTTGATTTGATAGGATCTGAGAGGTCTCCAACACCTCATCAGTCCCCTATTCGTTCTCCACATCAGTCTCCATCTTCTGTTCATTCTCCAGTTCAACAGGAATACATTCCTCTTGCTGATCTTCCATCATCTGCAGTTCCCCCACATTCCTTTGAAGTCACTCCAGCATTCATATCCAGCATTTTGGAGTTGATTACCCCTTCAATCAAAATCATGATTGAAGAGGCAATTGCTCCACTTGCCTCCTCTATTGCTACCTTGACTGCTACCATCCAATCCCTCTCTAAATCTGCTGAGCCCTCTTCTTCCAGGGGCCTGGTTTCAGTTACCACTGAAATCAGGCAGGGGGAGATGTTCTATGAAGATGTCTCAGAGCTTCCAGCCTCAGAGCTTCCAGCCTCCTCCCTTCCAACAGATCTTCCAGCAGTGACAGATTTAGTGATGATAGTTCAAGAAGAGACTGCTCCAGCTCAAGAAGAATCAGTCTCAGTGTTATCTGAAAAAGAAATATCTGATGCAGTTATGTTATCTGAATTTGTTGTAAAAGTTTGTTTAGAAGATCTCACCACTCCCTTGGTTGTCCGTTTCCTAGAAGGCATTATTACATCCTATCTAGATGAATCCTGGGAGTTGGTAAAGTATGAAGGTAATTCACTCATCCGTTTTATTGACAAGTCAATTAATTTGCTAGCTTGTGAATACCTAGAAGGAATGCTTTTAGCTAATTTAGCAGATTTGTGTTCATGAATCTACAGATTATATTAAAGAAGATATAGCTGCTCAGGTTATAGTAGTTGTTTCAAAAGCTGCTCCAGATGTTCCTGATGTTCAAGTAGATCCAGAACTGGATTCCTTTTTAGATGATATAGAAGATGTGTCTGAAAATAAAGATGAAATCAAAGAGAAAGCAAGAGATGCTTGGAATCAAAGAGTACAATCTTTGTTAGAAGAAAAAGAAAAGGATTTACAAGTTGAAAAATCAACTGTTTGGGATGATTCCCAAGGACTTGACCTGGATTCCATTCTTGCTCAGGATGCTATAGAAGAAGAAAAGGAGAAAGCTGCTTTAAAGGAAAAGGCTGTTTCTGAAGCCTATGACCCATATGACAATCCTCCATCATCTCACTCTGAAGATGAAGAGGATTAAGATTTATCTGAGAATTCAAAGAAAAAGAAAGCTGCACAGAAGAAAAGAAAAGTTGTTTCTCCTCCTCCTCTCAATCGTGATAATGACACTCTATATTATATTCTGAAAGGAATTGACCCAAGTCAAAAGAGTTTCAATATTGGATGTGGTTCTCCAAGAACCAGCAAAAAGAGAGAAAGAGATCTAAGAAATATGATAGTCCTACCCCCAGATGGAATCCCAGAGGTCCTCCTCCTCCACCTCCCAGTGCAGGAGCCTCTGGCAACCTTTATGCTAATCCTCTGCTCCGTCAGCAAAATCTGCTCCTTCTCAGTCTTCTTCAAGGAAAAGCTCTCAAAGTTTTCAAGGTAAATCATATTCTGGCTATCAAAGAACTGATACAGTGAGAGAACAAGTGAAGGAGGTTGTGTATCAAAGACCAACTTTTTCCCCTCCTCCTTCTCCAAAGAAAAGGGTTTCATCTCCAATGCCAGTGCATTCTGAAAAAGTTGTTTCAAAAGGTAAGTAGTTTATTTTGTTTAAAATTCTAGCAAGAACTTTGCTAAGTCTGCTCCCCTGTCTTATCTAGTTAATCAAGATAAAGAACCAGATGATACTCCTTCTGAGACTGTTTATGAAAGTCCTGAGCTTGATCCTAACTTTAGGATGGCTCGTTTTCTCGAATTGGTTGGAGCAGCTCAAATCAGGAAAGCAAAAGCTGAAGGAAAGGACACTACTGGATTAACCACAATGTCTACATTCAGAAAGAAGGAGTTCGAAAAGTTCCAGGTTAGTCCTGAAGTTTTTGATCCTTCTAAATATATGGAAAAGCACCCAGAAGCAGTTGTTCCAAGTGCTGCAGAATTAAAGATTATTGGCATGCAAGACTTGAAGATGTCTAAGAAAGAGGCCATTGATCCTTTGCGGAAAGTTTCCTTTGTTCCTAGCTCTTCTGTGCCTAAACCAGACTCTGTAGATCCTTAGTTTTGTTTGACTGTTATTTATCTGTTTGATAATTGCTAGTTAATTGTTTATCTATTTCCTATATTAATTTTATTGCTCTATAACTAGTTCTATGTTTTAGTTTTTGAGAGACTTAACTCAAATAGGGGGAGATTGTTGGTACCCTAGTTTGATTTGAGTTTAGTCTTCTCCTTTTGTCCCTTGACCCAAGAAATATCTATGGTCAATGGTTAGTGGTCTAGCTGTGGAGTCCCCGCTTTTCCAGATAAAGAATTTGGTTAAGTAGTTTTTCGTTCGACTATAGTCGAATGCCGCTCGACTATCGTCGACTAACTGTTCGACGATCGTCTATCAGTTGTTCGACTTTCAGTCTGCGAGGATAGTTCGACTATCGGTTGATAGTTCGACTATCTGTGTGCTTTGATAGTTCGACTATCTGCTGGGATAGTTCAACTATCTGATAGCTCGACTATCTGTTTGATAGGTCGACTATCTGTGTTGTTTGATAGCTCGACTATCTGTTGATAGATCGACTATCTGCTTTCTTCTGATAGTTCGACTATCTGTTGATAGGTCGACTATCTGTTTCTGTTCTGATAGTTCGACTATCTGTTGATAGGTCGACTATCGGTTTTGCTTTGATAGTTCGACTATCTGTTGATAGGTCGACTATCTGATAGCTCGACTATCTTCTGATAGATCGACTATCTGGTGTGATGGTTCGACTATCTCCTTTGATAGTTCGACTATCTGGATCGTTCGACAATCTGCCCGATAGGTCGACGATCTCCGTGCGTCGGTCGACGATCTCCGAAGGTCGTTCGACGTTTTCTGTCTGCCTTTTTATTTTGTATTTATTTATTATATTTAATTAATTAATACATTATCTGGCATGTGTTATTTCAGTTGTTTTATGATAATATTTCCAGGCAATATCTGCTCCATCCCTTCTGCCTGAGTAAAATCTTTTCAAATAAAGTTGTTTGTCTTATTAGCTGACATTGTATTTTACTTTATCTGCTATCAGTCCTTTATAGCCGTTAGACTGAAAAGTCTTTCTTCTGCTATAAAGAGTTTGTTTCTGATGTGACTTTATTTAGTACTTTATTATCAGATTGCTTCCTGTAGCTTCTTCGAAAGAGGTTTTTCCTTTTATAGAATGTTTTTGCTGCAGAGATTGTTTGTCTTTTGGATATTTGCAGCCCAGGTCTCAAGTTTCAGAAGAAGACAAACAGTTCAAATTGAAGAGAGCCGTTGCTTGTTGCTGCTATAAAAAGGAATCCTTTGAAGAAGGATTTCAGCTAGCTAACCAGTTATTCATTTAACATTCAAGCCTTCATCAAGACCAAGTTTTCTGCTCTCAGCAATTTCCATTCATCTGAGAAGTGTTAAGCTCTTCTGCTCTTCTTCAACCTGAGTTCTCCTATTCCAGGAAGTTTAGACTCAGAGTTCTTTTGAAGAAGAAGAAGAAGAAGACAGCTGCTTGAAGATTTCTAAATTTATTATTTATTATCTTCTTGTAGTTTTTCCTTCAGATCTTTCTGAAGAGTTTTCTGCACTGAAGCAAGACTTCACCTGGACATCTTTGAGCTAGGGGGAGCCTTGATTCTTTAGAGCTTTCTAGCTCAGTGCATGTCTTTGTGCTTCTCTAATCTATTGTAAAATAAGAAGACATCTTAACCTTCCTTCCCCCTCCTGTATAGGGTTATTACTCCCTTCAAAAGTATCCCTTGGTGGCAGGGCACCTGATCAAAACCTGTGTTCGGTTTTTAGACACCTGATCAAAAGTCTAAAGGGTTTCTGGATCTACCTGAAGCAGATCCTGTTGGTGGCAGGGCACCTGATCAAAAACCTGAGTGAATTCCTACCTTGTTGGTAGAAGAGTGGACGTACCCAAGTTGTTTGGGGAACCACTATAAATTCCTTGTGTCGTCTGAATTGCCTTGTTTAATTCCTGCATTGTGGCTGTGATTAGATATAACTAGGTTTTCTAGTTGCTGATTAGGTTTTCCAAGCCTTAACTGTAATTACAGTTAGCTTGAGTTTGTGCACAACACTTGTGTTAGGCTTTAGGGTTATTTCTATATCTATAATCTTTTCATTCCGCATTTCACTCCAAGGGAGTTGGGTAGACTATTAAGTTTTGTCTAGTGCAAAATTTGATAACTCTATTCACCCCCCCTCTAGAGTAGTATCTATCCCTTCACTTTCAGATGTCATCTCATCATCCATCGCCTTCCTCCAAGTCTTCTCCTGGGCAGCTTCATCGTACGAGTGCGGTTCACAATCTGCAAGCAGACAGTATAAAGAAAAATTGTTAAGGGCCGGCGTCGTCTCCTCGTAGATCTCCTCCAACCTCCTCATCTTAGGTTGAGGACGATCCGCCTTGCTACCGCTAGTGCTTGGTCCACTAGAACCACCTCCACTAGTACTAACTCCAATAGAGTAGGGAGTAGGAGCTCCCCCTGACTCTCTACTAGGTGGTGATGGTGGCT
Organism: Platanthera zijinensis; assembly: GCA_039513925.1. Classification (NCBI taxonomy): domain Eukaryota; kingdom Viridiplantae; phylum Streptophyta; class Magnoliopsida; order Asparagales; family Orchidaceae; genus Platanthera; species Platanthera zijinensis. Next base: position 102,314,469 of record CM077088.1, read on the forward strand.
CAGCTCCACCAACCTCAGCTTCTGCTTCGTAACCACCTTCCTCCTCATCGTCATCAAAAAATATCCCCTTGATGCTCCTCATCTTCTCATCCCAGCTCCAGCAGCTGTTTTCCTCAAACACGACATCCCTCGAGATTATTATCTTCTCTGTCACAAGGTTGTACAACTTGTAAGCCTTGCTCATCGGAGCGTAGCCCACAAAGATGCACTTCTCACTCTTATCATACACCTTCTTCCTACTCTAGTCCGGGCTGTGGGCATAAGCCACACACCCAAAGACCCTCAAGTGCTTCACACTCGGCTTCCATCCACACCATGCTTCGAACGGGGTCATGAACTTCACACTCTTTGTCGGGCACCTGTTCAACAAGTACACCGCACATTGCACTGCTTCCGCCCAGAACTTCTTCGCCAAACCTTTGCCCTTCACCATGCTCCTGGCCATGTTCATGATGGTCAAGTTCTTCCTTTCTACCACTCCGTTCTATTGAGGTGAGTGAGCCGTCGTCAGCTGATGAGATATACTATGCTCTCTACAGAACCCATCGAACAGCCTAGAGGTATACTCCCCACCTATATCTGTTCTCAACACCTTCAGTGGTTGATCACTATCCTTCTCTTCCATTGCCTTGAACTCCTTGAACTTGTCAAGGGCCTCAGACTTCTCCTTCAAGAAATAAACCCAACACTTCCGACTAAAGTCATCAGTGAAGGTGATATAGTATTTGCTTCCGCCTACAGAGGTAGTATCAAACGGACCAGCAATGTCCGAGTGAACTAGTTCAAGCTGTCTTCTCTCCCTTCTTGACTTGCCCCATTCAAATGTCAACCCCTTCTGCCTCCCCTTCGTGCATGCCTCACAGACCTTCTGTGGTGGTGAGATCATTGGCAGATCTTCCACCATCTTGGAATGAGATAGGAGCTTCAAACTAGTGAAGCCCAAATGGCCCATCCTGTGGTGTCACAACCATGCTTCTTCCTCTTCCTCAGTCCTTACTAGGCACACCTTCTCCTCGGCATCCATACTCAATGTAAAGAGACGATTCGTCGTCATCATCACCATCACTACCTTTCTTCCTCGATGGAACTTCATGACCAAGGACCCATCCTTCAATTGCACGCAATACCCTTTCTCCACCAGCTGCCCAAGGCTTAAGATGTTACTCTTCAAGCCTGGCACATAGAATACATCATTAAGATGCACCTTCTCTCCATTCAGGGTGACGACTATCAATCCTCTTCCTTCTACTGAAAACTTCGAGGTGTCTCCAAAACTGACTTCACCAATGTTCGGCTCAATATTGGTGAACGGCTCCTTCTCTCTACACATATGTTTACTTGCCCCTGTATCCAAGTACCATACTTCATTCCTTCCTCCTTCTGCTCCTCTATAGGTCAAAAACATCATCGGGTCACCACCCATGTTGCTAGCTTCTGCATAATGAGTGGTATCTTTTCGGTTTCTCGGAGCCCGGCAGTCATAGCTCATGTGGACAAACTTGTTACAATTGTAACACTATATTTGGGACATGTCACCTCGGCCTCTTCCTCGGCCTCTTCCTCTTCCTCTTCCTTCATGTCTTTCTCCTTGGGATTGCTCCGTCTCTCTCTGGTGGTATTGATTTCTCCCTTGGTCTCTTCCTCCTCTTCTTCCTTTACCTCTACCTCGGTAGCCTCGACCTCGCTGACCTCCTCCTCTTCCAGAGCTCTCTCAAAAATTTAACTGAGTCTGAAGTGCCTTCCCCAAGCCACTTGACTTCTCATCATCCTGCAACATTCGATACTCGTGGGTTTGTAGAGACCCGACAAGCTCATCTACGGTCATCTGGGTGAGGTCCTTCGATTCTTCGATCGCCACCACCACATGACGGAACTTTTTTGACATAGATCAAAGGAGCTTCTCCATAAGGCTCACATCGTCTATCGTTTCTCCATTGCGCTTCATCTCATTTGTGAGCTTCCGCAGACGGGTCACATAGTCTCCAACCTTCTCGGCACCCTGTATCTTAAACATCTCATACTCGACCCTGAGGGACTGCAGCTTCACCTTCTTGGCCTTATCCACACCTTGCATGGAGCGTTGCAATACCTCTCATGCTTCTTTCAAACTCCTCACTTCCGAGATCTTCTCAAACGTTGCCTCATACACACCTTGATAGAGCAAGAATAATGCCTTCTTGTCTCTCTTCTTCGACTCTCTCAATGCCGTCTTCTGAGCATTAGTCAATGCCGCTTCTGTTTCTGCAGTAAGCTCTTCATAGCCGTCCTCGACTACCTCCCATAGCTCCTTCGAGGCGAGCAACACCTTCATCTGGATACTCAAAATTCCATAATTGATCTTCGTCAACTTGGGGACTTGCCCCGACATGGCTCCTCCCATCTTCATCTCTACTCGTCACTTCACTTTGCGAGCGACTTCCAAGGGTCCAACCTCCCTCTGATACCACTTGTTGGAAACGCGTATGGGTTCCCGCTCACAAACTCACTCTCGCCAATCAACCCAACTCCTCTTCAAGACACACACCACAACAGTAGCCGGCGAGACCACTCACACTAGCCGCCTACCCGCGCGAGCTTCCTCTTGCGAGATGACCGAGACGCGAGACCACCACGGGTAGACCTACTCGCAGGCGAGATCAAAACAAGCCGGCGAGTTCCACCTCTCTAACCGTCGAGCACAACCGCGAGAGCGAGAGCGAGCTCCACCTCTTCAATCGGCGAGCAGTCCAAGCCGCTCGGTTAGCAAACCCGGCGAGAACCCAAGCTTGCCCGGCTAACCGCTTCTACACGCTCGGCAACACTATCTACCCGCTCAGCGCAAACACACGTCTCGCTCGGCAGCGAGATCAACAAACCGTCCGGCTAACTCCTTCAACCCGCTCGACAAGAACACAATGGCTGCAAACAAACTCAGCGTTGTGGCGCTCCTCTCTCCTTTTCTAAACCGGAAAATGTGGGAGAAAAAAACTTCTATTCACGTTTCCAAAAGAAACATACAAGCCTTTATATAGGCAATCATAACCACTAGAAATACGACACTTGGCATCCACATTTAATGCCATCACAATCACACACTCTCTCCTCCATAAATCACCTTACATATTTAAACACATAAAAACAAACCTTGTTGACCCAAAGTCAACTAAAACACTTTCAGCAGCACGGAGGATGTCGAATGGAGGATGCCGCTGATATTTGAACAAAGGAGAAGAAGCCATGTTTTGTCCATGTTGTCGTTTATGTAGGAGGAAGGAGCGTGGAGGATGTCGTGGTTGACGAGTAGGGTTTGAGCCGCAGAGAACAGGATGTCATGAGGAGGATATAGGTTCTGCGCTGATGTCGTGTGAGAGGGTTTTCAGGAGGTAGCTTAGCTGCTTTCGGCGATGTTAGTCAGGAAAAACTGCATAATGCCATGTGGGAGGAGAGCAGGGCTTGCCGATTTGATGTAACAAGCTTGGGGTGCGAATTAAAAAGGGCCGTGATATCCGCACTGCTGCCCTGATAACCACACTTAAAATCGGCCTTATTTTAGGGTTGTTTTACTTCACCGCACTTGATTTTCTTCAACGCACCACTACTGATGCTCCTACGGCGGCGGCGGCGGTTCCACCTGCTAATTATGGGATTCCTGATCGAGATATCCACGAGGTTTTATTATTTCTTTCTTCTTCTTCTTCTACTGCTGCTCTACATTCCATTCCATTTCTCTCATCAGAAATCTTGTTTATTAATTTAGGGTTAATTTCAAGTTAAATAATGTTGTGTAAATAATGTTTTGCTTGCGGATAGCCACTGATTCAAAATAGTGCTTGCGGATAGCGGTGAGTGCGAATAGCCAAAAGTGCGGTGCGGATAGCAGCGCCCATTAAAAATCCGGTGGAGCCAAGGGATGAGTTGACAAAAATCCTTTTTTTTGCAATGAGGTAGGAGAAATGGTGGTATTATGGGATTTAAATGTTCAACCATAAGTTGCTGAGGTGTTTGCTTATATAATAATGATGTAATTAGAAAGAAAGAAAGATAGAGAGAGGAGAGAAGGAGAAATTAAATTTTAATGTTAAAACATACATTTTTCAAAAAAAGAGTAATCTTGATTTATATTTTTACGATCATTTTGAGTATTCATATGTATATATTGCGGATGCAGCCCGGTTTGATGCGGACACAGCGCGCAGTGACGAATAGAGCACAGGCGAGGCCCGTGCGGAGACGAGCGAAGCACGCCTTGATGCGGCAAAGACCGCCTGATAACATCGAGTCCGGGCGTAACCCGTGCGAAAATGCTCGTGTGTTCCTCTCTCTCTATATATATTTATATTATATTATATATTATATATAGAGAGACACACACACAAAAAAGAGGGAATTAGCTCGAGTTAAAATTAAAAATTATAGCGTGAATAGTATTTTTTGGGATTATGAGGCTAATGTATCTCCTTTAAAGAAGTAATTAACATAAAAGTTATACAACTTTCATGCTAATTATTTTTTAATTTAAAGCCGTTTAGACCCTTGATTTGGGCCCCCTACAAAGTCACGCTAAAATCTGTACGAATGTCTCGTTGTTGCGTGACTTTTTTGGGTCTCAAATCGGGGGCCTAAATGACATTAAATTAAAAAATAATCAACTTGAAAGTTCTAGATCTCATCGAGATCTACAACTTTTATGTTGATCACTTTTTTCAAATAAGAAACATTTGTGTCTCAAAATCCTAAAAAACTAAACTCGCGCTATTTTTTCCTGTTTTTGCTCGAGTGTATACTCTCCAACCCCCCCCCCCCCCCCCCCCCCCCCCCCCCCCCCCCCCACACACACACACCCCCAGACACACACACAGTGGCAGACATCCACACGAGTGACAGACATCGGGCTCCGCCCCTACGCCACTCACAACAATACTTCGATCGCGACGGTGCACGGGGCGGGCCTCCATTGCCCCGCGCAATAGTGTGAGGGTTTGCGAGCGGTAGTGAGAATGCATTTTTTATTATATGTAAGAGATTTTTTCTTATACGGGAGCCCATATTTTTAAATTAAAAAACACATAAATTAAAAAGATTAGAATTCTTGTAATAAGGAGTAAATCGGAAAGTTAATGTGTTAACCAAAATGTATTTTATCCTTGCATATATAACATTTATCCGCACACAACATTGTGAAGTTGGCGCTTCACAGCGGGGCGGCGGGCAGCGGCGGGCAGCGGCGGGCTCGCCGCCACCTGCCCTGCGCC
>CM077088.1:105320199-105470552 GCA_039513925.1 Platanthera zijinensis
GATTCATTTTCCAATTTCCGTGTAAAACGCATGGTCGTGCGGATTTCATCTCGCACGGTTTCTTGGCAATCATGTGTTTTACATGGCAAATTTGGGGACTTCTGTGGCTACCCGTGCGCTTTGTTCTCGCACGGTTTCGGCGAAACCGAGCGAGAAGGAATCACACGGTCTGCATATTTTCTCTGAGTTTCCGCTTTCTGTGGTTAATTGTGTATTTTCCTTAATGCACGAGCGGAAGCGCCCGTGCTTGAGTAAAACGCACGGTTCTCTTGTACCATATTGATTTCCTGCGCTCTGTGTTTACCCGTGCGATTTCCTTCACGCTTGGGCGGAAGCGCCCGTGCGCGAGGAAACGCACGGGTCAATGTATCTTTCTCGCAAGCCATTTTCTGCGTGCCAAAATCGCACGGTTCACGTACGGTCGTGCGCTAGACCGTGCGTGACCAATTTTATGACCTGTTTATATTTAAGCGCAGATTTCCTGCCATTTGAGAGAGCTCGTTTTCAATCATTCTTTCCGAAGTTTTAGGGCAAAGCTCCCCCCTTCCACCTTCCCCCTTCATCTTCTACCAAGGAGAGAAGCTCTGTCCATGCTCGTGAAGCCTACATCTTGCTGGCGCTTGCTCTCGACCTTCTCCTTCATCTTTTAATCTCCATTTCAAGTTTGATGTCATAGCCAACAAGTAAAGGGAAGCTTGCAACCTTCTTCTGCATCGTGACACGAAGAAGATGGGTCCATTGGGAGTTAGTGACAACCTCCTCTACCCCGGACGCAGTTAAGGACCGAGCTAGGACGCAGATTGACAACCCGGCGAATCCTACCATGAATCCTCAGCAAGACTTCGGATTCGGTCGATCTCTTGAATTGTTCTTGCTTTCTTGTTGTATATGTGTGTTAAAACTTCATTTGTGGATGTTGTCGCTCTTTAGTTGTATGCTTTATTAGATTCATATCTATGTGAACTTATATTGTTTTATGCTTTAGTTGCTTGAGAAGCGCCTTTATTTCCATCCGCCACCATGTCCCGTTTTGCCGTTCTTGCCATTGATAGAAGCGTGTGTAGCGAAGAGGTGCTCTTGACCCTCATTCCCCCTTTTCTGCTCGTCCATCCGCCCAACGATTCAGTGCATAGCGGCCCGTGTAGTCTTCCATACCGCCTGGCAAAGCAACGCATAGCGGCGTTGCATAGGAGTAGTTGTTAGTGTTTTATTTTCTTTTTCCGCAAAATACCAAAACCCCCCTTTCATAGGTTAGGCCCTTGGACTTCAATCTCAAGTCCTCCTCAAAATTAACTCCACCTTGCTGTGTTCCCTCGAGATCGATACTTGGGGAAATTCGCCCATTTTATATTACTTATGCGACCGATACACTTGTCATTCAACGCATCAGTTGCCGCCTGCGAGAAACTTTCTGAAGTTAAGAAAGGAAATCAATTTGTCGTCTTCAAACTTTGTAATTCTCAATTCAATCTTTTAGAAGCTTGAAGAAGAAGAAGTTTTTTGCTGTACTCATCACAACACAGTCTAATCAAATTCGGAATATCAATTTATGTTGTTGTTACTGCTGAGAAGAATCTGGTAGGTGAATAAGATAAAGAAGAAGGCTTCTAAAGTTTATTTTCTTGAGTCTTTATAATTCAAATCATTTTCATTATCTGTTGTAAGATCTACTTGTAGATCTGAGTATAGGGATTTTGCAAAAACCTGAGATAGGATTCTTGTATAGGATCTCGGGTAGGCCTGGGTTATAAAGGCTGATGTCATGACTTTTTCTAAAGTCTGAGGTAGGAATCTTGTTGAGAATCTGAGGTAGGCCTGCATTATAAAGGCTGAGGTAGGGATTTTTTGTGAGCTTTAGGTAGGAGACTTGATGCTATCTCCGAGGTAGGACTGTGAGCAGCCTGTGTTGTAGGAGTGCAAACCACTCTAAGGTGTAGGGTTCTGAGAAGGATCTGAGGTGTAAGATCTTTTGATCTTGAAAGATACTAACCTAATAACAACACACCAAGTATTGTTATAAAAAAGTTTTAAAAGATTTAAAAGAACCAATTCACCCCCCCCCCTCTAGGTGTTTAGCTACCCTTAAAAGACTTTCAACGAGGTCACCTACAAGAAATTGCTTGATGTAGATGTTCTTGTCAAAGTGCTTCGCTATATGCCGCTTGAACTCCTCCTAGTGGATAGAGGCTAGGTCTCGAAGATCTTCAACGTTATCCAAAGATAGCCTTTGGGCCTCTTCATTCTCTAAGCTTCATTCTTCAATACCACCTCTCGCCGCAACTACTCTTGGGCTTCGAACTTTTAACTCCATTGGGATGAGTGCCTTTGACCTGTGGGATAATTTGAAAGGTGTTTACCCCGTGGATGAGTTAGGAGTGGTCCTTAGAGCCATAGGACTGAAGGAAGCTGCTCTACCTAATTTCCCTTCAAGTTGGTGAACTTCTTCTTCAGCAGATTGATGATTAGCTTATTGGCAGCGTCCACCTGTCCATTGATCTTGGGATGGTGGATAGAGGTAAATCAAAGATCTATCCCAGCTACCTGCATAAATCCTCCAGCTCCAAGTTTGTAAATTGTGGACGCCTTGGGATCTCCCTAAATCCTTACATGGACATCTCCCTTGTAGTACTTCAGGAACTGATGATAGGATGATGGGATGATCTTGAAGTAGTTGATAAGTGGCCTCCCAAAGATTGCGTTGTAGCTGCTTGGTGCATCCACAATGACAAACCTGCACCTGATTGAGGTCCTGTAACGCCCCAAGTTTTTGTAGGCAGGAAAAGAAGGTACCACATGACGTTAACTAAACTGCGTGGCAGTAGCGTCAGGCGTCGAGAGCGTCGAGTGAGTCAAGTTGACTCGACGCATAGTCTACCGTGTGGCCGTAGGTTTTTATCGTGCGGCGTTAGCCAATTAATTGGCCGAGCTCTCAGGAAGCTATCGCTCGGCGGTAGAGATACCACAGGCAGTAGCTTGGGAAATTGTTTTGTCGAAGCTCTCGGGTTTCTACCACGCGGTGGTAGTAACTGTCGCGCGGCGGTAGCAGGAGCTGTCGTGTTGTAACCGTCGCTAGCTACCGCGAGGCGTTAGTATTATATCGCACGATGATAGCAAAGATGTAACGGCGTGGACACGAGTCGGCCTATGGTTAGAGGGCATGGGCGGTGGCACGTGAATCGAGGCAATGACTAACGGTACCGCGCGTCAGTAGCTAGTTACCGTGCGGCGGTAGCTCGGTTTATTGTGTTGGTGTGGCCGTTTTCACTTTATTATTTTGGAGTTTGAGAAACTTGGGCTGGACATTTGGAAGAGTAGAAGCAGCATCAGAGAGAGGAGATCTCGCCATCATTTGGGATTCGAAGTTCAGATTCGCGAGGAGAGTTCGGATCTGCGGAGGTAAAGTCGAAACAGTCGTTTTCATCCGGCTAGAATCTCTTCCATGGCGCTGAAACGGACTTCTAGGGTAATGATCCTCTTCCTTGGACATGTGAAGTCATTCTTTTTGTCATTTGAGGGAAGACACTCCACAAACAGGTGGAAGTGGTTCTCCCGACGGGTAGATCCATGTATCCCTGTTAGTTTTGCATTTAAATATAGAATCGATGTACAAAATAGACATGTTGTGTGAAGCCCATCCAGACAGGTTGGTCTGGATTGGTGATGTTTGTATGCTTTATATGCCGGAGAAGACTCTGTGTTAATCTGGTAAATTTCGGAGTCACGGGGTGTGCAGATGGCTACGTTGAGAGTACTGGAGGTAAACATCAGGAAAACAGCCGTTATGGGGGGGGGGGAGAATCTATAATCTGTCCCCTACTGTACAACGATAGCGCTACTGCCGACGATAGCTCCCAGTGAGCATTGTATTGATTGTGAGGCTTTTCTCATAGAGACCTGGTGGCCATCTGTTGAGGCATGTCTCTTGAATACCTGGGGGCTAGCATGTGATAGATAAGAGTCTGTGTGGCCTAGCTTAGGTGGTCGTGTGAGTCAACCTTAGAACATAACAAAGTTATGTATGATTGTGAATGAGAAAGGGGAGGCTGACCCACATCATGACTTGTTTTGCCCGGTGATTTGAGAAACGGGAAAGAGCCGAACTATACCCAGCCCTATGTTGTTCGCCTTGGAATGTGTCAGTGAGTGAATCCGGGGGATCACCGTGACTAGTAGTAGCCATAGAGGCGAGTCTTTGGCTTCGGCCCAGAAAGTATAGAAAATGCTCAAGAAGGCTAACCGACGCTGAGAACGGAGGTGGGACCTTGGGAATTCCGGTACATCGATAATATGCTTTGAGTGCACGGGGCGTATGGCCGGTAGTGCCAACGTCTGTGTTGATTGGTGATTAAGTTGCACGTTTTGGATTCTAATATTTGATTATACTAATTCCTGCAGGGAAGGAGCACCGCCATACCGGGTAAGGGGTGGGGTCATTATAATTTGGTCAGCTAATGCTGACCGTTGCTATTGTTTTCCACCATTGCGGTGGAATGTTTCGTACAGGTGCAGCCGAGCCAAGCGGAAAATAGTGGGCTGGAGCCCAGTATTGCTAAGCTGACCCTTGAAGGCCAGAGCGAATTCCGTTTACTTTATTATTCATGTGTGTTCGGCCTGCGTGTTGATGTATGCAAGACAGTTTTATTTAAGTTGAATAATGTAAGGCCTAAAGGCCAAGACTATTTGTGTATTTGGTTTATCCTTCCTACTTCAATGTTAGTGGACATTCAATTGGTTGGGTTACTATTAACCTTTAAATTACTTCCGCTAGAATGCACTCTGTGATATGATGCGTGTATTTGGATTATGGTTGCAATTAGTATCTCCTTTGACTGTTCATAGTATATGGCATCGGGTCCCAGTCAGATCTTCTGTTATATGCTATGTGACGGACGGGGATGTTACAAGGTTGGTATCAAACTCAAGTATCAGTCTTTCTTATTTTAATTCATGGGCAAATTCTTTTAAGGGGTGGTGAGCACATGTATGTGCGTTACCATTATAACATAAAAGAACCCATGAATATCCACTTAGGAATGAAAATACACATGTTTGAGGAACATGTGTGTTCCTATGATTGATTTGGCAATTGTTTGTCACCTAATTTAGTGTTTTACAATTATAGGTGACCAGGAGTGGTGCAGAACAGTCACAACGTCAGCACTCTACGGAGAGTAGTGCGCCCAATGACGTGCCTGCGACCCTTCCTTCTGCTGAAACCATTCATATGGTAGCTGAAGCGATGTTCGCTATGATCAATGCCCAACCAGGGAGGCAAGTGCATCCTCCTGCTCCTGGATTAGGTCATATACCGCTTGGCGTAACAGAACCTATAGTGGCAGATCAAGTAGCGGCAGAGCCCGTAGTGCAGAGGAGAGAAACTGAAAAATAGCTAAAGCACTTGATGAGCTCTAATCCATCAGTGTTTTTGGGAACTGAGACCCCAACGCAAGCTGAGGACTAGATTTCCAGGGTTGTGAGAGTCATGTCCGCAACAGAGACTGAGGAGTGGCAGAAGGTTACGATAGCAACTTTCCTTCTGGATAGTGAAGCAAGGTTATGGTGGGATGAGTTAGAGCTGCCTCACTTCGTTGGGAGGCAACTCTCTGATATCTCGATGGAGGAGTTCTCGAGAATTTTTCTGGCACGGTTCATCCCGTCGGCGCAGAAAATAGCTATGGAGAACCAATTCCAAAGACTGACTCAGGGTGACAGTAGCGTGGACGACTACCTACATGAGTTCATGAGATTAGGACGGTATGCTGGCTCTACTTTTACTGATGAGAAGTGCAAGACCAACCAGTTCTATGAAGGACTGCGTGACGATCTGAGGTTGCTACTCTCAGGTCTTATAATATAGGGCATTCTAGTCTTGGTCAATATAGCCCGATCTCGGGAGAAGGATTTGAAGAGAGTTTAAGGTAAGAAGGACTCGGCGGTGAAGAGGTCGGAATTTAAAGTTCCAAGTTCGTCGAAGTCTGGGCATCGAAAGTGGTACAAGAAGCCCAGGACTTCTGGACCGACTACTTCATCGGTTACTACTAGAGCATCATCTGGGCAAGGAGGCCAACCTATTTGTTATAACTATGGAAAATTGGGACATATAGCCCGCGATTGTTAGAGTGACAAAACAAAAAAGAAGGTAGGAGCATCATATGCTGAAAATGGGAAGACGGTGGAGTCAATCGCATCCCATCAAGCTCCAGCCCAACCAAGAGTTTACAACCTTAGCCAATAGGAGGTCATCAAGCAAGGCGATGTGGTGATAGGTATGTGTTAGATTTTAGTCGTAATACTTTGCATACCTTGCGCCTTATACTTTTGTCGTATTATTGTCGTGTTTCAGGATTTGTCATGGTTATGGACTGTCTGACTCGAGCACTGTTTGATACAGTAGCTTCACACTCTTTCCTATCCGAGGACTTCGTGTCGCGTATCAGAGTGCCCTCTTCTGTGTCTAAGGATAGATTGGATGTGTTGCTACCTAATGGGTGTTTGATGCGCGCGGATAGAGTCTGTTGCGTTAAAATACTGATCGGGAGTCAAACTTTTGACTTGGAAGCGTCACTACTGCCGATAGTAGAGTTTGACGTGATCTTTGGCATGGATTGGCTCTCTGAGCAACGTGTGTTCATCGATTGTATTTTGAAGACTGTCAAACTGGGGTTGAACACAAGCCAAGAAACTACTTTCTCTGGTTTGAAGGGATCGAGCAAGACGCTGATGTCTACTCTCCAAGTAGTTAAAGCAGTTCATGAGGGGGCGGAGTTGTTCTTCACCCTATTAGAGCCTAAGAAGCCCAAGCCTGGTTTGGTCAGTATCCCGGTGGTGTCAGAGTTTGCAGATTTGTTTCCCGAAAATCTCTCTAGAGCCCCACCTCAGAGAGAGATCGAGTTCACCATTGAGTTGGTGCTAGGTGCCAAGTCGGTGTCGTGGTCTCCTTACCGCTTAGCACCGAGAGAGATGACGGAATTGAAGGCGCAGCTTCAAGAGTTGATAGAGCAGGGGTTTGTGCGTCAAAGTTTGTCGCCTTGGATCGCCCCGGTCCTCTTCGTGAAGAAGAAGGATGGAAGTTTGCGGCTATGTATCGATTATCAGGAATTGAATAAACTAACAGAGAATAACAAGTACCCGATTTTGAGGATCAATGATCTATTTGACTAGCTTGTTGGGTCGACTGTGTATTCAAAGCTAGACTTAAAATCTGGATATTATCAGCTGAGAATCAGGAAAAGTGATATTCCTAATACGTCGTTCAGTACACGATATGGGCATTATGAGTTCACTGTCATGCCTTTCAGGTTGACGAATGCGCCTTCCGTGTTTATGGACTCAATGAACCGGACATTCAAGGAGTATTTGGACCGGTTCATGATAGTGTTTATCGATGATATCCTGGTGTACTCCCAGTCTGAGGATGATCACTTGGAGCACATACATACTATTCTTGAGACCTTGAGGAGTAATTAGTTGTACGCCAAGTTCTCTAAATATTAGTTTTGGCTATCTTCTGTGGCGTTCCTCGGTCATATTGTCAGCGGTGAGGGTATTGAGTTGGATCCGGCAAAGGTTGCTGCGATACGAGAGTAGCATATGTTGTCTTCTATAGTGGAAGTCCGGAGTTTTCTGGGACTTGTCGGCTACTACAGATGCTTCATGGAGAACTTCTCGCAGATAGCTTTACCCTTCACGACCCTAGCAAGGAAGGATCATAAGTTTGTTTGGTCGCCAACATGCACGCAAGACATCGAAGAATTGAAAAGTCATCTTACCACTGCACCTATTCTATGCTCTCCATGTGGGTCAAAAGGCTTTGAGATCTACAGCGACGCTTCAGGCAGCGGCTTAGGCTGCGTTTTGTCACAGCATGGGTGTGTAATAGTTTATGGACTGCAGGAGTTGAAGGTGCATGAGAGGAATTATCTGGTTCATGACTTGGAGTTGGCGGTCGTGATATTCACGCTGAAGCTCTGGAGGCACTACTTGTACGACGTGAAGGTCGACATTTACACAGATCATAAGAGCTTGAAGTACCTATTGGATCAGAAGGACTTAAATATGAGGCAACGAAGGTGGATGGAGTTTCTTGGGGACTACACCTTCAAGATACATTATGTCTCTGGCAAAGGTAATATGGTTATAGATGTGTTAAGTTACAGAGCTCCCGTACATGCCAATTGGTTATTGACGTATGACGAATGTCTCATTCGAGATTTGGAGGCCTTAGAGATCTCTTGTATTGATAGGAGGTCGAGTGCTGAAGCTCGTTTGAATTGGATAGAGGTACAATATGACCTCATCGATCAGATTCAGCGGGCTTTGGATTTGGATGACAATATGAAACACTACATGGCTGAGTCTTTGGAAGGGTCAAATGCCCAGTTTACGGTAGGGGTGAGCATGAAAAACCGCAAACCGCAAAAACCGCCCGCACCGCAAAAACCGCACCGATTTTTAAGCCGCACCACGTAGTTTAGGTGCGGTGCGGTTTTGAACTTTTACAAACCGAGCGCGGTTCGGTGCGGTGCGGTTTTTGGATTTTGAAAACCGCAAAAACCGCACCGCACCGAATATTGTGTATTTAATTTTTTATAATTATGTGACATCACATTTAAGTATATTAAGTAAAGGAGATAAATTGAGAAATAGAAAGAGTGATGCATGTGCACTTACCCTTTCTTAGAGCAAGATTAAGATCATACAGGATATTATCATGCCAAGAAGTGGAGGTGGAGAATCAACAGTATCAACACTTGGTGGAGGTGGATAATGTGAATAATCATCCTTGATTTTTATACAACAAGTACAAACCATAATAAGTTACTTTGATATTGTCATGAGAGTTGAGAATTCGTCAAGAGTCACAGTAGTAACAGTGACTTGATCAAAGAACTGTTTGATCGAGATAAACTCACAAGAGAAAATTCGATGGGTGTTGTGGAATTAATTGTGTTGTTCTACATCAACGCTGGAGATAACAATGTAGAAAAAGAAAAATCTTCATCAAAAGCAATCAAAGGAATGACCTTCAATGAACTCAATGAAATCTGAGATAAAATACTAAAATAGCATGACCGTTTTAAAAAAGTGCATCTATAGTAGTAGAAAATTTGTTTATCTATAAATAGAACGCTCAACTTGACGTTACTGGGGGCGATGCTTACCTGTAGTCTATGTAAAATACATGTAAAAACCGCACCGAAACCGCAACCGCACCGCAAAAAACCGCACCGAACCGAAACCGCACCACATAATTTCGGTGCAGTGCGGTTTTGCTTGGGAAAAATCTTCATCAAAAGCAATCAAAGGAATGACCTTCAATGAACTCAATGAAATCTGAGATAAAATACTAAAATAGCATGACCGTTTTAAAAAAGTGCATCTGTAGTAGTAGAAAATTTGTTTATCTATAAATAGAACGCTCAACTTGACGTTACTGGGGGCGATGCTTACCTGTAGTCTATGTAAAATACATGTAAAAACCGCACCGAAACCGCAACCGCACCGCAAAAAACCGCACCGAACCGAAACCACACCACATAATTTCGGTGCAGTGCGGTTTTGCTTGGGCAAAAACCGAGCCCTTAAGGTGCGGTTGCGGTTTGGGCCAAAACCGCACCAAACCGCACCAAACCGCACCGTGCACACCCCTAGTTTACGGTTTATAATGGGCTGTTGTCGAAGAACAATTGTTTGTGTATCCCAAAGATGGGTAAAATATGGGAAGAATTAATGTACGAGGCTCATTATACCAAGTACTCGGTTCACCCAGGGAGCACGAAGATGTATAAAGACATGAAAAAAACTGTTCTGGTGGTCAGGACTGAAGAAGGACGTAGCCTTGTATGTAGCGAGGTGTCGGACTTGTGCTTTAGTAAAGGTCGAATGTCAGAAGCCCGGTGGATTTTTGAACTCTTTGAATATACCGGAATGGAAGTTCGATGACATATCCATGGATTTCATGTACGGGTTGCTGAGACCGCGGAAGGGAAACGATATCATCTGGGTGATCATTGATCGTTTGACAAAAGTATCGCACTTTATCCTGAATAGGAAGGACGATTCATTGGAGAAACTGGCAAAATTATATGTGGATAATATTGTTCGACTGCACGGTGTTCCCCGTACCATCGTGAGTGACCGATATGGGCGCTTCACGTCTAACGATTGTGAAAGTGAAGGGATAGATACTACTCTAGAGGGGGGGTGAATAGAGTTATCAAATTTTGCACAGACAAAACTTAATAGTCTACCCAACTCCCTTGGAGTGAAGTGCGGAATGAAAAGATTATAGATATAAAATTAACCCTAAAGCCTAACACAAGTGATGTGCACAAACACAAGCTAACTGTAATTACAGTTAAGGCTTGGAAAACCTAATCAGCAACTAGCAACCTAGTTATATCTAATCACAGCCACAATACAGGAATTAAACAATGGAATCCAGACGACACAAGGAAATTTATAGTGGTTCCCCAAACAACTTGGGTACGTCCACTCTTCTACCCACACGGTAGGAATCCACTCAGGTTTTTGATCAGGTGCCCTGCCACCAACAGGATCTGCTTCAGGTAGATCCAGAAACCCTTTAGACTTTTGATCAGGTGTCTAAAAACCAAGCACAGGTTTTTGATCAGGTGCCCTGCCACCAAGGGATACTTTTGAAGGGAGTAATAACCCTGTACAGGAGGGGGAAGAAGGTTAAGATGTCTTCTCTATTTTACAAAGATTAGAGAAGCACAAAAACTTGCACTGAGCTAGAATGCTCTAAAGAATCAAGGCTCCCCCTGGCTCAAAGATGTCCAGGTGAAGTCTTGCTTCAGTGCAGAAAAACTCTTCAGAAAGTTCTGAAGGAAAAAGCTACAGGAAGAAAGTAAATAATAAAAACAAAGATCTTCAAGCAGCTATCTTCTTCTTCTTCTTCTTCAAAGGAACTCTGAGTTGAACTTCCTGAAAGCAGGAGAACTCAGGTGAAGAAGAGATGAAGATCTTAACACTTCTCAGTTAGATGGAAATTACTGAGAGCAGAAAACTTTTTCTTGATGAAGGCTTGAGAGCTTGAATGAACAACTGGTTAGCTATTTGCTATTCGCTAGCTTGAATCCTTCTTCAAAGGGTCCTTTTTATAATCATCAGCAAGCAACGGCTCTCTTCCATTTGAATTATTTGTCTTCTTCTGAG
This sequence comes from Platanthera zijinensis, assembly GCA_039513925.1. Taxonomy (NCBI): domain Eukaryota; kingdom Viridiplantae; phylum Streptophyta; class Magnoliopsida; order Asparagales; family Orchidaceae; genus Platanthera; species Platanthera zijinensis. The sequence continues at coordinate 105,331,378 of CM077088.1, forward strand.
CCTTGAGACCTGGGCTGTAAATATCAAGAAGACAGAAACATCTCTGCAGCAAAACATTCTATAAAAGGAATAAACCTCTTTCTAAGAAGCTGCAGGCTTAAATCAAATAACAGAAGGACTAAATAAAGTCACATCAGAAATAATCTCTTTATAGCAAAAAGAAGACTTTTCAGTCTAACGGCTATAAAGGGCTGACAATAGATAAAGTAATTTATAATGACAGCTAATAAGACAAACAACTTTATCTTAAAAAGATTTGACTCAGGCAAAAGAGATGGAGCAAATATTGCCTGGTAATTTTATCATACAGCTTAAAATAATGTGCCAGAAAATCTATTAATTAATTAAATATAATAAATAAATACAAAATACAAAGGCAGACAGAAAGCGTCGAACGACCCTCGAAGATCGTCGAACGACGCACGGAGATCGTCGAACTATCGGGCAGATAGTCGAACGATCCAGATAGTCGACCTATCGAAGAAGATAGTCGAACTACCCCGGCAGATAGTCGAACTATCAGAGCAGATAGTCGAACTATCAGATAGTCGATCTATCTAGGACAGATAGTCGAACTATCAAGCGCACAGAGATAGTCGACCTATCAAGCAGATAGTCGACCTACCTCAGAAAACAGATAGTCGATCTATCAACAGATAGTCGAACTATCAAAACAAACCAGATAGTCGATCTATCAGCAGATAGTCGAACTATCAGATAGTCGAACTATCAGGACAGATAGTCGAACTATCAAAGACAAAAGATAGTCGATCTATCAACAGATAGTCGAACTATCAAGGCGAAACAGATAGTCGAACTATCAAGGCGAAACAGATAGTCGAACTATCAAAGCGGAACAGATAGTCGACCTATCAACAGATAGTCGAACTATCAGATAGTCGAACTATCAGGACAGATAGTCGAACTACCTCGCCAAGCAGATAGTCGAACTATCAACAGATAGTCGAACTATCAACGCAAAACAGATAGTCGACCTATCAACAGATAGTCGAACTATCAACGCAGACAAAGCGTCGACCAACTGATAGACGATCGTCGATCAGCCGATAGACGATAGTCGAGCGGCGTTCGACTATAGTCGAACGAAAAACTACTTAACCAAATTCTCAATCTGGAAAAGTGAGGACTCTACAGCTAGACTCCTAACCATTGACCATAGATATTTCTTGGGTCAAGGGGCACAAAGGAGAGGACTAAACTCAAATCAAAACTAGGGTACCAACAATCTCCCCCTATTTGAGTTAAGTCTCTCAACATCTAAAACATAAAGCTAGCTAAAGAGCAATAAAATAATACAAAAAAGATTTAAGAATTAACTAGCAGATTATCAAACAGATAAACAAATATAGCACAGCAGTTAATCAAACTATGGATCAACAGAGTCAGGCTTAGCTACAGAAGAGCTAGAAACAAAAGAGATTTTCCTTAAAGGATCATCAGATTCTTTCTTTGACATTTTCAGGTCCTGCGCACCAATGATCTTCAGTTCTGTAGCTCTTGGGACTACTGCTTCAGGATGCTTTTCCATATATTTTGATGGATCAAAAATCTCAGGATTAACCTGGAACTTTTCAAATTCTTTCTTTCTGTAAGCAGACATAGTAGTTAGACCAGTCGTATCTTTTCCTTCTGCTCTAGCTTTTCTTATTTGAGCTGCTCCAACTAGTTCTTGAAAGCGAGCCATCCTAAAGTTAGGATCAAGCTCAGGATTTTCATACACAGGCTCAGGAGAAGCAGCATCAGCTATTTTATCTTGAATAACTAGATAAGACATTAGAGTATACTTAGCAAAAGGGGTTCTTGCTAGAAATTTTAAAACAAAGTAAACTATTTACCTTTTGATACAATTTCCTCAGACTGAACTGGTGTTGGAGATGGAATTCTCTTCTTTGGAGAAGGAGGTGAGGAAAAGGTTAGTCTTTGAACCACAGCCTCCTTCATTTGTCTTTGAGAACCAGAAAACGATTTTCCTTGCGAGCTTTGATAACTTTGTCTTGGCTGGGGCTGAAAAGAAGCAGATCTTCCAGAAGAGGCAGCAGGATTAGCTGATAGGTTCCCAGAGGCTCCTGCACCTGGAGGAGGAGGAGGACCTCTGGGAGTCCATCTTGAGACAGGACTATCATACCTCTTAGTTCTTTTTCTTTCTTTCTGCTGATTCTTTGAAAACCACATCCAGTGCTGAAATTCCTTGGATTTAGGGTCAATGCCCTTCAGAATGTAATAGGGAGTATCATTATCCTTACTGGGAGGTGGAGGAGGAGCAGCTTTTCTCTTCTTTGAGGCAGCTTTCTTTCTCTTTGACTTCTCAGAAACATCAGAATCATCATCATCATCAGAATGAGATGAGGGAGGATTTTCATAAGGATCATAGGCTTCTGAAACAGCCTTTTCTTTAAGCTTAAGAGCAGATTTTTCTCTTTCCTCTTCCATGGCATCCAGAGCCAGAAGGGAATCTAAGTCCAACCCTGGAGAGTCATCCCAGATGGTTGACTTTTCAATTTGCAGATCTTTTTCTTTCTCTTTTAAAGATTGTACTCTTAAATCCCAGGCAGCTCTTGCTTGAGCTTCTTCCAAATTCAGAACAGGAGAGTCATCCTTGACTTTATCTTGATTCTCAGATTCATCCTCTCTATCATCTAAAAAGGATTCCAATTCAGGATCTACTTGAGTATCAGGAGCACTTGGATCAGCTTCAGAAACAACTGCTACGATCTGAGTAGCTAGATCTTCTCTAATAACATCTTCATACTTAACCATCTCCCATGATTCATTCAGATATGAAGTTATAATTCCTTCCAGGAATCTAGCAATCACAGGAGTGGTAAGATCTTCTAAACAGACTTTAACTGCAATCTCAGATAACAAGATTCCATCTATTATTTCCTTATCAGACAAAGCTGGAACTATTTCTTTCTCAGCAGGAGCAGATTCTTCCTGGGCAGTCATTACAACATCTGGAACTATTTCTATCTCAGCTTGAGCAGATTCTTCCTGGGCAGACATGACTGTATCTTTTATAGCTGGAGGGGAGGCAGGATGGTCTGAGGCATCTTCATGGAACATCTCCCCCTGCCTGATTTCAGTGGATACTGAAACCAGGCCCCTTGAGGAAGATGGCTCAGCAGATTTTGAAAGAGATTTGATGGAGGTAGATAAGATATCAATGGAGGCTGCAAGGGGAGCGATTGCCTCTTCAATCATGGTTTTGATTGAGGGGGTAATCAACTCCACAATGCGGGAGATAAGCTCAGGAGAGATCTCAATAGATGAAGGATGTGAAGTGGATGGAGCTGCAACAGATATGGTAGTGGTGCTGGGATGAGAAATGGTGTGGACAGGGGATCGAGCAGGAGATGGAGCAGGAGAGTTAATTGGGGAATTAACTGGGGAATGAACGGGAGACAGAGGAGGAGTAGGAATTCTCTCTGATCCTAACAAATCAAAGCTAGGAGCAGATATCCTAGCCAGATGAGTAGGTAGAGGAGAAGCTGGAGGGGAAAGAGGAACAACCGTAGTTGTTTCTGGAGCAGCAGAGGAAGAAGGTCGTACTTCAGCTGAAGTTGATGGAACTTCAACTGAGGCAGACAGCAATGCAGAGGAGGAGGAAGGAAGAGCTGAGCCAGCTTCAACATGGTGAGGAGTGACTGATTCAGTCCTTGTGTCCTCAGATGTTGCTGGAGCAGGTTTCACAAACGTTCTCTTCCACTTAGAGAACAAGTTGGGATCCATCTTCTTGCTCGCATTGATTGTTGTTGCAGTTGAGCTCAGCAGCTGGGGGTATTTTTCTTTAAGGAAGATTCCAATGACCCTTCCTAGGGTGACTTCCTTCTTACCAGTCTTTTTCCTGATTAAATCAAACACAACTGCTGCCCAATCTATCCTTTTTCGATTAACAATCGCACACATGAGTGCGAATTGCTGCCTTGTTATATTATCGTGAGCAGAGTGCTTACCCAGGAGCACTTTTCCTACTAACTCAGCCAGGAACTTGATCTTGAAAGGAAAATTCACTTTGAGCAGCTTCGTGGGAATGCCCTCAGCATGTCCCAGCTCAACTAGCATTCTTCCGAATTCCTGAGCATCTTGCTCATAATCCTCGTCACCATTAACTAATCCAAAAACATCAGATAAAACGGCCGGAGTCAGGATTACCTCTTCTCCGCCGATGGTACCAGTCATCGATTCGTCTGTGGAAGACGACGTGAAAGCCCATTCTTTGATTTCTGGGATGTTTATCTTAATCCTTGCAGACATTATCTTTTCTAATCCCTGATCCCTGCATAGCTGTAGAACTTCTACAATTCCTGCATCGCAGCTGCCGAACGCGTCGAAATCCACGCTAAATCCTGCATCAAACTTCACGACGGCTAGAACTGCTGGGGAAACCGCCATTGATTTGCTGGAGAAAGCTCGAGAAAGCTGCAGAGAACGAAGAAGACGAAACGCCCGGAAATCGCAAGCGGGAAAGCAGAATGCGAAAGGGCATGCTCTGTCGACGATAAAACACAAGATCTTTTAACCTAGGTCGACTATCGGCTTTATATTAGACCGGGAATAGTCGATCTATTAAAAAGATACTTGACCCGATAGTCGAACGGCCGTTCGACGATCGGCTCAGAAGCAGAGTAGTCGAACCATCGTTCGGCTATTTCTGGCTTCTCAAACAACAAGCTGTCGTCGTTCAGAGATCGACGATGAGCTCAACCTGTTCGACGATGGTCGAACGTCGATCGACGATCTTCAAACAGATAAGCTATCATTAACCAGAGGTCGACGATAGGCTTAATCCGTTCGACGATCTTTGATCATCGTTCGACGATCTTCAAGCAGATTTCAACATAGGCAGATATAGTCACACTTAGTCTCGTCCATTAATCATGCCTAGTTGAACTAAAAAGAACAGATGCTTCTGTTCATCTAAAGGCTTTGTGAATATATCACCTCTCTGAAACTCAGTGGATATGAACTCAAGACAGATCTTGTTCTTTTCCACACAATCTCTCAGGAAATGGTGCCTAATCTCAATGTGCTTCGTTCTAGAGTGGTGCACTGGATTTTGTGCAATTGAGATAGCACTGGTACTACCACACATGATCTTGGTGTTCTTGTGTGAGTAACCATAATCCACAAGCTGGTTTTGAATCCACAGGATCTGTGAACAACAACTGGCAGCTGCTATATATTCAGCCTCTGCAGTTGAAGTTGAGATAGAAGCCTGCTTCTTACAGAACCAAGAGACCAATCTCTCTCCCAGGAACTGGCAAGTTCCTGAGGTGCTCTTCCTGTCAACTCTGCAGCCAGCATAATCAGAATCAGAATATCCAATTAATTCAAACTCTGACTCAGCTGGGTACCAAAGTCCTAGATCTGGACATCCTTTCAGGTATCTCAGGATTCTCTTTAGAAGAATCAGATAAGATTCCTTGGGGTTGACCTGGAATCTAGCACAAAGGCATGTAGCAAACATTATATCTGGCCTACTTGCAGTTAGATATAATAGGGAACCAACAATGGCCCTATAATTCTTTTGATCAACTGGCTTGCCGTGATCATCAGAATCAATAACTACATTAGTAGCCATGGGTGTAGGCATTGCTGAAGCATCAGCCATCCCAAATTTCTTTACCAATTCCTTGGCATATTTGGATTGGGAGATGAAGATACCATCAGCATCTTGCTTAACTTGGAGACCAAGAAAGTAAGACAGCACACCCATGCTACTCATCTCAAACTTAGAGTGCATCAGGTCAGAGAACCTTTTGCAAAGTTTGGGATCAGTGGAGCCAAAAATAATATCATCTACATACACCTGAACTAACAGGATTGTGTCCTTGTGATGCTTGACGAAAAGGGTTCTATCAACTACTCCCCTAGTAAAGTTGTGCTCTAACAGGAAACTAGCTAAGGTCTCATACCAGGCCCTAGGAGCTTGCTTTAGTCCATAAAGAGCTTTCTGCAACTTAAAAACATGAGAAGGCTGAGTTGAAGAAACAAACCCTGGTGGTTGTTCAACAAACACCTCTTCCTTAAGCTCACCATTTAGGAATGCACTTTTGACATCCATTTGGAACACCTTAAACTTCATGAAGGCTGCATAGGCCAAGAAGATCCTTATTGCTTCTAGCCTTGCAACAGGAGCAAAGGTTTGGTCATAGTCTATACCTTCCTCCTGTCTGTAGCCCTGAGCTACAAGCCTAGCTTTATTCCTTACTATAATTCCATTTGCATCTAACTTGTTTCTATACACCCACTTGGTGCCTATGATCAGTTGGCCTTTAGGTCTTGGAACCAAAGTCCAAACTTTACATCTCTCAAACTGATTGAGCTCCTCTTGCATTGCAATGATCCAGTGGGGATCTAGCTCTGCATCTTTAAAGGTGAGGGGCTCAACCTGTGAGAGGAAACAAGCATGCATCACATCCTGTCTTAATTGGTGTCTTGTTTGTACACCAGCTGATATGTCTCCAATCACTTGAGATGTGGGGTGATCTCTAAGTGTGACAATATCAGCAGGTGGGATGTGATCTTCAGCAACAGTTGGGATTAATTCCTCAGGAGGAATTTGATCTACTGTTGGTGGTATAACAACAGCTTCAACAGCTTCAGTAATGTCTTCATCACTGTCTGATTCAGTGATCTGAAGAGTTGATAGTTGAAGAATTTCTTGAGGAGCATCATGTACCTGCAAAGAACTGGAGGAAGGAGAATTTTCCTTCTCCTTGTAAAACATCTGAGACTCATCAAAAGTCACATGCACAGATTCTTCTATCTTACAGGTAGACTTGTTATAAACCCTATAAGCTTTGCTTACTTGGGAATATCCAAGCATGATTCCCATTGAAGCTTTTGCTTCAAATTTTCTAATATATTCTTTATTATTATTATGAATATAAACAATACAGCCAAAAACTCTAAAGTAATTAATTTTTGGTTTCTTTCCTTTAAGCAACTCATAAGGAGTTTTACACTTAAGTTTGTGTATCAAACTTCTATTCAAGACATAGTTGGCTGTACTAACAGCTTCTGCCCAATAGGATAGAGGCATGTTAGCATCTGCCAACAATGTACTAGCAGCTTCAATTAGTGTTCTATTCTTTCTTTCAACTACCCCATTTTGTTGGGGAGTTCTAGGAGCTGAGAAGCTATGTTTGATACCTTCTCTCTCACAGAATTCTTGCATGAGAAGAGAGTCAAACTCAGTACCATGATCACTTCTGATCAAGGCCACATGAGTAGAGTACTCAGTCTGCACACATAATAGAAAGTCTGTAAGGGCTTTGAAGTTATCAGACTTAGTTCTCAAAAAGAAAACCCAACTGAACCTAGAGAAGTCATCTACAATTACTAAGGTGTAATACTTCCCTCCTAAACTCTGTACATTTATTGGGCCAAAAAGGTCCAAATGTAATAAATACAGGATTCTAGGAGAATCACTTTTATTTACAGATTTAAAAGAATTCTTGGTTTGCTTGCCTAGCTGACAAGCCTTGCATAGGCTCTCCTTCTTGTAGGGGCAAGAAGGTAAACCTCTAACAAGGTTGTGCTTAGATAGCCTAGATATATTTTTAAGGTTTACATGACTAAGCCTTTTATGCCATAGGGAATTATTATTAAGGGTTACTTCATTAAACAGGCAAATTTCAGAATGAGATGAATTGAAATCTACCAAATAGATATTACCTATTCTAATACCTACTAAAACAACATTATTATTTAAAGTAATATTGCAAGAGAAATTAGAAAATGAAACCTGGTAGCCAGCATCACATAGCTGGCTGACTGAAATCAGATTATGCTTCAGTCCATTGACATAAGCAACTCTCTTGAAAGTAATTGCTCCAATTGTGATCTTGCCATAGCCTTCTGTCTGACCACAGCTGGAGTCTCCAAAGATAACCTTTGGGCCGAGCTTAGCTTTGAACTTTGACAGTAGATCTTTATTTCCTGTCATATACTTAGAGCATCCACTATCCAAATACCACTTATTTTGAGTGATTGGATAGGCCTTCACCTGCAAGACAATTATTTAGACAGAGTGGACCCAAGTAACCTTGGGTCCCTTGTTTTTCACATAAGAAAAACTGGAAATATATGAGAATGCAGGCTGAGGGTGATAACCTAGTGGGTGAGATCTCCTAGGTGGGATTCTCCATGCTGATGATGGGTCAACAAACCTAGGGTTTCTATTCTCATTCAGGTTTCTATGGAATTGATTGTGATTTTGAAAATCATATTGAAATCGTCAATCGACGTTCGACGATGGGCGCTCAGATCATCGAGCTTCGTTCGACCATGGAGCTTCCGATCGTCGAGCGGCATTCGACGCTCTTTGCATTTCTTTAAAGAACTTCTTTCTCTTTTCTCTCTTAGCTTTATTTAAGGTTTTATTAACCAGATTTACTTGCTCAGTGTTCTTCTTTCCACTAGCTGAAATGAAGTTCACTGGAGTTGAAAGATTATTTTTAAGAAGGACTGGGGGTTCACTGGGAGAAGCTCCTAAGCCTAGTTTATCATTACCTGACCTAGTGTTAGTCATGCTGGTAATTTCTAACAACCTAAGGCTTCTACCATTAAGGGATTCTTCTAATCACTTAGACTTAGCTAACTCTATTTTAAGAAATTTAACTTCTTCACTACAAGTAGTGAGTTCTTCCTTTAACCTAACATTTTCAGATGCTATTGATTCTGAGTCAGCTAACCTATTTCTAAGTTCTTTTATTTCCTTTTCTGAGCTAATTAAATCTAAACATAAAGATTTAAATTCTAATTTAAATTCTTCTAAAGTAAAATCATAAGAAGAAAATACCTCATCTTCAGTAGGCATCTCTTCATCAGAATCAGAACTCTCTGCAGCAGAGTGATTGCTGCAGGCATCTATTGCCATTAGGCAAACTTCTTTTGCCTTCTTCTCTTCCTCATCTTCACTGGAGCTTGATGAGGAGGATTCTTCATCAGAATCACTCCAGGTTTCAGCAATGAAACCTCTCTCCTTCTTCTTGTTTTTGTAGGAGGATGGCTTGGAGTGCTTCCTGTGTTGTTCTTTTTCTTTTCTCTTTTCTTTGTTCTTCTCCTCTGGACACTCTGACAAGATGTGTCCAGGCTTCCTGCAACCATAACAAATAATTTCTTTAGCAGGAGAGTGATCATACCTTGGTTTGTCTTCATATCGTGAAGACTTCTTTCTGAACTCCTTTCTCCCCATCTTGAGAAACCTTTTGGCAAACAATGCCATAAGTTCCTCATTAGATTGGCTGCCTTCAGAAACATCTGCAGCCTTAAGAGCTAGAGATTGCTCTTTTCTTGTTGGAGTGGAGGTCTTGGCTTCAGCTTCTGCTTCTCTGGTCTTCAGCACTTGCTCAAAAGACTTGAGCTTGCCGAGGAGAGCTTCAGTTGAGATCTCCTTAGTACTTCTGGCTTCCTTAATGGGCCAGATTCTTAGATCCCATGTGCTAGGGAAGCACATAAGAATCTTATCATTGACCTCTGTCAATGATATGTCCTTGTCCAGGGTCCTCAGCTCATTGATGATTGAGCTGAGCCTGGTGTACATAGCTTCAACTGATTCAGCATCAGTTTTCTTGAAGTTCTCATACTGTGAGATCAGGTTGGACCTTCTATCCTTCCTTTCATCAGCTGAACCAGCTACAATCTGGTTCAGTGTGTCCCACATGGCCTTTGCTGAGGAGCAGTCAGCCACCTTCTGGAACACCTCATCAGACATTGTCTGAGCCAGTATGTTCATTGCCTTGGCATCTGCAATTTTGGCCTTCTTGTATTCATCATTGTAATCTGGAGGAGGCACTGCACTCATATCAGATGATGAGGTAGTGGCAGCAGCAGGTGCTCTTGGGGGACCTGACAAAATAGAAGCAAAAATACTTTCATCAATGGAATTCATATATAATTTGATCCTTGCCTTCCAGATGCCAAACTTAGCTAAGTTGCATGCTGGAGGTCTGGTGCTAGAATAATCCTTGGACTGGGCCATGATAGTGAATATCTATAAGCTCTTGGTATCTATCAGGATCTTGTGACTTAGGTGTTAGCCTATACAGTCAGTCAACCACCCTCTGATACCAATTGAAAGTGAAGGGATAGATACTACTCTAGAGGGGGGGGGGTGAATAGAGTTATCAAATTTTGCACAGACAAAACTTAATAGTCTACCCAACTCCCTTGGAGTGAAGTGCGGAATGAAAAGATTATAGATATAAAATTAACCCTAAAGCCTAACACAAGTGATGTGCACAAACACAAGCTAACTGTAATTACAGTTAAGGCTTGGAAAACCTAATCAGCAACTAGCAACCTAGTTATATCTAATCACAGCCACAATACAGGAATTAAACAATGGAATCCAGACGACACAAGGAAATTTATAGTGGTTCCCCAAACAACTTGGGTACGTCCACTCTTCTACCCACACGGTAGGAATCCACTCAGGTTTTTGATCAGGTGCCCTGCCACCAACAGGATCTGCTTCAGGTAGATCCAGAAACCCTTTAGACTTTTGATCAGGTGTCTAAAAACCAAGCACAGGTTTTTGATCAGGTGCCCTGCCACCAAGGGATACTTTTGAAGGGAGTAATAACCCTGTACAGGAGGGGGAAGAAGGTTAAGATGTCTTCTCTATTTTACAAAGATTAGAGAAGCACAAAAACTTGCACTGAGCTAGAATGCTCTAAAGAATCAAGGCTCCCCCTGGCTCAAAGATGTCCAGGTGAAGTCTTGCTTCAGTGCAGAAAAACTCTTCAGAAAGTTCTGAAGGAAAAAGCTACAGGAAGAAAGTAAATAATAAAAACAAAGATCTTCAAGCAGCTATCTTCTTCTTCTTCTTCTTCAAAGGAACTCTGAGTTGAACTTCCTAAAAGCAGGAGAACTCAGGTGAAGAAGAGATGAAGATCTTAACACTTCTCAGTTAGATGGAAATTGCTGAGAGCAGAAAACTTTTTCTTGATGAAGGCTTGAGAGCTTGAATGAATAACTGGTTAGCTATTTGCTATTCGCTAGCTTGAATCCTTCTTCAAAGGGTCCTTTTTATAATCATCAGCAAGCAACGGCTCTCTTCCATTTGAATTATTTGTCTTCTTCTGAGCCTTGAGACTTGGGCTGTAAATATCAAGAAGACAGAAACATCTCTGCAGCAAAACATTCTATAAAAGGAATAAACCTCTTTCTAAGAAGCTGCAGGCTTAAATCAAATAACAGAAGGACTAAATAAAGTCACATCAGAAATAATCTCTTTATAGCAAAAAGAAGACTTTTCAGTCTAACGGCTATAAAGGGCTGACAATAGATAAAGTAATTTATAATGACAGCTAATAAGACAAACAACTTTATCTTAAAAAGATTTGACTCAGGCAAAAGAGATGGAGCAAATATTGCCTGGTAATTTTATCATACAGCTTAAAATAATGTGCCAGAAAATGTATTAATTAATTAAATATAATAAATAAATACAAAATACAAAGGCAGACAGAAAGCGTTGAACGACCCTCGAAGATCGTCGAACGACGCACGGAGATCGTCGAACTATCGGGCAGATAGTCGAACGATCCAGATAGTCGACCTATCGAAGAAGATAGTCGAACTACCCCGGCAGATAGTCGAACTATCAGAGCAGATAGTCGAACTATCAGATAGTCGATCTATCTAGGACAGATAGTCGAACTATCAAGCGCACAGAGATAGTCGACCTATCAAGCAGATAGTCGACCTACCTCAGAAAACAGATAGTCGATCTATCAACAGATAGTCGAACTATCAAAACAAACCAGATAGTCGATCTATCAGCAGATAGTCGAACTATCAGATAGTCGAACTATCAGGACAGATAGTCGAACTATCAAAGACAACAGATAGTCGATCTATCAACAGATAGTCGAACTATCAAGGCGAAACAGATAGTCGAACTATCAAGGCGAAACAGATAGTCGAACTATCAAAGCGGAACAGATAGTCGACCTATCAATAAATAGTCGAACTATCAGATAGTCGAACTATCAGGACAGATAGTCGAACTACCTCGCCAAGCAGATAGTCGAACTATCAACAGATAGTCGAACTATCAACGCAAAACAGATAGTCGACCTATCAACAGATAGTCGAACTATCAACGCAGACAAAGCATCGACCAACTGATAGACGATCGTCGATCAGCCGATAGACGATAGTCGAGCGGCGTTCGACTATAGTCGAACGAAAAACTACTTAACCAAATTCTCAATCTGGAAAAGTGAGGACTCTACAGCTAGACTCCTAACCATTGACCATAGATATTTCTTGGGTCAAGGGGCACAAAGGAGAGGACTAAACTCAAATCAAAACTAGGGTACCAACAGATTGGAGGCTAATACATCAACTGTTGGGTACCAAATTGAAGTTCAGTATGACCTTTCATCCGCAGACGGATGGTCAGATCGAGAGGGTAAACAGGACGATGGAGGACATGCTTCAGATGTGCGTCCTAGATTTTGGGAAAAGTGGAAGGATCACTTGTATATGATCGAGTTCGCTTACAACAACAACTACTAGGCAAGCATTCAAATGGCGCCCTTCGAGGCCCTATATGGTAGAAAGTGTCATACTCCGTTGTCATGGTTGGAGACAGGAGAGTCAAAGTTGTATAAGCGGAAGGAATTTGAGGATGCGACTTTTATTATTCGGACAATCAGGGAGCGATTGTTGATTGCACAGGATAGACAAGATAAATATTACAACGCCAAGCACAAAAATGTTGAGTTTGCCATGTGTGATTGGGTTTACCTAAAGATCAAACTTTTTAAGGGTGTGCCAAGGATACGATGATTGAAAAAGCTAAGTCCAAGATATCTTAGGTCGTTTGTGGTTTTGGAGCGTATTGGTGAAGCCTCCTATCGTTTGAAGCTTTCAATATAGCTTAGTGGTCTGCATGATGTATTTCACATATCCGTATTGCGGAAGGCGGTATAAAGCCTACGCAGGTGGTTGCGGCAGATCAGGTGTCGATTGTTGGTGGATTGACAATGAAGGTCAAGCTCATTCGTATAGAAGACTCAGAAGTCAAGCAATTTCGTAATAAATATATCAGGATGGTCAAGATCTATTTGGACAACTGTGGTCATGAGGAGTTGTCATGGGAGAGGGAACAAACCATGAAGGAGGAGTTTCTCGAGCTTTTCGTTTGAGGTATACTTTCGTAGTATTGATACTCTTACGTTTTCCTGCAATATGTAATTTAAGGACGAAATTCTTTAAGTGGAGGAGATTTGTAACGCCCCAAATTTTTGTAGACAGGAAAAGAAGGTACCGCATGGCATTAACGGTACTACGTGGAGGTAGCGCCAGGCATCGAGAGCATCGAGTAAGGCAGGTTGACTCAACGCATTGTCTACCGCGCGGTGGTAGGTTGTTATCGCATGGCGTTAGCCAATTAATTGGTCGAGCTCTCAGGAAGTTATCGCTCAGCGGTAGGGATACCACAGGCGGTAGCTTGGGCAATTTATTTGTTGAAGCTCTCAGGTTTCTACCACGCGGCGGTAGTAACTGTCGTGCGACGGTAGCAGGAGCGGTCGTGTCGTAACCATCCCTAGCTACCGCAAGGTGTTAGCATTATATCGCACAACGATAGCAAAGCTATAATGGCGTGGCCACGTTTCAGCCTGTGGTTGGAGGGCCTAGGCGGTGGCATGCGAAACGAGGCATTGATTAACGGTATTGTGAGACGGTATCTAGTTACCGCACGACGGTAACTCAGTTTATAGTGTTGGAGTGGCCGTTTTCACTTCATTATTTGGGAGTTTGAGAAATTTAGAATGGATGTTTGGAGGAGAAGCAGCGCCAGAGAGAGTAGATCTCGCCACCGTTTGAGATTCGAAGCTCAGATTCACGAGGCGAGTTCGGATCTGTGGAGGAAAAGTCAAAACGGTCATTTTCATCTGGCTAGAATCTCTTCCATGGCGCCGAAATAGACTTCTAGTGTAACGATTCTCTTCCTTGGACATGTGAAGTCCTTTTTGGCATTTGAGGGCAGACACTCCATGAACACGTGGAAGTGGTTCTCCTGGCGGGTAGATCCATGTATCCCCGTTAGTTTTTCATTCAGATCCGGAATTGAAGTACTGAATAGGAATTTTGTGTGAAGCCCATCCGAACAGGTTGGTCTAGATTGGTGATGTTTGTATGCTTTGTATGACGGAGAAGACTCCATCTTCATCACGTAGATTTTGGAGTCGCGGGATGTGCAGATGGCTGCGTTGAGAGTACTGTAGGTAAACTCCAGGAAAACACCTGTTATGGGGGAAGAATCGATAGTCTGTCCCATACCGCGCGACGGTAGCGTCTTCACTGGCGATAGCTCCCAATGAGTGTTGTATTGATTGTGAGGCCTGTCTCATGGAGGCCTCGTGGCCGTTTGCTGAGGCTTGTCTCTTGAATACCTGGGGGACAGCATGTGAGAGCTAAGAGCCTGTGTGGCATAGTATGGTGGTCGTGGGAGCCAGCCTTGGAACATAATAGAGTTATGTATGATTGTGAATGGGAAAGGGGAGGCGGACCTGCATCGTCGCGTGTTGCCCCCAGTGATTTGAACAACGAGAAAGAGCTGAATTGTACCCAACCCTATGTCGTTCGACTTGGAATGAGTCAGTGAGTGAATCCGGGGGATCACCGTGACTAGTTGTAGCCATAGAGACGAGTCTTTGGCTTCAGCCCGGAAAGACTAAAAAATGCTCAAGAAAGCTAACCGTCGCTGAGAATGAAGGTGATACCCTAGGAATTCTGGTACACCGATAATGTGCTCTAAGGGCACGGGGCGTGTTGCCGGCAGTGCCAACGTTTGTGGTGATTGGTGCTTAAGTTGCATGTTTTGGATTCTAATATTTGATTATACTAATGTCTGCAGGGAAGGAGCACCGTCACCTCGGGTAAGGGGTGGGTTCGTTATAATTTGGTCAGCTAATGCTGATCGTTGTTATTGTTTGTCACTGTTGTAGTGGAATGTTTCGTGCAGGTGCAGTTGAGCCAAGCGGGAAATAGCGGGTTGGAGCCCAGGTTTGCTAAGCTGACCCTTGAAGGCCAAAGAAAATTACCGGTTTACTTTATTGTTCATGTGTGACCAGCCTGCGTGCTGATGTATACAAGACAGTTTTATTTAAGTTGAACAATGTAAGGCCTTAAGGCCAAGACTATTTGTGTATTTGATTTATCATTCCTATTTTTATGTTAGTGGACATTCAATTGGTTGAGTTCTTGTTAACCTTTAAATTACTTCCGCTAGAATGCACTCTGTGATAGAATGCGTGTATTTGGATTATGGTTTCAATTAGTAACTCCTTTGACTTTTCGTAGTATATGGCATCGAGCCCCGGCTGAACCTTTTGTTATATGCTATGTGACGGATTAGGATTTTATAGACAGTCTTGCACAAAAAGACTGCCGGTCCGATCCAGGACCGGTCTTTTAAAAGACCGGTCTTTTGGCCGACCGGTCCCGGACCGATCCCGCTCAAACCAGTCCCGGACCAGGACCAGTTTTCCTATTCTTAAGAAGGACTGGTTGGGACCGGCAGACCGGTCCGAACCGGTCCCGGACCAGTCCTAACCGGTCCCAGACCAATTTTTTTTATTGGTACTATGCTATTCTTAATTGATTGCAGTCTTCTTTTTTATTAGATTTTGTATGAATGTTGTCTAGAATCAAGTTTTCACTCTACTCTCATCTAGGTTAATGAAAATGGAGAGAATTATAGTTTAAAACCTATGAATACGAGTGCATAACCGGTCTAATTAATGGTCTTTTACCGGTCTTTTACCGGTCCCAGTATTTTACCGGTCCTAGTCTTTTACCGGTCCCGATCCGGGATCGGTCTTTTACCGGTCTTGGTCCGGGACCGGTCTTTGGTGGAAAAGGGGGTGACCCCTAGGACCGGTCCTAACTGGTCCCGATCCTTAGCCGGTCCTAACCGGTCCGATCCCAACCGGACCGGTTTTTTTGTGCACCAGTAGTTACATGTCCCATCAATAGTTACCAAAAGATCGGCTCCTCCTTCCACCTCTTTCTTCTCTCCAGCGAAGCCAAAGAGTGGACCATTCGGCCCCATGACCCTGACTGCCTCACTTGTAACCCGACGAATGTCCTTTTGAAGATGTCATTCACCGAGCTGCCATTGACAGTCTGGATTCGGTCCACCGTGAAGTCTTTGATGGCTTGTTGAATCACAAGGGCATCATGAAAGGGATTCTCGTTCCCTGGCATGTCTTCCTCTGAGACGGTGATCACATTCAATAGGGGCAACGCCTGAGATGTCGAAGTGACACTCCTGCGGTAGAATTGATGACGACTTCCCTTCTTGGAAGCTCCTGGCCCCTCTCTCTCATGAATTACCCCTACTTGTCCATCTGGTCCCTGGACCACTTCTCCTCTACCGCCTAGGTCAACCCGGTCCTCATTCCTCCTCCGCACTAGAGATTGGACTGCTACTAGTGCCGCGGGGACTTCCTACCTTGACTACTCTTTCTCCGTTACCGCTGTTTCCAATCTCCTCCCCGCTTCCCAAAAGTCAGGGCAAGCCATGGTCATGTGCCCCTCTACTCGATACAGATCGCAGTAAAGCGATATCCTCCGTCTGATTCCTCTGAAGTTGATTTCTCTTGGGATGGTTTCTTTGATAGTGCATGTTCCCTCGATCATGACACTCTCGGGTGCACCGGAAACACCGGATCTCACGATTGAGCATTTAGTCCGGCTCGCAGGCCCAAGACTCTCATTATGCCGCTGACGAAAGCCCAATGCCTTGGCGCTCTCATGTCCAGCCTACATAACGCAGGTACAGATCAGCCACCCCCCGTTGCTCAAATCGCCTTGCCCAACCAAGTACATCGTACCTGAGGCCACATTTAAAGGCGCGGGTCGGTTTCACCTTGTCTGTTCGGCACGAAGCCTTTTCATACAGTTGCAGCCCAACGCTCAACCGTACACAAAGTGGCAACTCACGGCCACAAGAGTTGCACCCAACTCTCACAATTTCCTGGACTTCCTCCAGTACTTTATCCATCATGCAGACAAGCAATAATCACGGAGTCTTCTCCGATATGCAAATAAGCATCACCAATCCAGACCAAGATGTCTAGATGGGCTTCACACAGCATGCCTAGATCCGTACTCCAATTCCGGACTCTAACAAGGGGGACTTCATATATCTACCCCAAGGGACGCCACAACCCACCGCACACTCGCGGGGAAGGGTTTTCCCTATGCAATGCAGGAATTAAGGACTTCACATGTCCAAGAAGGAAATCGTTACCCTAGGAATTCGCTTCGGAGCCATGGAGAGAAATTTGAGACGGATGAAAGCCTTCGCAGCAACGTTGCCTTCGCAAATCCGAACTCGGCTCGGGATTTGGACCACCGTAGCACCACCGGCAGATGGATTCCACTTCTTCTTCCTCACCTTGCTCTCACCTCTCTCTTAAAGCTAGAAAGAGAAGATGAAACTCAAAATGAGCTTAGCCTTCTCCTTCCCCAGCCTTATCAAGCCAGGAATGAGCCCCAGCCACAGGATCTTCTTTAAGGAAAAATGAACGGCCACGATCTGCCTGAAAACTATACTTTTTGACTGACACGGCCTGTGACACGCCCGTGTCACAGGCCGTGTACCCTTAAGCGGCACACGTACCGACTGAAAACTACCAGAACACGGGCATCGACATGCCCGTGTCAGGTCGCCCGTGTCAGTCATGTGACACGCCCGTGTCACCCCTGTTACACGGTACTCAACGAGCGCTAAAAACCAACAGAGCAGTACACGGGTAGGCACACGCCCTCGGACACGCCCGTGTCAGATCTGACACGGTCGTGTTCAAGGCTTGGTTCCGGTCCGTGTACTTCCCTGACTCGGTCCGGCCATTTATTGAGTGACACGCCCTAGGACACGCCCGTGTCCCAGGCCGTGTACCCCCGACACGCCCTGGGACACGCCCGTGTCCCAGGCCGTGTCAACCAGCCTGCAACTCAAATCCAGTTTTGATCTTTTTGGGGTGTTACAATCCTCCCCTCCTTAATAAAATTTCGTCCTGAAATTTGAAGACAGTAGGGAGAAAATAACAAAACATTTATATATTTCGATTACATATACAACGAGCGAACAAGTTACGAAAATAACTCGGGAAACTCGGCTCGCATGGTCTACTCGCGCTCCCATGTTAGCTCTTCTCGGCCACAATTATCCCATCGGACTTTGACCATCCCGATCACTTTGTTCCGCAACTGTTTCTCGGCTCGATCCTCGATCCGTATAGGCTTCACCTTTGTCGTTAGCCCATACTCAACCGGCACTCGATCCTTGTCAATTACTTGAGCTGGATCCTTGACTGCTTTGCGTAGCACCGAGATGTGAAACACATCATGCAATCCACTCAATTCCGATGAAAGAGCTAGCCGATAGGCAGCTTCCCCAACTCGCTCCACCACTTCAAACGGACCAAGGTATCGCGGACTTAGCTTTTTCAACCGCCGAATCCGAGATACGCCTTTGAAGGGCTTAATCTTTAAATAGACTCAGTCACCCACCGCGAACTCCACCTTCCGGTGCTTAGCATTGTAATACTTGGCTTGCCGATCCTGGGCTATTAGGAGCCTCTCGCGAATAGAGCGTATTGTTGAGGTAGCATCCTCGACCTCCTTTTTGCCTAAAAGTTTGGTCTCGCCAGTTTCTGCCCAAGCTAGCGGTGTACGACACTTACGACCATACAGCGCTTCAAATGGGGTCATGCCTATACTCGCTTGATGGCTATTATTATAGGCAAACTCCACCATAACAAGATACTCTTCCCAATTCTTACCGAAGTCCAGGGCGCACATACGGAGCATATCCTCCATCGTTCTGTTGGTTCGTTCAGTTTGACCATCCGTTTGTGGGTGAAAGGCCGTACTGAATGCTAACTTCGTGCCCAACATCTGATGAACTAATCTCCAATCCTTCGAGGTAAAGCGCCCATCTCGGTCACTTACGATGCTCCGGGGAACACCGTGCAATCGAACAATCTGCTCCACATAGAGCTTTGCCAACGTTTCCACTGAATCGTCCCGCTTGTTTGGTAGAAAGTGAGCCACCTTTATCAACCGGTCTACAATCACCCAGATTGAGTCATGGCCACGCTGAGATCTCGGCAATCCGTGCACGAAATCCATAGAGATATCCTCAAACTTCCATTGCGGAACCGGCAACGACTTCAGGAACCCACTCGGCCGTTGACATTCTGCCTTTACCAAAGCACAAGTACGACATTTAGCCACATACGCGGCTATGTCCTTCTTTAAACCAGGCCACCAGAACAGTTTCTTCATGTCCTTGTACATTTTTGTGCTCCCAGGGTGAATTGAGTACTTTGTAAAGTGTGCTTCATATAGCAATCCTTCTCGCAATTTACCCGCACTTGGGACGCACAATCGGCCATCTTTCCGTAATAAACCGTCATCCCAGGAGAATTGATCACCAGACCCCTCCTTTGCATAGCGTTGGAGACTTTCATCCAACTCCGTTGCCCGTCGAACCCTGTCAGCAAGGTCATATTGAACCTCCAACCAATTCACGCATGCATCAGTTGAAGAATCTCTTTCCACACAAGATATCTCCAAAGCTTCCAACTCCTGGATTAACCGCTCATCATGAATCCGCAACCAATTTGCCCACACCGGAGTCCGACGACTCAAGGCATCAGCGACCACATTTCCCTTTCCGGGAACATAGTGCATGTCGAAGGTATAATCCCCAAGGAATTCCATCCACCTCCTTTGTCGCATCTTCAATTCCTTTTGATCGAGCAGATACTTTAAGCTTTTATGATCTGTATAAATATCCACCTTCACGCCATAAAGATAATGCCGCCACAACTTTAGCGAAAAGATCACCGCCGCCAACTCCAAGTCATGGACGGGGTAATTACGCTCATGCACTTTCAATTGACGTGAGCCATAGGCGATCACCTTGCCAAACTGCAGGAGAACGCAGCCTAAGCCGCTTCCTGACGCATCGCTGTGTATTTCAAAACCATCTGTACCACATGGCGACGTCAGAACAGGCGCCGTGGTCAAACGACTCTTCAGCTCCTCAAAAGCTCGTGTGCACTCCGGTGTCCAAACGAACTTCTGATCCTTTCTCGTCAACGTAGTCAGAGGCAAAGCAATCCGGGAGAAGTTCTCCACGAACCGTCTATAGTAGCCCGCCAGTCCAAGGAAACTCCTGACCTCGGCCACTGAAGACAACACTAGCCAATCACGAATGGCACTTATCTTAGCCGGATCCACCGCTATGCCCTCTCCACTTACCACATGGCCTAGAAAAGCCACCGATGAGAGCCAGAACTCACACTTAGAGAACTTGGCATACAACTTATTCCTTCGCAAGGTATGCAATACCAACCGCAAGTGGTTTGCATGATCTTCCTCCGATTGTGAATATACAAGGATATCATCAATAAACACAATCACAAACAGATCCAGGTATTCGCGGAACGTTCGATGCATGAGATCCATGAAGACCGAAGGCGCATTACATAAGCCGAACGGCATCACTGTGAACTCATAATGACCATAGCGTGTGCCAAACGCTGTCTTGGGAATGTCACATTCCCTAATCCGCAACTGGTAATACCCGGACTTCAAATCCAACTTCGAATAGACGGTTGAGCCTGCTAGCTGATCGAACAAGTCATCGATCCGTGGAATTGGATACTTGTTTTTCTCCGTCAGCTTGTTCAGTTCGCGATAATCAATACATAGTCGCAAACCACCGTCTTTCTTTTTCACAAAAAGAACAGGCGCGCTCCAAGGTGACATACTTGGGCGTATGTATCCCTGCTCCAACAACTCTTGCAACTGAACTTTCAGTTCGGCCATTTCTTTTGGCGCTACACGATACGGCGAACGGGCCACAGGTTTCGCACCCGGCACCAGCTCGATAGCGAAGTCGATTTCCCTTTGGGGAGGTAACCTCGGAAGGTCCTTTGGAAACACATCAGCATATTCCGACACATCGGCACTTCACTCACACTGGCCTTCAGCGCCACCGCCTCTATGAGTGTGAAGAACAACTCCGCACCCTTCTGAACTGCCTTAACAACTTGGAGAGCGGATAACAACATCCCACTCATCCCTTGCATACCAATGAACTTGGTCTCTTGTTCGGTATTTTGCCCAAGTGTGACCTCTTTTGAAGTGCAATCGATACAGGCACGCTGCTCTGAAAGCCAGTCCATACCAAAGATTATATCAAACTCTTTGATTGGCAATACTAATGTTTCCACCTTGAACTCCCGACTTCCTATCTTGACCTCAAGACCGCAAGATCGATCCGCGCACATCAAACATCCGTTAGGCAACAACACCTTTACACTGTCTGTCGTGGTCCGGATAGGCACCCCGACACAAAAGACAAAGTCCTCAGACAGAAACGAATGTGAAGCACCTGTGTCGAACAGTGCTCGCGCCGGATACTCTCGTATAAGGACAAACCCTATAACATTACAATTAAAACAAGCACAGCACATCAAAAACAAGAACATTAAAACCTACGCGCACCTGTGACGACATCCGCCTGCTTAATGGCCTCCTGTTGTCCAAGGTTGAAGACCCTGGGCTGCGCGTGCGAGGCAGAAGACTCCACCACAGCCTTCCCCTTCTCCGCATAAGACGCTCCCGTCTTCTTATCACCCTTTGGAGGACCTGATCGACATTCACGTGCGAAGTGACCAACCTTCCCGCACGTATAACAAGCATGAGATCCATACCTAGATGTATCCATCACAGTCGCAGAAGGAGCTTGTCCAGAAGACTTAGACTTCTTATTCCATCTCTTTCGGTAGCCAAACTATCCCGGACGCGGCGGCTTAAACTCTGGCTTTGCAACAGCAAAGTTGCCCTTTGCTTGCCCCCGTTTCATGTCCGTCTCCAAAGAACGAGTTGTACAGACTAAGGCTTGGAATCCCTGACTCACAGAACTCGAGAGCAAATACTGCAGCTCATCTCGCAGTCCCGCATAAAACCGACTAGTCTTACGCTCTTCTTCGGCGAAGATCATGCCCGCATATCTTCCCAAACGGGTGAACTCATGCAGGTAGTCATCCACACTTCGATCTCCTTGTGCTAACCGTTGAAATTCCATTTCCATCGATATCCTTTGCTGCATCGGCAGATGTTGTGCTAAGAACAATCGAGAAAATTCTTCCATTGTAATCTCTGCCAATTGCCTGCCGGCCAAGTGATACAGTTCAATCTCATCCCACCACAATCGCGCCTCTCCTTCCAGTAGGAAAGTGGCTAACATGACTTTCTGTTCCTCCTCAACCTTGATAGCTCTCATAATCCTCTTGATCCTTGCAAGCCAATCCTCTGCTTGGGCCGGTGTACCCGCCCCATGAAACTGCGGAAGGTTAAAGCTCAAGAATTGCTTCCATTGTTGATCTGCTACCCGCGGATCAACTTCGACTTCTACCGGTTCTTGCCGTACCCTAGCTTGCGTTGGCACTACTGCAGGATGTGCTTGCCCAGCTTGCTGAGCATTCATCACAGCAAGTACCGTTTCCGTGATGAGACGGACTGTTTCAGCGGATGGAGGAGTTGTGGGCACCTCGGCTGGTGCCGCACTCTCAACAGAACGTTGTGGTTCGGATTGACCCGCAACACTTCTGGTCACCTATATGTGTAAAATACACAGGTTAACGACCAATGAAAACGGCAACCATACAAAAAGAATACACAAGTTCAACAAACAAGTGTATTTGCATTCCTAAGTGGACAATCTTGAGTTCAAGTTAAGTGTTATAACGACAGCCAGCACTGACACGTGCGCGCCACCCCTCAAAAGAATTCGTCCGCGAATTCGGAAGAGATCGACCAACAAGCTGATACCAAATTGTAACACCTCTACCCGTCAAGAAGAATATAATAGAGGGTCCGGCCGGGGCCCCACACCATATTCCACAAACAGGCGGAGACGCTACGAACTAATATCATAACCAACACATCCTAACACAGAGCACTCTAGCGGAAGTTTCACGGTTAAATCTTTGAACTCAAGATAAAGAACACTGTCCACTATAACATAATAATGTATACAAACATCAAAAGAGTCTGGCCTTAAGGCCTTACAACAAGTTCTCTTAACAAGAGTGTGGATTACAGACATCGGCACGCATGCCGGTCACACATGAACAAAAGAAACAAAACAATGCCTTCGAGGGCAGCAACGCAGCTTGGGCTTCAACCCGCTAAGTCCCGCTCGGACCAGCACCTCCAGTACCTGTAAGAACCAATCCACCAAGCGGTGGCAAACAGGGCAACGGTCAGCATTCAGCTGACCAATTATAACGACCCTGCCCCTGGCACGGGGCAGCGGAATTCCATCCCTGCATAGCACTCGTCCAATATGATATATAGCAATTCAAGCAAGACGTGCACGACCGCACAGTCACATATCATAAACGCCGGCACGACGGCCCGACGTCCCGTGCACTCATGGCACTCTCGGGTGCACCGGAAACACCGGATCTCACCATTGAGCATTTAGTCCGGCTCGCAGGCCCAAGACTCTCATTATGCCGCTGACGAAAGCCCAATGCCTTGGCGCTCTCATGTCCAGCCTACATAACGCAGGTACAGATCAGCCATCCCCCGTTGCTCAAATCGCCTTGCCCAACCAAGTACATCGTACCTGAGGCCACATTTAAAGGCGCGGGTCGGTTTCACCTTGCCTGTTCGGCACGAAGCCTTTTCATACAGTTGCAGCCCAACGCTCAACCGTACACAAAGTGGCAACTCACGGCCACAAGAGTTGCACCCAACTCTCACAATTTCCTGGACTTCCTCCAGTACTTTATCCATCATGCAGACAAGCAATAATCACGGAGTCTTCTCCGATATGCAAACAAGCATCACCAATCCAGACCAAGATGTCTAGATGGGCTTCACACAGCATGCCTAGATCCGTACTCCAATTCCGTACTCTAACAAGGGGGACTTCACATATCTACCCCAAGGGACGCCACAACCCACCGCACACTCGTGGGGAAGGGTTTTCCCTATGCAATGCAGGAATTAAGGACTTCACATGTCCATGAAGGAAATCGTTACCCTAGGAATTCGCTTCGGAGCCATGGAGAGAAATTTGAGACGGATGAAAGCCTTCGCAGCAGCGTTGCCTTCGCAAATCCGAACTCGGCTCGCGATTTGGACCACCGTAGCACCACCGGCAGCCGGATTCCACTTCTTCTTCCTCACCTTGCTCTCACCTCTCTCTTAAAGCTAGAAAGAGAAGATGAAACTCAAAATGAGCTTAGCCTTCTCCTTCCCCGGCCTTATCAAGCCAGGAATGAGCCCCAGCCACAGGATCTTCTTTAAGGAAAAATTAACGGCCACGATCTGCCTGAAAACTATACTTTTTGGCCGACACGGCCTGTGACACGCCCGTGTCACAGGCCGTGTACCCTTAAGCGGCACACGTACCGACTGAAAACTACCAGAACACGGGCATCGACACGCCCATGTCAGGTCGCCCGTGTCAGTCATGTGACACGCCCGTGTCACCCCTGTTACACGGTACTCAACGAGCGCTAAAAACCAACAGAGCAGTACACGGGTAGGCACACGCCCTCGGACACGCCCATGTCAGATCTGACACGGCCGTGTTCAAGGCTTGGTTCCGGGCCGTGTACTTCCCTGACTCGGTCCGGCCATTTATTGAGTGACACGCCTTGGGACACGCCCGTGTCCCAGGCCGTGTACCCCCGACACGCCCTGGGACACGCCCGTGTCCCAGGCCGTGTCAACCAGCCTGCACCTCAAATCCAGTTTTGAGCTTTTTGGGGTGTTACATGATTGATATCTATGCTCCAGCTTGAGGGGGAGTGTCGAAGTATGAGACCGGGCGGTCTGGCGGTTTGAGCCTGGCAGGTTGTAGACCGGGCGGTCTGGCAGTTTGTGTCCGGCGGGTTGATATCCAGACTATTGCTGTGGTGTCTAGCGGTCTGACGGTTCATCTCCGGCGGCTTGGAAACCGGGCAGTCTAACGGTCTCCAACCGCATCTCTCTCCTGCTTCTGGTATTGCCGGGCGGTTAGAATATTGTCTAACCGCGCGGCTTGTTCCGGTCTGTTGTTCTAGCCGCTCGGAACTATTGTATAGCTTTAGTCCCATATTGTTAGTTTGTATTCTATCCTCTCTCCTCCATTCTATAAAAGGGAGGCCATACCTTTGTAAATGATATCTTTTTGGATAATAAAAATTTCAATTATTCAAAGTTCTGGCTTGTTTTCTAGTCGTTTGTTCGCTACTCTAGTCGTGTGCTCGCTACTTTTAACATCGAGGAGGCAAGTAGTCGGTCCGCAGGAGAGATACTCGTGCAGAGTTGATGAGCTACGTCATCACTCGCAACGAGGAACTTGATCCCACAACTAGGGATGGAGAGTCGACTCCAGGAGGCAAGTAATCGGTCCGCATGAGAGAAACTCGTGCAGAGTTGACGAGCTACGACATCACTCGCAACGAGGAACTTGATCCCATAACTGGGGATGAAGATTCGACTCGAGGAGGCAAGTAGTCGGTCCGCAGGAGAGAAACTCGTGCAGAGTTGACGAGCTACGGCATCACTCGCAATGAGAAACTTGATCCCATAACTGGGGATGGAGAGTCGACTCGAGGAGGCAAGTAGTCGATCCGCAGGAGAGAAACTCGTGCAGAGTTGACGAGCTACGACATCACTCGCAATGAGGAACTTGATCCCACAACTAGAGATGGAGAGTTGACTCGAGGAGGCAAGTAGTCGGTCCACAGGAGAGAAACTCGTGCAGAGTTGACGAGCTACGACATCACTTGCAACGAGTAACTTGATCCCATAACTGGGGATGGAGAGTCGACTCGAGGAGGCAAGTAGTCGGTCCATAGGAGAGAAACTCGTGTAGAGTTGACGAGCTACGACATCACTCACAACGAGGAACTTGATCCCACAACTGGGTATTGAGAGTATACTCGAGGAGGCAAGTAGTCGGTCTGCAGGAGAGATACTCATGCAGAGTTGACGAGCTACAACATCACTCGCAACAAGGAACTTGATCCCGCAACTAGGGATGGATAGTCGACTCGAGGAGGCAAGTAGTCGGCCCGCAGGAGATAAACTCGTGCAGAGATCACGGAATATGACATCACTCCAACGAGAAACTTGATCTCCTCGAGGAGGTTCAATGGCCGGTATGCAGGAGAGGAGCTCGTTAAGGGACACGGACTTACGTTTACCCTGCCACTCGAGGGCTTCTTGGAGTCGACACCTTGTCGGGAGTCAAGCTCAACCGGGGGTGGAGAGTTGACTCGAGGAGGCAAGTAGTCGGTCTGCAGGAGGGGAGCTCGTGCAGAGTTGATGAGCTACGACATCACTCGCAATGAGGAACTTGATCTCCTCGAGGAGGTTCGATGGCTGGTATGCAGGAGAGGAACTCGTGCAGGGACACAGACTTACGTTTACCCTGCCACTCGAGGGCTTCTTGGAGTGCAATGCTACCCTATGGGCTATGAGAGACGACAATTGGATTAATTGCATCGACATTTTTGGTGAGAAGATGATCTTTCCTTTTAAGAGGGACGCCCTTGGACCCGCGGAAACGGGAAGTCGATATCCGAACCCGTTCCTAAAAATTCCTCCAGTCGGGAGAGAGATGCACTCGGGGAGACATAGGCCGACATGCAAGGGGTGAGCTGATCTCGGCCGACAATGCAGAGGCTCGGTCTTACAAGAGAGCTTAAAGTCTCGAAGCATCGTCCTATCTTTTGTACTGGGCTATTTAGGAGGAACGGATCGAAGACTCGCATTCCGATCTGTCAGCGTAGGTCGCATTCGTCCATGCTTAATGGCTACGAGTGTCAGCGTCTGAATGGAGGGTGATGTTTCATCGAGGGTCCTTAAGGACGTACTCGGAACCAACATCCACCCTTGGGTTTACCCCTACCCTTGCTTTGGCAAGTTATCTTGCTCTGACAATATTTTAAACTCTCCTTGTGACCGCTTGACGAGGTCGGCCTATTTTTCGAGTCCGGGATTTTAGGGTGCACGTTTGTTCCTGGTAGTTCCTCTAGTTGGAAGAGAGATGCACTCGGGGATAATTAGGATGACATGCAAGGGGGAGTTGATATCGGCCGACAATGCAGAGGCTCGGTCTTACAATAGCGCTTAAAGTCCCGAAGCATCGTCATATCTCTCACGCTGGGCTATCTAGGAGGAACGAACCGACCACTGGTTCCCGGAGCCGACTGCGAGGCGGATCCTAGAAGCACTCAGAAGGTAGATTGGCACAAAAGAGAGAAAACTGGCTGCTATTGTATATCAAGAAATATGCTTATAAAGCTGATACATGTGTTACCACTAGGGGTAGAACCTTTTCAGGTCGTCCCCACTCGAGGTTCCATTCAGCTTCTCTCCAGCTTGATCTTGTAGGTAGTAACCCCCCATGGCCAGGGCTTCTTGGACGATGAAGGGCCCTTCCCAGTTGGGATGTAGCTTGCCAACGGCGGCTCCCCGCCCTGCGGCGTCCACCTTATTTATGACCAGATCTCCTGCGAGGAAGTGTTTTAGGCAGACATTTTTGTCGAAGTGCTTTGCCATGCGCCTCTTAATCTCCTCCTGGCGTGTGGAGGCCAAGTCCCAAAGCTCTTCGACATAATCCAGGAAGAGCCTTTGGGCATCCTCATTCTCCAATCGCCATTCTTTACCGCCGTCTTCCGCCGCAACAACTCTTGGACTCCGCACCTCGAACTCCACCGGGATGAGTGCCTCAGACCCATGGGATAAATTGAAAGGTGTTTCCCCCGTAGCCGAGTTTGGGGTTATTCTCAGAGCCAATAGGACTGAGGGGAGCTGCTCAACCCAGTTCCCTTTGAGATTGGTGACCTTCTTCTTCAGCAGGTTGACGATGAGCTTGTTGGCAGCCTCTACTTGTCCATTGCTCCGAGGATGATGCACTAAAGCGAACTGAAGGTCTGTTCCCAACTGCTTGCAAAAGTCCTCTAGCTCCAAGCTGGCGAATTGTGGCCCATTGTCGGTGACAATGGCCAGAGTGATCCCAAATCTGCACGCAATTTCTCCCCAAATGAAGTTCTTGACGATCTGGGAGGTGGTCTTGGCCAAGGCCCTGGCCTCAATCCACTTGGAGAAGTAGTCGATCATCACAAGTATAAACTTCCTCTGTCCACCTGCTTGAGGGAACGGGCCAATCAAGTCCATTCCCCAGATGGCAAAGGGCCACGGAGCGGTGATCGAGCAGAGGTGTTGAGCTGGTTGAAGCTGAAGAGGCGCGAAGAGCTGACATTGGGAGCATTTTTTGGAGAAGGCTTTCGCATCCTTTCGGATGGTTGGCCATAAGTAGCTATGCCTCAGAATTCTCTGCTCCAGAGTACGAGTCCCGGAGTGGCTGCCACACTCGCCTGAATGAATCTCCTTGAGAACTCGGGGGACCTCGATCTCTGAGAAGCATCTGTCCAAGGGGCCCAAGATGGTCTTGCGATAAAGCTCGCCGTCTTGCATTAGGTAGTACGCGGCCTTGTATCGGAACTTTCTTCGGTCCTGCCCGTATGAGGGCAGCTGGCCCGTCGTTAAGAACGTAACGAACGGATCTCTCCACGAGGGCCGCTTCTCAAACTCCATTTATCCTTCCTCGATGGACGGCCGAAACAATTCGGTAACAATCCCCCCGGCCCGGGGACCGTACTTGGCAAGGTAGTCAGCTTCAGAGTTATCTTCTCGGGGTACATGCTCGACGAAGAAAGATTGTAAACCCCCGATCAGACCCTTAACCTTAACAAGGTACTGCTGTAGGATGGGATCATGGACCTCGAATTCCCCCTGAATATGGGATGCGACCACCATCGAATCGGTAAAAGCTCGGATGTCTTTGATTGCTAGCTCCTTGGCAAGACGACAGCCAGATACCATGGCTTCGTACTCTGCCTGATTGTTCGTCACCGGGAAGAGGATCTCGACGGCCTGCTCGATCCTGGCTCCCTAAGGGCTAACCAGCACGACTCCGGCTCCCACAGAATGCTTGCCCGAAGCCCTATCCACAAACATCTTCCAATAAATTGGTCGAGAAGAGCCTACGTCTACCTCCACCTCGGCCGAGAAGTCGGCCAGAAAATCTGCCACTGCATGCGCCTTGATTGTGACCCTTGGATAGTAAGAGATGTCGAACTCACTCAGCTCCACCGCTCATTTGGCCAACCTGCCAGAATGCTCCACTCAATCCAAGATACTCCTAAGGGGATGATCGAAGACTACCTTGATGGAATGAGCTTGAAAATATGGACGGAGCCGCCGAGCCAAAACCACCAAAGAAAAAACTAGCTTCTCCAAGATAGGATACCTCGTCTCTGCTTGCCGCAATACCCGGCTCATATAGTAGATGCTGAGTTGCCTCCTTCCTTCTTCTCGAACCAACACTGAACAAACCGCCTCGGCTCCTACTCCCAGATAGAGTAAAAGATCCTCGCCGCCCTGCGGACCTTGGAGGAGAGGAGCTTGGGTCAGCTGCTGCTTAAGCTTTCCGAAAGCCTCCTCGCACTCCGTGGTCCACTCGAATTTCTGATTACCTCGAAGGGCCTTGAATAACGGGGAGCACTTCTCTCCGGCCTTGGAGATAAAACGGCTAAGGCCTGCCAGCCTTCCAGTTAGCCTTTGGACTTCTTTGGAGTCTCTCGGGGAGGCCATCTCCATGATGGCTTTTACTTTGTCGGGGTTTGGCTCTACCCCCAGGGGAGTGAGGAGGCGACCTAAGAACTTCCCCCTTCCCACGCCGAAGACACACTTGGCCGGGTTGAGTCGTATCTTATACTTCCTCAGGGTGGCGAAAGTCTCTGCCAGATCAACTATGTGCTCCGCGATGCTCTTGCTCTTGACGAGAAGATCGTCCACATAGACCTCCAAATTCCGCCCTTTTTGTTCTTTGAAGACTTGATCCATCATTCTCTGATATGTTGCGCCGACGTTTTTGAGCCCAAAGGGCATCATCTTATAGCTGTAACAGCCATCGCTGGTGATGAAGGAAACACCGCGGCAATCAGGGGGATGCATCCGGATCTGGTGGTACCTTAAAAAAGCATCAAGGAAACTCATTACAGGAAACCCGATGGAGGAATCAACCAGCGCATCGATTTGAGGCAAGGGGTAACAATCCTTCGGGCAAGCTTTATTCAACATAGAAAAATCGATACATAGCCTCCATCCCCCTCCGGACTTTCACCATTACAACGTTGGAGACCCAGCCTGGATACTGGATCTCCGAGACAAACCCCGCCTCCAGCAGCTTCCCTACTTCCTCTCGGATCGGCCCAGCCAGCGCGGTGGCGCTCTTCCGCTGCTTCTGACAAACTGGAGCTACCACAGGATCCAGGTTGAGGCGATGACAGGCAACATCGGCGTCAATCCCTGGCATCTCGGCGACACTCCATGCGAAGATGTCAGCATTATCTTGCAGGCAAGTAGCTATCTCCACCCTTCCAGGGGCAAGGCTCCTCCGACCTTCAGTTGCTCAGGCTCTCCTCTCGGGGAGATCACGTCCACTTCCTATAGCTCCTCATCAGCTTGCAGGCCCTCCTCCTACTCCATAATCCTCTCCAACCTTTCCACATCACCCATCCAACTGATGGTGCTAACAGCATTCAGGTAACACTCCCTAGAGGCCTTCAGATCTCCCCTGATCCGGACTTGGACGTCATCCCGGCTGTACTTCAGGAACTGATGGTACGACGACGGGACGACCTTGAAATAGTTGATAAGGGGTCGCCCGAAGATGGCATTGTAACCACTGGGTGCGTCGACGATGACAAAACGACATCGGATTGAAGTACCCCCGAGAGTGACCAGCAGCTCCACTCCCCTTTCAACCTCTTTCTTCTCTCCCGAGAAGCCAAAGAGAGGTTCATCCGTATCCTGGACCCTGGACACTTCCACCTGAAGCCCGACGAAGGTTCTCTTGAAGATAACATTCATGGAGCTCCCGTTTTCCGCGAGGATCCGGTCAACGGTGAAGTCTTCGATTGCAGCTTGTATCACCAGTGCGTCGTGGAAGGGATTCTCATTCCATAGCATATCCTCCTCTGAGAAGGTTATCTCATTCAGTATCGGAGGAGCCTGCAACGTCGAGGCAACGCTCCTCTTGTAGATCTGGTGGAGACTACCCTTGCGGGAAGCTCCAAGCCCGGCACCTCCATTGATCACCCCGACGTGTCCGCCTCCCGGACCAGGAATAACATTCCCTCGACCTCCCTGGCCAACCCTATCCTCATTCCTCCTCCTCAACGGATCTTGGAATGCTACTTGCCCGACTGAGGCCTCCTGCCTCGGTTGCTCTCTCTCCGCCTCCGTCGCTTCCAGCCTCCTCCTTGCTTCCCAAAACTCTGGGCAAGCCAAGGTCTCATGCCCCTCTACCCGATGGATATCGCAGTAGAGGGGAATCGCCGCCTCCTGCTGTCTCTACCGGCGCTCCTCCTTTCACCGACGCTTATTTGCCTGTCGCGCGACAACCATCGTCTCCCTTCTTCCTCCTCCCCGATCCCTCGGGTTGTTATTCCTCCTCTCCTCCTGCCGGATTGGTCGCCTCCACTGAGGAAGATCCCTCGGGTATTGGAATCTTCTTTCCTCCCTTCTTCCTTCTGGAGCCTCGGCGGGCCTCCTTTCTTCTTGCCTTCGAGGCCTCTCTTGCCTCCTCTCCCCCACCCTCCTGGGCTCTTCTCTTCTCTTCCTATCTTCTTCTTCCTTCCTCTTTGGCTCCTCCCGCCTCCTATCATTGTGCCTCTCCGGCCGCCTCTCCTTCTCCAGTAATCTTCCCTTATTCTCCCCCAACGGCTTATCCCCATCCAGTCTTGCCAAGAACTCCTTATTCCTCTCCTTCCCCTAAACAAATACGTTTGCCCTCTCCACCATCTCCTCAAACGATTTGGGCGGCCTATGCCCCAACTCCATGTTGAACAGCCCCTGCTTCAGGCCGAACTTGAGGGCTACCATCAAGGTGAACCCGTCTACTTCCTCCACCTCCAGGACCTCCTCCTGGAACATATCGATGTAGTGACCCAAACTTTCGTGCTGCCCCTGCACGGTCTTAAAGAGGGCAGTTGCTTCCTTCTTCCACTTCTTGGACGTCACGAACCTTGCCACAAGGCCCTAACGGAGATCGGAGAAGCAGTAGATGGATCATGCTGGCATCTGGTGGAACCAGTCTCTCGCACTACCCTTGAAGGTGATGGAGAAGAACCGACACTTGAAGGCGTCAGACATATTGCGGATGGAGACCACGTCCTCAAACCACTGAAGATGCCTTACCGGGTCATCTTTACCGGAGTAGTAGGTGAGGGCGGGTTCTCTGAAATTGTCGGGGACGGGGGCCACAAGGATCTCGTCGCAGATGAGGCTCCTCCCTTCCTGGCGGCGGCGAGTATCCTCTTCTCTCGAGTAATCATACTCGCTCCATTAGTGAGTATCCCTATACCTCGCTGATAGTTCAGGATCTCGGAACCTGATGCCCTGGCTGCTCGCCGGGTGCTGACGCGACGGAATCGGTTGCTCTTCACTCGCCCAAGCGGGCTCCTTTCCTACTCATCGGGTCGAGACTTCCTCGCCCGGTGGTGTCAGACGACGGGGAGAAGTCGCCGTGACCTCAGGGGGGTTGGAGAACCAAATGAGTATTGCCTTCTTCATCCTCTTTGCAAACTCCTCAAAAGCAGCTACTGTCACGAACCCACCACCTCGCTCCGAGGTTCCAGCTCCTGCTGAGTTGTCCGCCAACTCGCCCTGATCGCCACTATTGGCCATCTTTCTCAACCACCAAACTTTCCTCCTCGGCCGCTATCCACGCTCACCGCACCAAGTGTTGAAGCCGAGAAAAATTCCCTACATCAGAATCGGACTAGGCGGCCTAAGGCTACTGGTCAAGTAGTGCCCACGGAAGCGAGAATAGAAATAAGCTTTAGGAACAAGACCCTAGGTTGTTGTGGCAGGAAGGTCCCACCACGTACCCGGCTGCTTAGAAGAAACAGTCCCTCCACAACCAGAATCGTCGAGCTAGGTACAAGGGAGACGATCTAACAACGAGGTAGCGGGTCGTGACTTGTTCTCTGAGGAAAAGGAATCCAAAGAGCTCGCGAGTATCTATCCGAGATTTCTGATCCCCCTCCCTCATACCCATGGGGTCCTATTTATAGAGAAATCCAAAGGGGGGTCACTACTTATACCCCCACCCCGGCGACTAGGAGACTTCCTAGGGAGCTTGCGTGGGTTGGGTGAGTATCTCGCCCTAGTCGCCTATTGGGGAGTATGCGAGGGGAGCTCGCCATACTCGCCCAGGTCTTCCACAGGCTCGCGGCTTGATGTTGACTTTTGTCTTGACTGATTGACTTTGACTCCCGCTGAGTTGGCTGCGGTAGGACCCATCCTCGTCGAATATGGGTTGTACAGACACTATATATGTTCTGGAATGAATTCAAATCGAGAATACCTACCGACGATCCGGTGAGGGGATGCAGGCCAGTAAATAGAGCAAACATACGTCCATGCTCGATGCTGATATCCAAGAGAAGACAATGAATAAATAGATCAGGGTATCCAAAACTATTAGGAATATTCAATTGAAAATACTAAAATGTCAAATGTGGAAGAAAGTACACCTATAGATCATGATATAGTATGGTAGTTTCACAGCTCATATTTTTTTCAACCTGGCACAAATCCATACGGTATCAAGAGTACTCTTGTATTACTTTTAAAAGTGAAATAAAACGTTATTATTGCTTTATTTTGATCCTCCTCAGTTTGATATTTCTTTGATAAACACCATTGGTATCAGAGTTTCCGGTGCTCTTCGTATTCACATCATTGGAGGATGGACACTCTTTTATATGTTGGATAAAATACTAATCCAAAACATATTTCTAAAACATATTTCATGTAAATGTGTTGGGTAATGCGAAATGAGATCTCCGCCATTTGAAATGCAAAAGTCTACATTGAAAATGTATAATGTATTCATTATTAGTAGAGAAATAATTATAATTGATGACCCAAAAAGAAATAGACCCTCTTACTTGCCCATATCCAATATATTAAATTTCGAGAATAATCATTCAAAGATTTCAAAAGAACCTGCCTTCACATCAAGAAAATGTTCAAATTCAATAACATATGGATGAGATCTCCGCCATTTGAAGTGCAAAAGCCTACATTGAAAAAGTATAATGTATTCATTGTTAGTGGAGAAATAATTATAATAGATTACCCAAAAAGAAATAGACCCTCGTACTTGCCCGTATCCAATATATTAAATTTCGAGAACAATCATTCAACATACCTTTTTTTATAAATTCAGAGTTTTAAAGCTCCAAGATTTCAAAAGAACCTGCCTCCACATCGGAAAAATGTTCATACTCAATGGATGAGATCTCTGTCATTTGAAGTACAAAAGCCTACATTGAAAAAGTATAATGTATTCATTGTTAGTGGAGAAATATTTATAATAGATGACCCAAAAAGAAACAGACACTCGCACTTACCTGTATCCAATATATTAAATTTCGAGAACAATCCTTCAACATACCTTTTTTAATAATTCAGAGTTTTAAAGCTTCAAGATTTCAAAAGAACCTGCCTCCATATCAGAAAAATATTCATATTCAATAACATATGGATGAGATCTCCACCATTTGAAGTGCAAAAGCCTACATTGAAAAAGTATAATGTATTCATTGTTAGTGGAGAAATAATTATAATAGATGACCCAAAAAGAAACGGACCCTCGTACTTGCCTGTATCCAATATATTAAATTTCTCAAACAATCCTTCAACATACCTTTTTTATTAATTCAGAGTTTTAAAGTTCCAAGATTTCAAAAGAACGTACCTCCACATCAGAAAAATGTTCATATTCAAGAACATATGGAAAAGGTAATCCAGGAGATGACTCAACAAGTAATGATTGCAGTTGACACATTGAATTTTGGACAAGACGTAGGTCTTCATTTTCTTATTACTGACGAAGTTGTAGTGAATGCAATTAAAGCTATTTACGTTTGATCTGATTGTGAAAAAAAGATAGGATAATAATAGCTGAAATATTCATAATACAAAAGTATAAGTGAAAATGAATGGAAAATAGGTATATGGCGTATACCTGGACAGTGGCTTTGTACAGTAACTCTTTGAAGACAACATTTTTTTGTATAAGTACCATGATGTCTACCAACAGTACCACCTTTTACCAAAACTTTGGTAGTTGATGCAGTTACACCTCTCGAGAAAGCAACATAAAGTTAACCATGAGTAAAAACAGGAGAAGGCAGGTAGATGCCAACTTGTTTGATTGTTTGTCCTTGGGATTTGTTTATAGTGAGCGCAAAGCTTAAATGAACTGGAAATTGCTTCCGAGTTAGTTCAAATGGCATCGTTGAATCACCAGCATTTTTGAGTGGTATGCGGGGAAGTAAAATTGATGTGCCTTTATGTTGTCCCGTAAGTATTTCTACTTCAATAACATTTT
Source organism: Platanthera zijinensis (assembly GCA_039513925.1). Classification (NCBI taxonomy): domain Eukaryota; kingdom Viridiplantae; phylum Streptophyta; class Magnoliopsida; order Asparagales; family Orchidaceae; genus Platanthera; species Platanthera zijinensis. The sequence continues at coordinate 105,366,932 of CM077088.1, forward strand.
GTGAAAATTGACGACAGAGGAGGCGAGATCCATTGCAAAGGCCGATTCGAGGATTTGAATTCCGCAGAAGCATGATAGGGGCGCCTTTTTTCAAAGATAGTTTGTGTAACGCCCCGAAACTCAAAAGAGGGATGGGTTACGTTTTAAGCCAAGTCTGGGTTTTGGAGCAGGTGACACGGGCGTGTCACGGGCGTGACACGGGCGTACCACGGGCGTGTTCGGCCACGGGTCATGTGGTTGACGTTTTGACGATCGGCGATCGTCGAGTTGAGGCACACGGTCTGGGACACGGGCGTGTCCCAGGGCGTGTCACGCTAGGGAGTTTTCTGAGTCATGCACACGGGCCATGATACGGGCACAGACACGGGCGTGTCACATGTGACACGGGCGTGTCGGGTGCCGTGTCGCAGACCGTGTCCTTCTCGGGAAAAGAGTGTTGGTCGTTGCACACGGGGCGTGACACGGGTCGTGACACGGTCGTGTCGCATGCGACATGGGCGTGTCGGAGGCCGTGTCGAATGCCGTGTGCTGGTTATCGCGTCGTTCGAGACGGAGAATGGGTGACACGGCCAATCACATGGCCGTGTTGCAACCCCTGTTCAGCCCAGATTTTGTAATTTTAGGCTGAATCGTGGTTGTTCGTTTCCTTGGCTTTGGATTTGATGGCTGAGGGTTAGTGCTGGCGGTTTAAACCCGAAGTTAGGGTTTGAAATCCCTCATTTCATCCAAGTGCTTCTCTTTCTAAAGTGTAGAGAGAGGGGAGAGCAAGGTGGAGGAGGAGACCAAGATCCGGCCACCGGTGGAGCGTCGGAGCTCCGAATCGCGACCCGAGTCCAGATCCGCGAAGGCGACGCCGTTGCGGTGCTTTCCAACTGCGTAGATTTTTCATGGCGCCGCGGAAGAACGCAAGAGTAACGATTCTCATCCTAGGGCATGTGAAGCCCTCTTTTCCTTTGCATAGGAAGCCCTCTCTCGCGAGTGAGCGAAGAGTTGGAGCGTTCCTTGGGATAGATATGTAAAGTACCCCTTGTATAGAGTCCGTATGCGAAAACGAGCATAGGCATTGTGTGTGAAGCCTATCCGGACAAGTTGATCCGGATCGGTGATGTTGCATTGCATATGAACCGGGGAAGACTCCGGATGTTTGGGCGTTTTTCGGGTTTTCTACGTGGTAGATTGCAGCAGGGAGCCTTGGAGATTAACTCCAAGGCGCACCCGAAAAACTGGGCAAAAGCGGGTTTTGCCAACACGATGGCCGGGGAGCCAACGTGAACATAACCGGGTTATGTGATTGTTGTGGAGGAAATGGGACTCGGTGAGTCTTGACCTGCGTATATGGCTTAAATTGTCGTTGCGGAATGAGCACGGGTCAGGCATAACCGTACCCGATCTATGTCGTTCGGTGGGACCGTTGGCATGGATGAGAGTCTTTGGCGGTCTATGGCTTAAATTGTCGTGACCAAGGCCAGGAAGACAAATTGCTTATATGATTGGCCGTCCAAGGGGCGGTGGTGGAACGGGAACATCTATGGCTTAAATTGACGTGACGTTAACCGGTTCGCCGTGAATGTGCCCTATATGCATGAGGTGTGTGGTCGTGCGAGCCTACGCCTGTGATGAAGTGTGTTTACACTATTATGATGCTATACTAATAAAGTGCAGGAAAAGAGAATCGCCGCCCAGATTTTTGGGGCGGGATCATTATAATTTGGTCAGCATTGCTGACCGTTATTCTGTTTACCACCGGGTGGTGGATTGTGTCTTGCAGGTGTTGCGGAGCCGAGCGGGAAATAGCGGGCTAAAGCCCATGTTGCGGTGCTGGCCCTCGAAGGCCTAACCTTTTTATGTTTTCCGTTTATCTCATGTATGGCCGGCCTGCGAGCCGAAGTATGAAAGTCACTCTTGTTTGAGGAAACTATTGTAAGGCCATAAGGCCAGTACTTTTGTATTAATCATTCCTATTTTCTTTGAGTAGTGGACATTCGTGCTTGACAGGGTTCTTATTTTGTGCAACTTAATAAATTGCTTCCGCTAGAATGACTCTGTGTAGGACGTTTGTGATTGGTTGTATGGTTTCAATGCGTAACCAACCGGTCTGTCCGTAGTATATGGCGTCGGGCCCCGGCCGAACCTACTGCTATATGCTATGACGGATAGGGGTGTTACAAATTGGTATCAGACTACTGGTTTCGGTCAAACTTAAATGAATTCATGGGCGAATTCACTTTAAGGGGTGGTGAGCACATGTGTGTGCGTCATCGTTATAACATGAAAAGAACCCATGAATGTCCACTTAGGAATGAAAATACACGTGTTTGAGGAACCTGCGTGTTCCTATAATTGCTGTTTGCAATATTGTTTGGTCACTTATCGGTGTTTTGCACGTTTATAGGTGAGCAGAAGTGGTGCTGGACCGTCGGAACGGCCAGGTTTCGAGGCAAGCAGCGCACCAAGTGATGCGCCTGCAACACCTCCGTCTGCCGAGACCATTAGATTGGTGGCAGAAGCTGTCTTTGCTATGATCAACGCACAACCTACAAGGCAGGTGCAGCAGCCTGCTCCTGCGGTGGAGCAACTGTCGCTCCAAGCGGCGGATCCTAGAAGGGTTGAACAGGTGGCGGTGGAGCCGGAGTTGCCTCAGAGAGCAACTGAGAGACAGCTTAAGCATGTGATGGGATTCCATCCACCGGTGTTCTCGGGAACGGGAACCCCGACCCAGGCCGAAGATTGGCACTCAAGAGTCAATAGGGTGATGACAGCAACAGAAACGGAAGAGTGGCAGAAGACCACGATAGCAATGTTCCTATTGGACGGGGATGCGAGATTATGGTGGGAAGGCTTAGAGCTACACCAGTTGAGGGGAAGGCCATTGGCCGAAGTACCTATGGAGGAGTTTTCGAGATTGTTCATGGCTCGATACCTCCCCTCAGCGCAGAGGATTGCATTGGAGAACGAGTTCCAAAAGTTGGTGCAAGGAGATAGCACTGTAGACGAGTACCTCCACGAGTTTACTCGATTGGGGAGATATGCTAGCACTACCTTTGCCGACGAGGAGAGAAAGACTAACCACTTCTTTGAAGGGTTAAGAGATGAGCTGAGGTTGCTACTGTCGGGGCCCATGGCGCAGGGTTTCATGACCCTGGTCACCTCGGCCCGGTCCTTGGAGAAGGACATGAGAAATGTGCAAGCTAAGAAGGAATTTGGTGGGAATAAATCGGAGTTCAAGGTGCCGACTACGTTGAAGTCAGGCTACCGCAGATTCTACAAGAAGGCTAGGACGTCAGGTCCAGCTTCTTCTGCAGGTGCCTCGGGGGCAACTACCAATCGAACCCCAGGCACTGTTTTCACGTGTGGAAAGACAGGGCACTTTGCCCGCGATTGCTGGAGCAGACGCCCAAAGTCCGAGAGAAAATAAGGAGCTACTTACGAAGAGAAGGGCAAGGCGGTGGAGTCAACCGCGTCCCATTATGCTCCGACTCAACCTAGAGTGTACAACTTGGGCCAGCAGGAGACCATTAAACAAGCTGACGTGGTGACAGGTACGAGTTAATTTATAGCAAGTTAACTTTAAATACTGTTCTCTATTGCTTGTTAGCCTAATATGGTTTGCATAGGCTTTGTTTTGATTAGCGATAGTCCGACACGAGCACTGTTCGATACGGGAGCTTCACACTCCTTCTTGTCCGAAAATTTTATATCGCGCATCGGAGTCCCTTCTTCGATGGCGAAGTACAAGTTGGATGTGCTGCTACTGAATGGGTGCTCGATGCGTGCGGACAGAGTGTGCGCCGTAAAGGTTCATATAGGGAGCCAAGAGTTCGACTTGCTAGTGTCATTGCTGCTGCTAGTAGAGTTCGACGTTATCTTTGGGATGGATTGGCTTTCAGAGCATAAGGCTTTGATTGATTGAAATAGTAAGGAGGTCAAGCTGGGTGTTGGACGGGAGACAACATTCACGGGACTGAAGGGGTCGAGCGGGACGCTGATGTCTGCTCTTCAGGTGATAAAGGCAGTTCGTACTGGCGCAGAGCTGTTCTTCACAATAGTGGGGGCTGTAGAGCAAAAGTCCGCGTTGGATAGTATCCCCGTGGTTTTTGAATACCCCGATGTGTTCCCGGATAGTCTTCCCGGAGCCCCACCGCAGCGAGAGATTGATTTCACTATCGAGCTTGTGCCAGGTGCCAAACCTGTGTCACGTGCTCCTTATAGGCTGGTGCCGAAGGAAATGGCAGAGTTGAAAGTTCAGCTAGAGGAGCTAATGGAGCAAGGTTATGTGCATCCAAGCTCGTCGCCTTGGAGCGCACCGGTCCTCTTCGTTAAGAAGAAGGACGGGAGTATGCGGCTGTGTATCGACTACAGAGAGTTGAATAAGCTGACGGAGAAGAACAAGTACCCGATCCCGAGGATTGATGATCTCTTCGATCAGTTAGTCGGATCGTCGGTATATTCTAAGTTGGACTTGAAGTCGGGGTATTATCAGTTGAGGATCAGGGAGTGTGATATCCCGAAGACGGCGTTCAGCACAAGGTATGGGCATTTCGAGTTCACGGTCATGCCGTTTGGACTGACGAATGCGCCATCAGTGTTTATGGACTTGATGAATAGGACGTTCCGAGATTTCCTAGACCACTTTGTGATCGTATTTATTGACGATATATTGGTGTACTCGCAGTGCAAAAAAGATCACTTCAAGCACTTGCATCTGGTGTTGGAGACTCTGAGAAGGAATGAACTGTATGCGAAATTCTCCAAGTGTGAGTTCTGGCTACCCTCAGTAGCATTCCTTGGTCACATTGTCAGTGGGGAAGGTATAGCGGTGGATCCGGCGAAGATCATTGCGATACGGGAGTGGCCTGCGTTGTCTTTTGTCGCGGAAGTCCGTAGTTTTCTCGGGCTTGCCAGATATTACAGGCGCTTCGTAGAGAACTTCTCACAGATAGCGCTACCTCTCACGAAGTTGACAAGGAAAGATCAGAGATTCTTGTGGACGAAGGAGTGCGTGCAAGATTTTGAGGAGCTGAAGAGACGGTTGACCACGGCGCCAGTGCTTTGCTCGCCAAGTGGGACCGAGGGCTTCGAGGTTTATAGTGACGCCTCGGGTAGTGGTTTGGGCTGCGTGCTGTTGCAGCATGGGAGCATGATAGCTTATGGATCGCGTCAGCTAAAAGTGCATGAAAGGAACTATCCGGTCCACGACTTGGAGTTGGAGGCCGTAATATTTGCACTTAAGCTGTGGAGGCACTACCTATACGGCGTAAGGGTCGATATTTACACCGATCACAAGAGCCTGAAGTACTTATTGGATCAGAAGGATCTTAACATGAGGCAGAGGAGGTGGATGGAGTTCCTGGGGGACTACACCTTCAAGATTCATTATATACCCAGGAAGGGCAATGCGGTTGCTGATGCGTTGAGTTGCAGGGCTCCCGCCCAAGCCAACTTATTGTCGGTTCATGATGAGAGGCTAGTACGGGAGTTGGAGGCGTTGGAGATCTGTTGCGTGGACAAGCAGTCAAGCGCCAAGGCTTTGTTGAACTGGACGGAGGTTCAGTATGACCTGGCTGACCGTGTTCGGCAGGCATTGGAGTTAGATGACTCCATGAAGGAGCTTATGGAGGCAGCGTTGGATGGGTCAAATTCCCAATTTTCTGTCGTGGATGGGTTGCTAAGGAAGGATCATCGGTTGTGCGTCCCAAGCGGGGGTAACCTACGGGTGGAGTTGATGTACGAGGCTCATCATACCAAGTACTCAATACACCTAGGGAGCACAAAGATGTACCGTGACCTCAAGAAGCTGTTTTGGTGGCCGGGGCTCAAGAAAGACGTAGCGTTGTTTATGGCTAAGTGCCAAACGTGCGCCTTAGTGAAGGCGGAGTGCCAAAAGCCGAGAGGATTCTTGAAGTCCTTGCCTATACCGGAGTGGAAGTTCGACGACATATCGATGGACTTTGTGCATGGTTTGCCAAGGTCGCAGAAGGGGAACGACGCCATCTGGTTGATCGTAGACCGGTTAACTAAAGTGTCGCACTTTATTCCGCATAGGAAGGATGACTCGGTGGAGAAGTTGGCGAAGCTATATGTGGATAATATAGTTAGACTGCGCGGTGTGCCCCGTAGTATTATGAGTGATCGCGATGGCGTTTCACGTCCAATGATTGGAGGTTGGTGCAGCAGATGCTGGGGACAAAGTTGAAGTTCAGCACAGCCTTCCATCCACAGACGGATGGACAGACCGAGAGAGTAAATAGAACGATGGATGACATGCTACGCATGTGTGTTCTAGACTTCGGGAAGCATTGGGAGGACCACCTGTATTTTGTGGAGTTCGCGTACAACAACAGCTACCAGGCGAGTATCCAAATGGCGCCCTTTGAGGCCCTGTATGGTAGAAAGTGTCGCACGCCGTTATTGTGGTTGGAAACGGGCGAGGCAAGGTTGTACAAGAAGCAGGAAGTTGAGAGTGCTACCTCGTTGGTGCGGATCATTCGGGAGAACTTATTGATCGCTCAGGACAGGCAGGCAAAGTATTACAATGCCAAGCATCGGAACGTGGAGTTCGCGGTAGGCGATTGGGTATACTTGAAAGTGAAGCCGTTCAAGGGTGTTTCGCGGGTGAGACGCTTGAAGAAGCTGAGCCCAAGATACCTTGGACCCTTTGAGGTTCTGGAGCGGGTCGGCGAAGCGGCATACTGTTTGAGGCTATAGGAGGAGTTAACTGGACTACACGATGTGTTCAACATTTCCGTATTGCGGAAGGCGGTGCAGGAGCCTTCGCTAGTGATCACAGTTGATCAAGTGTCGGTGGACGAAGGGTTGACGACAAGGGTCAAGCCCGTTTGTATCGAAGACTTCGAGGTGAAGAGACTCCGTAACAAGGAGATCCGGATGGTTAAGGTCCGGTGGGATAATTGCGGTCGGGAGGAGCTCTCTTGGGAACGGGAGCAAACTATGTTGGAGGAGTACCCGGAGTTATTCCGCTCAGGTACCGTTAAAAGCTTTCAGTTCCTATTGTTTTCCTTTAGTAAATTTCGTGGGCGAAATTATTTTAAGGGGGAGAGAGTTGTAACGCCCCGAAACTCAAAAGAGGGACGGGTGATGTTTTAAGCCAAGTCTGGGTTTTGGAGCAGGTGACACGGGCATGACACGGGCGTGCCAAGGGCGTGTTCGGCCACGGGTCATGTGGGCGTGTTCGGCCACGGGTCATGTGGTCGACGTTTTGACGATCGGCGATCGTCGAGTTGAGGCACACGGCCTGGGACACGGGAGTGTCCCAGGGCGTGTCACGTTAAGAAGTTTTCTGAGTCATGCACACAGGCCACGACACGGGCACAGACACGGGCGTGTGACATGTGACACGGGCATGCCGGGTACCGTGTCGCAGGATGTGTCCTTCTCAGGAAAAGAGTGTTGGTCGTTGCACACGGGGCGTGACACGGGTCGTGACACGACCGTATCGCATGCGACATAGGCGTGCCGGAGGCCGTGTCGAATGCCGTGTGCTGGTTATCGCGTCGGTCGAGACGGCGAATGGGTGACACGGCCATGCACACGGCCGTGTTGCAACCCGTGTTCGGCCAAGATTTTGTAATTTTAGGCCGAATCGTGGCCGTTCGTTTCCTTGGCTTTGGATCCGACGGCTGAGGGTTAGTGCTGGCGGTTTAAACCCGAAGTTAGGGTTTGAAATCCCTCATTTCATCCAAGTGCTTCTCTTTCTAAAGTGTAGAGAGAGGGGAGAGCAAGGTGGAGGAGTAGACCAAGATCCGGCCACCGGTGGAGCGTTGGAGCTCTTAATCGCGATCCGAGTCCAGATCCGCGAAGGCGACGTCGTTGCGGTGCTTTCCAACCGCGTAGATTTTTCATGGCGACGCGGAAGAACGCAAGAGTAACAATTCTCATCCTAGGGCATATGAAGCCCTCTTTTCCTTTGCATAGGAAGCCCTCTCTCGCGAGTGAGCGAAGAGTTGGAGCGTTCCTTGGGGTAGATATGTAAAGTCCCCCTTGTATAGAGTCTGTTGGGAATTGTCTTCACAATACCCCAGATTTGTGGGAAGTCAGACCTGAAACTAAGATGAATTAAGTTTTATTTGATGTTGTGTTTAAGTTGTGCATGCAGGACTCTATTGCCAAGTGTAAACCAATGTCAGTCTATAGTGGGTCATCAAACACAGGACCATACAATGTAATTTCTCATTGTGTGATCCAAGGTGTTGACTCATGTATAGCCTCTCTATTGGGGTACACTTTGTTTCCATGCACTTGGACTACTGAACTCTGGAGTATTGAAGACTTTCTCAGAAGAATTTTTTCTAAGTCCACATACTCGAGTAGTATCTTCTATATACTCGAGTAAGTGACTTAGTACTCGAGTAGATTGGATTACATACTCGAGTAGTTCTCAAGTTACTCGAGTAAGTGTCCTGATCGTACTCGAGTTGATCTGGACTTCTCATCTCAGAAAGTTTCTAAGTCCATATACTCGAGTAAATCCATTCATATACTCGAGTACCTCTTTTCCTTACTCGAGTAGGTGTTTGTGTACTCGAGTAGAGCCTTAGTCATACTCGAGTAGTCTCTTAGTTATACTCGAGTAGGGCTAACTTGTAACACCTCTACCCGTCAAGAAGAATATAATAGAGGGTCCGGCCGGGGTCCCACACCATATTCCACAAACAGGCGAAGACGCTACGAAATAATATCATAACCACGCATCCTAACACAGAGCATTCTAGCGGAAGCTTCACGGTTGAATTATTGAACTCAAGGTAAAGAACATTGTCCACTAACATAGGAATGTATATATACATCAAAAGAGTCTGGCCTTAAGGCCTTACAGCAGTTTCTCTTAACAAGAGTGTGGATTACAGACATCGGCACGCAGGCCGGCCACACATGAACAAAAGAAACAAAACAATGCCTTCGAGGGCAGCAACGCAGCTTTGGGCTTCAGCCCGCTAAGTCCCGCTCGGGCCAGCACCTCCAGTACCTGTAACAACCAATCCACCAAGCGGTGGCAAAACAGGGCAATGGTCAGCATTCAGCTGACCAATTATAACGACCCTGCCCCTAGCACGGGGCAGCGGAATTCCATCCCTGCATAGCAATCATCCAACACGATATGTAGCAATTCAAGCAAGACATGCACAACCGCACAGTCACATATCACAAACGCCGGCACGACGGCCCGACGCTCCGTGCACTCAGGGCACATTATCCGTGTTCCGTATTTCCACGGCCACACCACCGTTCAGAGGTCCCAGACATAACGGTTCCTTATGAGCATTCTAGTCTGATCGGCTCACAGGCCGTCGACTCTCGCTATGTGATCCTAATAGGGTCTTAAGCACCCAAGGTTAGACAACCATAATGCGGGTACAGATCCACCTTTCCCGTTGCTCACATCGTCAGACTCACGCCTGGACTGACGCGGGTACAGTTTCACCTTGCCCGTTCCACGTTTCCTAGTTGCAGCCCCACGACTCAACCTCATACAACGTAGCAACTCACGGCTACAAGAGAGTCCAACTCTCATAATTCCTGGACTTCCTCCAGTACTTTACCCATCATGCCTACAAGCAAGAAATTACGGAGTCTTCTCCGATATGCAAACAAGCATCACCAATCCAGACAATGTCCAGATGGGCTTCACACAGCATGCCTAGATCCGTACTCCAATTCCGGACTCTAACAAGGGGGACTTCACATATCTACCCCAAGGGACGCCACAACCCACCGCACACTCGCGGGGAAGGGTTTTCCCTATGCAATGCAGGAATTAAGGACTTCACATGTCCAAGCAGGAAATCGTTACCCTAGGAGTTCGCTTCGGAGCCATGGAGAGAAATTTGAGACGGATGAAAGCCTTCGCAGCAGCGTTGCCTTCGCAGATCCGAACTCGGCTCGCGATTTGGACCACCGTAGCTCCACCGGCAGCCGGACTCCACTTCTTCTTCCTCCTTGCTCTCACCTCTCTCTTAAATTTTAGAAAGAGAAGATGAAATGAAGAATGAGCTTTTCTTCCTCCTTTTCCGGCCTTATCAGACCAGAAATGATCTCCAGCCACAGGATTCTATTTAAAGAAAATGAAGGGCCAAGATCTGCCTGAAAATCCTTTTTCTTTTGGCCTACACGGCCTGTGACACGCCCGTGTCACAGGCCGTGTACCCTTAAGCGGCACACGCGGCACTCGCACCGACTGAAATATTCGAGAACACGGGCATCGACACGCCCGTGTCGAACCTGACACGCCCGTGTCAGTGATGAGACACGCCCGTGTCCCCTACTACACGGTACTCACCGATCTCCAAAACCAGTACACGGGTAGGCACACGCCCGTGTCAAACCCAATACGGCCGTGTTCCATGCCGTGTTCACTGCCGTGTTCAAGGCCGTGTACTTCTCTGACTCAAACAGGCCATTTTCGAATTTAAATGAGTGACACGCCCTGGGACACGCCCGTGTCGGAGGCCGTGTCCCAGGCTCGACGATCGTCGATTATCAATCGTCGACTAACCTGAACACGCCCTGGGACACGCCCGTGTCCCAGGCCGTGTACCCCCGAAACGCCCTGGGACACGCCCGTGTCCCAGGCCGTGTCTAACAGCCTCCAACCCAAAACTGTTTGCAAACACATTTTGAGATTTTTGGGGTGTTACAATCCTCCCCCCTTAATAAAATTTCGTCCCGAAATTTGAAGACAATAGGGAGAAATTTGAAATTAACAAAACATTTATATGTTTCTATTACAAATGCAACGAGCGAACAAGTTATGAAAATAACTCGGGAAACTCGGCTCGCATGGTCTGCTCGCGCTCCCATGTTAGCTCTTCTCGGCCACAATTGTCCCACCGGACTTTGACCATCCCGATCACCTTGTTCCGCAACTGTTTCTCGGCTCGATCCTCGATCCGTATAGGCTTCACCTTTGTCGTTAGCCCATACTCCACCGGCACTCGATCATTGCCAACTATATGAGCTGGATCCTTGACTGCTTTGCGTAACACCGAGATGTGAAACACGTCATGCAATCCACTCAATTCCGATGAAAGAGCTAGCCGATAGGTAGCTTCCCCAACACGCTCCACCACTTCAAACGGACCAAGGTATCGCGGACTTAGCTTTTTCAACCGCCGAATCCCACATACGCCTTTAAAGGGCTTAATCTTTAAATAGACCCAGTCACCCACCGCGAACTCCACATTCCGGTGCTTAGCATTGTAATACTTGGCCTGCAGATCTTGGGCTATTAGGAGCCTCTCTCGAATAGAGCGTATTGTTGAGGTAGCATCCTCGACTTCCTTTTTGCCTAAAAGTTTGGTCTCGCCAGTTTCTGCCCAAGCTAGCGGTGTACGACATTTACGCCCATACAGCGCTTCAAATGGGGCCATGCCTATACTCGCTTGATAACTATTATTATAGGCAAATTCCACCATAACAATATGCTCTTCCCACTTCTTACCGAAGTCCAGGGCGCACATACGGAGCATATCCTCCATCGTTCTGTTGGTTCGTTCAGTTTGGCCATCCGTTTGCGGGTGAAAGGCCGTACTGAATGCTAACTTCGTACCCAACATTTGATGAACTAATCTCCAATCCTTTGAGGTAAAGCGCCCATCTCGGTCACTTACGATGCTCCGGGGAACACCGTGCAATCGAACAATCTGTTCCACATAGAACTTTGCCAACGTTTCCACTGAATCGTCCCGCTTGTTTGGTATAAAGTGAGCCACCTTTGTCAACCGGTCTACAATCACCCAGATTGAGTCATGACCACGCTGAGATCTCGGCAATCCGTGCACGAAATCCATAGAAATATCCTCAAACTTCCATTGCGGAACCGACAACGACTTCAGGAAACCACTCGGCCGTTGACATTCTGCCTTTACCAAAGCACAAGTACGACATTTAGCCACATACGCGGCTACGTCCTTCTTTAAACCAGGCCACCAGAACAGTTTCTTCATGTCCTTGTACATTTTTGTGCTCCCAGGGTGAATTGAATACTTTGAAAAGTGCGCTTCATATAACAATTCTTCCCGCAATTTACCCGCACTAGGGACGCACAATCGGCCATCCTTTCGTAACAGCCCATCATCCCAGGAGAATTGATCACCAGACCCTTCCTTTGCATAGCGTTGGAGACTTTCATCCAACTCTGTTGCCCGCCGAACCCTGTCAGCAAGGTCATATTGAACCTCCAACCAGTTCACGCATGCAACAGTCGAAGAATCTCTTTCCACACAAGATATCTCCAAAGCTTCCAACTCCTGGATTAACCGCTCATCATGCATCCGCAACCAATTTGCCTGCACCGGAGCCCGACGACTCAAGGCATCAGCGACCACATTTCCCTTTCCGGGAACATAGTGAATGTCGAAAGTATAATCCCCAAGGAATTCCATCCACCTCCTTTGTCGCATATTCAACTCCTTTTGATCGAGCAGATACTTTAAGCTTTTATGATCTGTATAAATATTCACTTTCACGCCATAAAGATAATGCCGCCACAACTTTAGCGCAAAAATCACCGCCGCCAACTCTAAATCATGGACGGGGTAATTACGCTCATGCACTTTCAATTGACGTGAACCATAAGCGATCACCTTGCCAAACTGCAGGAGAACGCAGCCTAAGCCGCTTCCTGACGCATCGCTGTATATTTCAAATCCATCTGTACCACATGGCAACGTCAAAACAGGCGCCGTGGTCAAACGACTTTTCAGCTCCTCAAAAGCTCGTGCGCACTCTGGCGTCCAAACGAACTTCTGATCCTTTCTCGTCAACGTAGTCAGAGGCAAAGCAATCCGGGAGAAGTTCTCCACGAACCGTCTATAGTAGCCCGCCAGTCCAAGGAAACTCCTGACTTCGGCCACCGAAGACAACACTGGCCAATCACGAATGGCACTTATCTTTGCCGGATCCACCGCTATGCCCTCTCCACTTACCACATGGCCTAGAAAAGCCACCGACGAGAGCCAGAACTCACACTTAGAGTACTTGGCATACAGCTTATTCCTTCGCAAGGTATGCAATACTAATCGCAAGTGGTTTGCATGATCTTCCTCCGATTGTGAATATACAAGGATATCATCAATAAACACAATCACAAACAAATCCAGGTATTCGCGGAACGTTCGATGCATGAGATCCATGAAGACCGAAGGCGCATTACATAAGCCGAACGACATCACTGTAAACTCATAATGACCATAGCGTGTGCCAAACGCTGTCTTGGGAATGTCACCTTCCCTAATCCGCAACTGGTAATACCCGGACTTCAAATCCAACTTCGAATAGACGGTTGAGCCTGCTAGCTGATCGAACAAGTCATCGATCCGTGGAATTGGATACTTGTTTTTCTCCGTCAGCTTGTTTAGTTCGCGATAATCAATACATAGTCGCAAACCACCGTCTTTCTTTTTCACAAAAAGAACAGGCGCGCTCCAAGGTGACATACTTGGGCGTATGTATCCCTGCTCCAACAACTCTTGCAACTGAACTTTCAGTTCGGCCATTTCTTTTGGCGCTACCCGATACGGCGAACGGGCTAAGGGTTTCGCACCCGGCACCAGCTCGATAGCGAAGTCGATTTCCCTTTGGGGAGGTAACCCCGGAAGGTCCTTTGGAAACACATCCACATATTCCGACACAATCGGCACTTCACTCACACTGGCCTTCGGCGCCACCGCCTCTATGAGTGTGAAGAACAACTCCGCACCCTTTCGAACTGCCTTAACAACTTGGAGAGCGGATAACAACATCCCACTCATCCCTTGCATACCAATGAACTTGGTCTCTCGTTCGGTATTTTGCCCAAGTGTGACCTCTTTTGAAGTGCAATCTATACAGGCACGCTGCTCTGAAAGCCAGTCCATACCAAAGATTATATCAAACTCTTTAATCGGCAATACTAATGTTTCCACCTTGAACTCCCGACTTCCTATCTTGACCTCAAGACCGCAAGATCGATCCGCGCACATCAAACATCCGTTAGGCAACAACACCTTTACACTGTCTGTCGTGTTCCGGATCGGCACCCCAACACGAAAGACAAAGTACTCAGACAGAAACGAATGTGAAGCACCTGTGTCGAACAGTGCTCGCGCCGGATACTCTCGTATAAGGACAAACCCTATAACATTACAATTAAAACAAGCACAGCACATCATAACAAGAACATTAAAATCTACGCGCACCTATGACAACATCCGCCTGCTTAATGACCTCCTGTTGTCCAAGGTTGAAGACCCTGGGCTGCGCGTACGAGGCAGAAGACTCCACCACAGCCTTCCCCTTCTCCGCGTAAGACGCTCCCGTCTTCTTGTCACCCTTTGGAGGACCAAATCGACATTCACGTGCGAAGTGTCCAACCATCCCGCACGTAAAACAAGCACGAGATCCATACCCAGATGTATCCGTCACAGTCGCAGAAGGAGCTTGTCCAGAAGACTTCGACTTCTTGTTCCATCTCTTTCGGTAGCCAAACTTGTCCGGACGCGGCGGCTTAAACTCTGGCTTCACCACCGCCAAGTTTCCCTTTGCTTGCCCCCGTTTCATGTCCGTCTCCAAAGAACGAGCCGTACAGACTAAGGCTTGGAATCCCTGACTCACAGAACTCGAGAGCAAATACCTCAGCTCATCTCGCAGTCCAGCATAAAACCGACTGGTCTTACGCTCTTCTTCGGCGAAGATCGTGCCCGCATATCTTCCCAAACGGGTGAACTCATGCAGGTAGTCATCCACACTTCGATCTCCCTGCGCCAACCGTTGAAATTCCATTTCCATCGATATCCTTTGCTGCACCGGCAGATGTTGTGCTAAGAACAATCGAGAAAATTCGTCCATTGTAATCTCTGCCAATTGCCTACCAGCCAAGTGATGCATTTCAATCTCATCCTACCACAATCGCGCCTCTCCTTCCAGTAGGAAAGTGGCTAACATAACTTTCTGTTCCTCCTCAACCCTGATAGCCCTCATAATCCTCTTGATTCTTGCAAGCCAATCCTCTGCTTGGGCCGGTGTACCCGCCCCATGAAACTGCGGAGGGTTAAAGCTCAAGAATTGCTTCCATTATTGATCTGCTACCCGCGGATCAACTTCGGCTTCTACCGGTTCTTGCCGTACCCCAGCTTGCGTTGGCACCACTGCAGGACGTGCCTGCCCCGCTTGCTGAGCATTCATCACCGCAAGTACTGTTTCCGTGATGAGACGGACTGTTTCAGCGGATGGAGGAGTTGTGGGCACCTCGGCTGGTGCCGCACTCTCAACAGAACGTTGTGGTTCGGATTGACCCGCAACACTTTTGGTCACCTATATGTGTAAAATACACAGGTTAACTACCAATAAAACCGGCAACCATGCAAAAAGAATACACAAGTTCAACAACCAAGTGTATTTACATTCCTAAGTGGACAATCTTGAGTTCAAATTAAGTGTTATAACGACGGCACTGACACGTGCTCGCCACCTCTCAAAAGAATTCGTCCGCGAATTCGGAAGAGATCGACCAACAAGCTGATACCAAATTGTAACACCTCTACCCGTCAAGAAGAATATAATAGAGGGTCCGGCCGGGGCCCCACACCATATTCCACAAACAGGCGAAGACGCTACGAAATAATATCATAACCACGCATCCTAACACAGAGCATTCTAGCGGAAGCTTCACGGTTGAATTATTGAACTCAAGGTAAAGAACATTGTCCACTAACATAGGAATGTATATATACATCAAAAGAGTCTGGCCTTAAGGCCTTACAGCAGTTTCTCTTAACAAGAGTGTGGATTACAGACATCGGCACGCAGGCCGGCCACACATGAACAAAAGAAACAAAACAATGCCTTCGAGGGCAGCAACGCAGCTTTGGGCTTCAGCCCGCTAAGTCCCGCTTAAGCCAGCACCTCCAGTACCTGTAACAACCAATCCACCAAGCGGTGGCAAAACAGGGCAACGGTCAGCATTCAGCTGACCAATTATAACGACCCTGCCCCTGGCACGGGGCAGCGGAATTCCATCCCTGCATAGCAATCATCCAACACGATATGTGGCAATTCAAGCAAGACGTGCACAACCGCACAGTCACATATCACAAACGCCGGCACGACGGCCCGACGCTCCGTGCACTCAGGGCACATTATCCGTGTTCCGTATTTCCACGGCCACACCACCGTTCAGTGGTCCCAGACATAACGGTTCCTTATGAGCATTCTAGTCTGATCGGCTCACAGGCCGTCGACTCTCGCTATGTGATCCTAACAGGGTCTTAAGCACCCAAGGTTAGACAACCATAACGCGGGTACAGATCCACCTTTCCCGTTGCTCACATCGTCAGACTCACGCCTGGACTGACGCGGGTACAGTTTCACCTTGCCCGTTCCACGTTTCCTAGTTGCAGCCCCACGGCTCAACCTCATACAACGTAGCAACTCACGGCTACAAGAGAGTCCAACTCTCATAATTCCTGGACTTCCTCCAGTACTTTACCCATCATGCCTACAAGCAAGAAATTACGGAGTCTTCTCCGATATGCAAACAAGCATCACCAATCCAGACAATGTCCAGATGGGCTTCACACAGCATGCCTAGATCCGTACTCCAATTCCGGACTCTAACAAGGGGGACTTCACATATCTACCCCAAGGGACGCCACAACCCACCGCACACTCGCGGGGAAGGGTTTTTCTATGCAATGCAGGAATTAAGGACTTCACATGTCCAAGCAAGAAATCGTTACCCTAGGAGTTCGCTTCGGAGCCATGGAGAGAAATTTGAGACGGATGAAAGCCTTCGCAGCAGCGTTGCCTTCGCAGATCCGAACTCGGCTAGCGATTTGGACCACCGTAGCTCCACCGGCAGCCGGACTCCACTTCTTCTTCCTCCTTGCTCTCACCTCTCTCTTAAATTTTAGAAAGAGAAGATGAAATGAAGAATGAGCTTTTCTTCCTCCTTTTCCGGCCTTATCAGACCAGAAATGATCTCCAGCCACAGGATTCTATTTAAAGAAAATGAAGGGCCAAGATCTACCTGAAAATCCTTTTTCTTTTAGCCGACACGGCCTGTGACACGCCCGTGTCACAGGCCGTGTACCCTTAAGCGGCACACGCGGCACTCGCACCGACTGAAATATTCGAGAACACGGGCATCGACACGCCCGTGTCGAACCTGACACGCCTGTGTCAGTGATGAGACACGCCCGTGTCCCCTGCTACACGGTACTCACCGATCTCCAAAACCAGTACACGGGTAGGCACACGCCCGTGTCAAACCCAACACGGTCGTGTTCCATGCCGTGTTCACTGCTGTGTTCAAGGCCGTGTACTTCTCTGACTCAAACAGGCCATTTTCGAATTTAAATGAGTGACACGCCCTGGGACACGCCCGTGTCGGAGGCCGTGTCCCAGGCTCGACGATCGTCGACTATCAGTCGTCGACTAACCTGAACACGCCCTGGGACACGCCCGTGTCCTAGGCCGTGTACCCCCGACACACCCTGGGACACGCCCGTGTCCCAGGCCGTGTCTAACAGCCTCCAACCCAAAACTGTTTGCAAACACATTTTGAGATTTTTGGGGTGTTACAATCTCAGCTCAATTGGTGATGAAGGTTGAAAGAACTCCATAGTTAAGCGTGCTTGGGCGAGAGTAGTACTGGGATGGGTGACCTCCTGGGAAGTCCCCGTACGGCCCAACTTAACTGTCGAGTTCGCTCATCAAAGGGAGGCTGTGGCCACCAACAACCCGCCTGTGGAGGGAGAGGGGTTGGGGTGCTTGGGCTGCAGCCCGGTAGCGTCGCCTAGAGCGGAGCCGTGACGCTGTCACGTTGGATCGGCTAGGGGCGTTACATAACTGTTCAATCTAAATATTTCTAAGTCCACATACTTGAGTAACTTCGCTCATATACTCGAGTAAGTGGCTTAGCACTCGAGTAGATCCTTCTTATACTCGAGTAGACTGGCTTAGCACTCGAGTAGATTTCTCTTATACTCGAGTAGTTTGGATTAGTACTCGAGTAGATGTTTCTACTTACTCGAGTAATCTGTCTAGAGTAACTCGGGTAGTTCTTCCAAGGCACTCGAGTAGTCATTTCTATTACTCGAGTACATGTTTCTCTTATCTACTCGAGTAGCAAACCTTTATACTCGAGTATCTTATCTAACCCGAGTATGTCGGCTCAGAATTCCAGAAATCGTTAAGTCCAGAACTGACGGAGATTTGAAATTAACCTTTTTTTTTTCTGATTAGTCCACGTGTCAATCTTAATTACGATTATGACCGTTGGAGATAGACTACAAATAGGTCTTTTCAGATTTGACTAAATACGCGTTTACAGAGATTATCTTTTAAGAAAGAGAAAATCCTGAAAACCCTAATTTTCTAATCCGCCGCCATTACCGTTTTCGGAAGAAGCTCTGGATCGTCTTCTCTCAGCCGCAGCTATCGATCTCTGATTCTCTAGCGATCCAGACTCAAGAAGAATCATCCGATCTCTCCGTGCTTCATCGTCTCTGATTTACTTTCTTGATCGTGGTGATTCCAGATCTCAGAATCGTGGATCTCAGTCAAGTCTTCTTCAACTGTTTCTGTTCAAACCGAAAATCTCTCAAGAAGAAGATTACGTCAAAGATCCAGATCTGTGATATTCTTGTTGTAAATTTTATTCAAACAAATTTCATTGTAGGAGATCTTTCTCCGAGTGGTAGGAAGTTTTATCTTCCGAGTGTAGATCCGTTTGGGATCGAGTTTTGTAGGAACGTGGTTCCGAGGTGTAGGATTGTTTTTGCAATCCGAGATAGTGGAGTAGCCGAGTCTAGTGATTTGCTAGATCGGTGAGAAAAGTGGACGTACCCAAGATTGGGGAACCACTATAAATCTCTTGTTGTCTGTGTGATTGCATGATTACGGATCTGTGCTGTGTTATATTTTTTTATTCCGCATTTGACATGAAATTCACCTATTCACCCCACTCTAGGTGATTTAGGTTGACAACTTGATGCTCTCAATTGGTATCAGAGCCAGGTTGATCGTTAAAAGGTTAACACCTTGATCTAATCCTCACCAAGTTGTCTCAAGAGAAGTATCAAGCATGAGTAAGACCAAGGATTTTGCTAAGCTCCCTATCTGCACCAAGAATAATTTTCCTATGTGGAAGGAAAGAGTTAAGCTCTTCATGGAAGCAGTAGATCCCCGGATCTTCATGATTGTGGAAGAAGGTCCGCATGTTCCTATGACTGCATCAACAATAGACCCAACCAAAAAGTTTCCAAAGAAGTTGATGGACTTGGATAAGGACGAGATTGCACTTGTCTCCCTAGACAAGAAAGCTAAAAATATTATCGCAAGTGCAGTCGATGACTCAATGCTGCAGAATCTAATTCACTGCCAATCAGCTAAAGAGATGTGGCAGTCCCTAGTTACTTTAATGACAGGTACTGAAGAAGTGAGGGATGATCGGAGGTCCCTACTGAATCAGAAATATAAAGCCTTCCGACAAGGTCACAAGGAACCCATAGCTGACACATTTGAAAACTTCTTTAAGATAGTCAATGGACTGAGAGTGTATGGCCGAGTCTTTACCAATGGGGAGCTGAATGATAAGTTTCTGAGATCTCTCACCAAAGAATGGGACAATAAAGTCTGTGTCATCCGAGAGTTTGGCAGACTAGCAGAGACAGATCCACAGAATCTATTTGGCAAGCTGATGTCCTATGAACTGCAAATCAACTCCAGAAAAGTCGAAGAAGAGATAAGTCGCTTCTCCTCAAAAGAGAAGTCGATTGCTTTAAAGGCTGACAGTTCAAGGAAGGGCAAAGCTGCCTCGCCAGCACCTCCTCAAGAAGTAAGTGAAGAAGAAGGCTTCGAGCAAAGCACCTCAGGCTCAGAACTATCTGAAGGAGAGTTCTCTTTGCTTTCGCGGCAGTTCAAGAAATTCTTGAATAAGAAGAAGCAATGGAGAGGCAAAGATGCCTCATACAGAAGATCACGACATAACGGTGATCAGTGAAAGAATGGCTCGAGCAGCCATGACAGGTATAACTCCAAACAGAACAAACAAATTTCAACTGACATCGTTTGTTATTGTTGTAATAAGCCAGGTCACGTCATCGCGGACTGCCCTCACAAGAAGAAAGAGGGTGGCAGAAGAGAGGAAAAGAAATCTTCATACCACAAGAAGAGGACAGAGAAGAGCTTATTAGCCAAGAAGAGCAAAACTCTCAGCGACTCCGACTCATCTGAGTCGAGTGAAGAAGAGGAAGCTTACTTCGGGCTCATGGCTCACTCTGATGATGAACAAGTCCCCCAGTTCACTGGGGAGGTAAAATCTCACACTCCTCTCTCTGAATCTGATGATGATAATGAGCAAGAGGGCTATTCCTCTGAAGATGAATCTGAACTCATGGGACAGTATAAGGAGTTACTCACGGCTTACGAAAAATGTCGCAGAGTCGTGAAAACTCAAGCCAAAGAAATAAAATCTCTACAGGCTAGTGAGAGCAGCTTGAGGGAAGAAGTCACCAAGACTAATTCTCTTCAAGAGAACTTCAATGTTACTATGGAAGAATACAATCAAGCTCTCAAGCACCTCGACCTTAAAGATGAAATCATCAAAGAATTGGAACAACAACTCGAGGCTGAGAAGAAACTTGCTGAGAGTTTCTCCAAGCCTAAGACAGTTCTTCCACTCGTTGCTGAGTTCTTAGCTAAGGCCAAGGGTGCTGGTATAGACCACATTGGTGCTTCTAGTAAATCTTCTAGGAGAAACAAGGCCAAGAGAAAGAATAAGGCTGCCCAGAAGGCTCTAGCTGAAGAAAAAGGGAAAGCTCCCTTGGAACCAGTTTTGTTCAAGAAAGTTATCTTTCCAACGAACGAAAACGACTATGAGTCCACCTATGGACACTTCTCTAGGCCGATCCCCAAGAAGCCTAAGTCAAGATACCAAGGTTGGACTCGTCCTCGTAACTTTGGCGAGAGTGTCTTTAAGGCACCTTACGAAGAGATTCAACTTCAGAACTATGGACCATATGCTCATGGTCATAACATCAAGAAAACACCAAAGGTAAAACCTATTGTGGAAAAGCCTATGAAGGAGAAGACTTC
Organism: Platanthera zijinensis; assembly: GCA_039513925.1. NCBI lineage: Eukaryota > Viridiplantae > Streptophyta > Magnoliopsida > Asparagales > Orchidaceae > Platanthera > Platanthera zijinensis. Next base: position 105,388,022 of record CM077088.1, read on the forward strand.
ATGTAGCTGTCATCATCATGAAGCTTCTTCCTCCAAGAGTGAAGTTCATGCTAGACCATCACTTAAGAAAATCAAGCAGGAATACACTAGGCAAAGATACAACAGGTTCGACTGTTGGTGCTGCGGCAAAATTGGTCATTTTGGCATCGATTGTTGGTTCAATCCTAGAAATGTTGCAACCCCTCAAGTTAGCAACGTGAGAATGACCACTCATGAGGCTAATGCTCGTAGGGGGAGTATTCTAACTCGAGACCAAGGACCCAAACTTGTTTGGGTTCCTAAGGCTAAGTGATTGTAATTGCAGGTATGTCCAAAGACCACCAAAATGCCAATCTGGTACTTGGACAGTGGATGCTCTCGGCATATGACCGGGACAAGAAGCCTACTCCAGAATTTCACCTCAGTCTGCAACGGACCAAAGGTAATCTTTGGAGGTTCAGATCGAGGAATAACTAAAGGCTACGGTATGATTACTAACGGTAGCGTATCCTTTTCGGATGTAGCCTATGTTGAAGGATTGGAACACAATCTCATCAGCATAAGCCAACTATGCGATAAAGGATACGTAGTTGAATTTCATGCTGACAAGTGTTTGATAAAATAGGTTGACAACTTGGCGCTCTCAATTGGTATCAGAGGCAAGCAAACAAGGAATACAGGTTGACAACATGGAAATTGTTTTATCAGGCACTCGAAGCAGAAATATTTTCTGTTTAAACTTCATTTGTATAGACTCGTCTACACCAGTGTGTCTTTTAGCAAAAAGTAGTGCATCTCTTTCTGACAAATGGCACAAGAGACTAACACACATTAATCTCAAAACTATTAATAAACTATTCTCTCAAAACTTAGTACGTGATGCACCTAATGTCAAGTGCATTATGGACAGTCTTTGTCACGCCTGTATCAAAGGCAAGCAAACAAGGAGTTCATTTAAAAGCATAATAGGCAAGGATTCCAATAGAAGCTTACAGCTTCTCCATATGGACTTGTTTGGTCCACTGCAAGTTAGAAGTTTGGGAGGTAAGGAATACACGTTGGTTATTGTGGATGATTACTCGCGCTTTGTGTGGGTGTTCTTTCTGAAACACAAGTCAGACACCTTCAGTACTTTCACTAGTTTTGTTAGGCAAATCCAGAATGAATACAACTGTTCCGTAGTCAAAATCAGAAGTGACAATGGAACGGAATTCAAGTCTGGAGCCATGACAGAATTCTGCGAAAGTCAAGGTATTTTTCATGAGTTTTCCTCTCCTCGCACTCCACAGCAAAATGGAGTAGCTGAGAGAAGGAACAGAACACTCATAGAGGCTTACCGGACTATGTTGAGTGATGCCTCACTTCCAGAGTATTTCTGGGCTGAAGCCGTCAACACCGCTTGTCACGTGCAAAATCGAGCTCTCATCAACAAGAACCATGATAAGACTCCTTATGAACTTCTAAAAGGTAGGAAACCAACCATTTCATATTTTAGAATCTTTGGCTGTAAGTGCTTCGTACTTAACAACGACAAGTATCGCACTACCAAGTTTTGCGAGAAAAGCTTTGAAGGTATTTTTGTAGGTTATAGTAGCCATAGTAAGGCCTATAGAGTATTTAATAGAAAAACTCTGGTGGTAGAAGAGTCGATACACCTTGTATTTGATGAGATGAGTTTGCTGCAAAGCAACTCTTCTAGTGTGCTCATTGAAGATGCAGGTACCAAGATGAAGGAACTTAGCTTGGATGAGCCTACTCAAGATAAAGATGAGACGTTCATCAAGATCACCTCTACAACCCCTATTGGAGAGGTAGATGATCAAGATGAAGAACGCATCCCAGCTGAAGATGCAACACCAGTGGCTGAAGAGATCCCAGATGCAAGGACTCTAGAGTTCAGACACTTGAAGGATCATCCCTTAGATCAAATCATAGGAGATCCTCAGGATGGTGTCAGAACCCGGAGAGGTACAACTAACGAGAATTTATTCTTGAGCTTTCTATCACAGGTTGAACCTAAGAAGTTCGAGGAAGCAAACTCGGATGCATCCTGGATACTAGCCATGGAAGAAGAGTTGAATCAGTTCAAACGTTGCAAAGTTTGGACACTTGTTCCTAGACCCAAGAGTAAGAATGTCATCGGGACAAAATGGGTCTACCGGAATAAGATGGACGGAGATGGAACAATTATAAAGAATAAAGCAAGACTTGTCGCCAAGGGCTATCGTCAAGAAGAAGGAATCGACTTTGATCAAACATATGCTCCAGTGGCAAGACTGGAGGCGATCAGGCTATTCCTTACTTATGCTGCACTTAAGGGCTTTACAGTCTATCAAATGGATGTAAAGTTTGCCTTCTTAAATGGTAACATTAAGGAAGAAGTGTATGTAGAGCAACCGCCAGGTTTTGTTGATTCAAACTTTCCCAATCATGTTTACTTACTGCAAAAAGCTTTATATGGTCTTAAACAAGCTCCTCGAGCTTGGTATGAGACGCTGTCTACCTTTCTTCTTGAGAACAAGTTCACAAGAGGAAAGATAGACAAGACATTATTTCTTAGGGAAATAAAAGGCAAGATTTTGCTAGTACAAATCTATGTCGATGACATTATTTTTGGCTCTACAGACAACAACCTCTGCAAGAAGTTTTCTAAACTTATGCAAGGGAAGTTTGAAATGAGCAGTATGGGAGAGCTGAAGTATTTCTTAGGGATTCAAGTGAAACAATCTGAGGATGGAATTTTCATCTCACAGACCAAATTCACCAAAGAGCTACTTAAGAAATTCGGAATGGAGAATGCAACCTCTATGAGGACTCCAATGGCCTCAGCTATGTCTCTGGACAAGGATGAGAAAGGGAAACCTTTTGATGAAACCAAGTACAGAAGCATAATTGGGTCCTTGCTCTACCTTACCGCAAGTAGACCTGACATAATATTTTCAACATGTGTATGTGCTAGATTTCAGGTGAACTCTAAGGAATCTCACTACATTGCTGCAAAGCGAATCTTGAGATACCTCAAAGGAACACCAAATCTTGGCTTATGGTACCCAAGAAGTAATGATAGTGAACGAATTGGATTTTCAGATGCAGATTTTGCAGGAAGCAAAGACGACAGGAAAAGTACTTCCGGGACTTGCCAATTTCTCGGAAGGAGACTTATTTCCTGGAGCAGTAAGAAGCAGAACTGTGTAGCCATCTCAACGGCTGAATCAGAGTACATCTCTGCAGACAGCTGTTGTGCACAGCTTCTATGGATCAAGAATCAATTTGAAGACTATAACATGAAGTTCCAGAACATCCCTCTACTGTGCGACTCTTTCAGTGCAATCGCAATCGCCAACAACCCAGTCTCCCACAGCCGGACAAAGCACATAGAGCTTCGATATCACTTCATCCGGGAGCATGTGGAGAATGGAGACATAGATCTACAATACGTCTCCACAGATAGGCAAGTTGCAGATATATTCATGAAGTCGCTAGATGAGACCAAGTTCTCATTCTTCAAAACTGAACTTGGGATGCTCAACAAAGAAGATTAGTGGTCTCTATCAAAGTCTCAGAGTTAAAAGTTGGTGGAGGTAAAGATCAGTGCTTCGAGAAAAATATTTTGTCAAAGTGACTTACTCGAGTAAGTGTACTCACATACTCGAGTACTTGGAAACAATCATGAGTAGTTACACGACTACACTCGAGTATATTACAATATACTCGAGTAACTCAAAGTATCTACTCGTGTAGGTAAAAATTCACTCGAGTACATATTCTTCATACTCGAGTACTTAGTAACTCACTCGAGTACTTCATGATCTACTTGGTCTTCGACTTACTCATGTAGGTTAAAACAGATTACTCGTGTATGCCGATATATACTCGAGTACCTGGAAATTCCAGAACTTTGAAAATCTCATTTTTCTCTTTTCGCACACCTCGATTTTTGCCGCTCCCATAAGGTATGTTTTATTTTAAAACCCAATCTTAAACCTAATTAGGGTTATGTATATAAATAGAATAATCCCGTAATCCATTTCCACGAAACCTTTCTCGAGTACTCGTCGGCGCTTCGCCTTCCAGAACCGCAGAGCGCTGTCTTCTCCAGAATCCGTTACTGCAGAACTCGATGGCTCCTCCATCCAAGATAGGAATCGGGTCCGAATTGGTTATAGATGGAATCGCCAATCTCTCTGATGACTTCTGAAACCTTCTCATTCTCCTTGACACAGCCGGGCTGTCGTTCCTGTTACAGACGCCGTGTAAGATCCTATTTTCTATAGTGGAAGAGTTCTACAAGAATCTGAAGGTCAAGCGAAATGGTACAGTTCTCAAAACCAAGGTCAGTGGGATAAAAATCCGTCTGGACAAAACTTCCTTAGCTACTCTATTAAAATTGCCAGTGGTGGATGAAGAAGATGATCTGACTCCTGAAGATTCCGAGAGAACCAGTTTCTTCTGTGGAATAAACCCGTATGAAGGATATTCGTTCCGCCGTGCAGATTTCAATTTAGAGGGCAAATTTCTTGTGGATGTCATTGCCAAAGTTCTTCTCTGCAAAACCTTTTCCCTCAGAGAAATCTCCCAAAACTTTTTTGATGTTATGCAAGCCATAGTATGCCGGAAGAAATTCCAGTTTGGAATGATGATACTGGACAAGATCAAAGAAAGTGTGAAAAAAACCAAGCTATGCCAGGATTATCTCCCTCCTCTTCCATGAGATTAATCCTACAGTGTTTGAATTCTCCAAAGGAACTCCCCTCCATCACATGAAAAAGGTATCCATCTCTTCCATCCAAAGATATGAAATCCAACTCAAGAACATTGCCCAAGCCTCCAAAGTCATTATGGATGAAGATATCCCCAGCCCTCAGCATGTTGCTGATGACAGGACTCCATCTCCTCCTCTACATCAAGCTACTGACACCCAGGGTGCAGTAGTTGAGGGGGAGCCTGCCTCATCTAGCTCCCAGATTCTGATTACAGAACTTTCCTCCCAGACAGTCAGAGATCCTTCTCCTCCTTCTCCAGCAGATAATCAAGTTTCCCAAGAGATTCAAGTTCAACAAGACCTTCTGTCCACAGCTGCAGAGATTGATAAACTTATTGAAGAACTAAGGTCAGACATTCCCCTACCTCCAGCAGACCCAGTTGTTGGTACTCCTGAGGTTCAGGTACAAGATGAATAGATCCCTCTCAAGGAACCCTCTCCATCCTCAGCTCAGTCTCCCATTGAAGAAGCAGAACAACATGATAGTATCATCCTGTCCGATGAAGAGGATTTATCCCCAGAACCTGTTGAGCCTCCTCTAAGGACATTAGCCTTCAATCTCCCCTCCTTCACAGATCCCCTGGATTCAGTAGAAATCACTCCCACCAAGAGAACTGCTAGCTCAGTGGTTGTGAAAGAAATCCCTCCTTGGGATCCCTCAGTCTCTCAGCTCCCTCAGGTCTCTACTTCTCCCAGTGCTCCATCTTCTGCTTCCCTCAGCTCCTCAGACATCATCAGTAAGATTGAGAAGATGCTCCAAGAACAGAGAAATTACTTTGATGAGTCTCTGGAATCAGTTAACAACAAGGTCTCTGCTCTTGAAACTGAGATGAGCAGAGGCTTTACAGAAATTCAAGCCAACACTGATGAACTTAAACAACTCTTCAAAATAGGTGGAAAAGCGATAGATCACACCATCACCAGCATGGGTGAAGTCAGAAATCAAGCTGAAACAGTGGCTCATAACCAGATTCTGCTAGACCAAAGAGCTGAAGCCAATGTGATGAAAGTTTGTGAAGAAGTAGGCACATTCAGAGATGAATCTATTGAAAAGCTATCTGTAGAAATCAGCAAGGGGGAGAAAATAGTGAAAGAACAAGTTGAGAAAATTTCTGCTGAAATCTCTACCAAGTCTAAAGAGACCCTGGATGGATTAGTTAACACTATGAAAGCAGATATTCTAGCCCAGCTACAGTCTGTCAAATTCTACATTTATGACACTGCAGTTTGGGTACATAATCAGAATTTTCTAGAATTCCAGCTCGACCCCTCCATCATTCCCAAAAGCTTAGATCCTCTTGAGGAACATCCTCCATCTGATGCCCAGGTTCATGCTACCATTCCAGAGGCAGTGCTAGCCTTCTCTCCCAGACCTGCTGGAGAGATGTCTGAGCCTCCTCTTTCATATTCTGATGTGTGGAAAGAGGATGTCCCTGCCAGCTCTCAGGGGCACTTTGATCGAGGTACTTCCTCCTCTAGAAGACCTGCTGATCAAGGTGGCCCCATCAAGAAAAGAAAATATGGTGACGGCGCTTCTGCTAGCCGTTCTGCACCTAAGAGAGAGCAAGCTCAAGCTTCAGAGGGCAGATCAGAGTCAGTACATTCAAAAGTTTGGAGTCCAACCTCCAAATCTTTAATCTTTGACACTCTAAAGCTGGTAACTGATTTTGGGGAAAATAAAGACAAATTCTACAGCTACTCAGAATGGAAAGCCTATGATGCATCTCAAATCAAGATCAGATTACATGACAGACAATGGGGATTCAACAATCCAGCAGCTCCTCCAAGGCCAAAGACTTATTTTCCTAAACCTTCAGTTATTTGGAAAGGCAAGAGCTGAAGAAAGCTAAACATCACAGAGAGAATTACCCCTGAAAGTGTTTTGTGGAACTGGAAAATCTTTCTATTTAATATATCTAATTCTGATTATGGTTCCCTTATTTGCTATTATTCTCTGTTTTAGTCATTTTCTATTGCCTGTTGTTATAGATGATCATTTCTTTTCTAGAAATTCATCTTAGTGCAAAGAGTGCTGACTTCTACAAATAGGGGGAGATTGTTGGGAATTGTCTTCACAATACCCCAGATTTGTGGGAAGTCAGACCTGAAACTAAGATGAATTAAGTTTTATTTGATGTTGTGTTTAAGTTGTGCATGCAGGACTTTATTGCCAAGTGTAAACCAATGTCAGTCTATAGTGGGTCATCAAACACAGGACCATACAATGTAATTCCTCATTGTGTGATCCAAGGTGTTGACTCATGTATAGCCTCTCTATTGGGGTACACTTTGTTTCCATGCACTTGGACTACTGGACTCTGGAGTATTGAAGACTTTCTCAGAAGAATTTTTTCTAAGTCCACATACTCGAGTAGTATCTTCTATATACTCGAGTAAGTGACTTAGTACTCGAGTAGATTGGATTACATACTTTAGTAGTTCTCAAGTTACTCGAGAAAGTGTCCTGATCGTACTCGAGTTGATCTGGACTTCTCATCTCAGAAAGTTTCTAAGTCCATATACTCGAGTAAATCCATTCATATACTCGAGTACCTCTTTTCCTTACTCGAGTAGGTGTTTGTGTACTCGAGTAGAGCCTTAGTCATACTCGAGTAGTCTCTTAGTTATACTCGAGTAGGGCTAACTGTTCAGTCTAAATATTTCTAAGTCCACATACTTGAGTAACTTCGCTCATATACTCGAGTAAGTGGCTTAGCACTCGAGTAGATCCTTCTTATACTCGAGTAGACTGGCTTAGCACTCGAGTAGATTTCTCTTATACTCGAGTAGCTTAGATTAGTACTCGAGTAGATGTTTATACTTACTCGAGTAATCTGTCTAGAGTAACTCGGGTAGTTCTTCCAAGGCACTCGAGTAGTCATTTCTATTACTCGAGTACATGTTTCTCTTATTTACTCGAGTAGCAAACCTTTATACTCGAGTATCTTATCTAACCCGAGTATGTCGGCTCAGAATTCCAGATATCGTTAAGTCCAGAACTGACGGAGATTTGAAATTAACCTTTTTTCTGATTGGTCCACGTGTCAATCTTAATTACGATTATGACCGTTGGAGATAGCCTATAAATAGGTCTGTTCAGATTTGACTAAGTACGCGTTTACAGAGATTATCTTTTAAGAAAGAGAAAATCCCGAAAACCCTAATTTTCTAATCCGCCGCCATTACCGTTTTCGGAAGAAGCTCTGGATCGTCTTCTCTCAGCCGCAGCTATCGATCTCTGATTCTCTAGCAATCCAGACTCAAGAAGAATCATCCGATCTCTCCGTGCTTCATCGTCTCTGATTTACTTTCTTGATCGTGGTGATTCCAGATCTCAGAATCGTGGATCTCAGTCAAGTCTTCTTCAACTGTTTCTGTTCAAACCGAAAAGCTCTCAAGAAGAAGATTACGTCAAAGATCCAGATCTGTGATATTCTTGTTGTAAATTTTATTCAAACAAATTTCATTGTAGGAGATCTTTCTCCGAGTGGTAGGAAGTTTTATCTTCCGAGTGTAGATCCGTTTGGGATCGAGTTTTGTAGGAACGTGGTTCCGAGGTGTAGGATTGTTTTTGCAATCCGAGATAGTGGAGTAGCCGAGTCTAGTGATTTGCTAGATCGGTGAGAAAAGTGGACGTACCCAAGATTGGGGAACCACTATAAATCTCTTGTCGTCTGTGTGATTGCTTGATTACGGATCTGTGCTGTGTTATATTTTTTATTCCGTATTTGACACGAAATTCACCTTTTCACCCCCCCTCTAGGTGATTTAGGTTGACAACTTGGCGCTCTCAGAGTCCGTATGCGAAAACGGGCATAGGCATTGTGTGTGAAGCCTATCCGGACAAGTTGATCCGGATCGGTGATGTTGCATTGCATATGAACCGGGGAAGACTCCGGATGTTTGGGCGTTTTTCGCGTTTTCTACGTGGTAGATTACAGCAGGGAGCCTTGGAGATTAACTCCAAGGTGCACCCAGAAAACTGGGCAAAAGCGGGTTTTGCCAACACGATGGCCAGGGAGCCAATGTGAACATAACCGGGTTATGTGATTGTTGTGGCGGAAACGGGACTCGGTGATTCTTGACCTGCACAAATGACTTAAATTGTCGTTGCGGAATGAGCACGGGTCAAGCGGAACCGTACCCGATCTATGTCGTTCGGTGGGACCGTTGGCATGGATGAGAGTCTTCGGCAGTCTATGGCTTAAATTGTCGTGACCAAGGCCAATAAGAAGAAATGCTCATATGATTGGCCGTCCAAGGGGCTGTGGTGGAACGGGAATGTCTATGGCTTGAATTGACGTGACGTTGGCCGGTTCGCCGTGAATGTGCTCTGTGTGCACGAGGTGTGTGGCCATGCGAGCCTACGCCTGTGATGAAGTGTGTTTACACTATTATGATTCTATACTAATAAAGTGCAGGGAAAGAGCATCGCCGCCCCAATTTTGCGGGCGGGATCGTTATAATTTGGTCAGCATTGCTGACCGTTATTCTGTTTACCACCGGGTGGTGGATTGTATCTTGCAGGTGCTGCGGAGCCGAGCGGGAAATAGCGAGCTAAAGCCCATGTTGCGGTGCTGGCCCTCGAAGGCCTAACCTTTTTATGTTTTCCGTTTATCTCATGTATGGCCGGCCTGCGATCTGAAGTATGAAAGTCACTCTTGTTTGAGGAAACTATTGTAAGGCCATAAGGCCAGTACTTTTGTATTAATCATTCCTATTTTCTTTGAGTAGTGGACATTCGTGCTTGGCAGGGTTCTTATTTTGTGCAACTTAATAAATTGCTTCTGCTAGAATGACTTTGTGTAGGACGTTTGTGATTGGTTGTATGGTTTCAACGCGTAACCAACCGGTCTGTCCGTAGTATATGGCGTCGGGCCCCGGCCGGATCTACTGCTATATGCTATGTGACGGATATGGGTGTTACAGTTTGTGTGGTGGAAGATTGCCTAGTGATATGTTATTGAGAAACACTTGTGCGTATAAATTATGTTTATCATCATCAACCAAATCAAAAGAGTAATATGTAACTTCATCTCCATTGAATTCTTTGAGACATTTTTCATTTAGCTGAGTTACATCTTCATTTAACGGAGTCAACAATGCTCTGTTTTCCCAGTAATCAGAGGAATTCTCGGCAGATATAATATCAGAAAATATGATGTTGATAAGTATGTTGATTGAATGTTCACCTTCCCATGGTATAATCATTGAATCAGGAACCCGAATCATATTGTCGTCATATACAGGTTCGTCACCGTTTCCAACTTGAATTAGAAACTCTGAGAAATATTGATCATCTTCAGCGCATATATTTTCAGTCAACGAAAGTAATGTTACATTTGACCACAACGGTTAATCGACTATGATGACATTGATAATTTGGGACTTTGTTCCATTAATTATGACAGGCGGAACCTGTCGAAAATCTTCTCCCATGATTACAACTTTACCACCAAAAGGCTGGTGTATGTCTAGTACGTCTTGCAATGATCGGTCAACAACCTCAAATACATGTTTGTGTGACATTGGTGCCTCATCCCACAAAATAGCAGAACATTATTGTAAAAGTCTGTATATCTTAGAGTTTTTGCCAAATTTGCAAAATGAGTCTGCTTCCACGGGTATTGGAATTTTGAATTTCAAATGTGATGTGCTTCCACCTTGAAGAAGAGTCACGACAATTCCTAATGATGCAGTCGCAAGCACAATATGACCATCCTGTCGTAAATGGGCAAGCATCTCTTTGTATAAAAATGTTTTTCCCGTGCCTCCAGGGCCATCAATGAAGAAAAAACCACTACGTCGTTGTGTAATAGTTTCCCTAATAGTATGTAAGGCATAACTTTGGCCAGGATTTAAAGATGAGGCAGAGTTCAGATCTGTATATGAGATCGATATCGAGAGTTCATCCTCAATTAAGCACAAGAAGTTGCTAATATTTTCAAAGAGTGCAGATATTTGAGGAATATCAAACTGTGAAATACTTTTGCTATGTTGTTGAAGAGTGTAATCTATTTCATGAAGAAGTTTGTTTAGGACATATACATCTTTGATAGAAGTAGAGGAGACATAATCTTCAGTCATTGCAGTATAATTATCATTCCATATTTGTCTAACTTCTGTCGGGTTGCAATAAAGCAAAATTGTAGTAAATAAAGTCCGTAGTGCTGATGGAATTTGAAATTCCCTGGCTTCACACATACAATTATGTAGGTTGTTGTCTCATTCAAGTAAATCATATTGTTCAGCAGCCTCTCTAAATGTTGAATAGATAGTGGTACCCACTGTCATCAGATACTCAAAAGATCTCGGGGCTCGAATATGATTCAGAAGCATGCACAAATAAAATCTTTTGCCTTCAAAATGATGTACAAAGTAAATACGACCAAGAACTTTTTGGCGGCGTCTTCGTTTAATCCATGTCCTGGAAGTTAAATTCCATGTGTAGTGTTTTGGAAATTCACTGTACAAATAATTGTTTGTTTCATGTTGGTTGTCATATACACTGAAAAATTCAGTTAACATTGTTCGAGAATTCCGTTCATTCATAAGAAGATTGGTCACTAAATCAGTGGTGCGAAACTATATCTGATTCTTGTTGGGCAAATGAATCTGTAAACGAATAACTAAAGGATACGTTTGGTACATATTGAATTTAAATATTTTCCAAAATGCTTCCTGTGGGCATATCCATCGACCATTTACATATTGAGATACCTCATTATGATCTGGAAGAGGTTGAACTTGAAATGCAATAGAATCAGGGTCTTTGTGAATGTATTTATATAAATATTTTATATTTTTAATGCTGCTGCAAATTTCAACATTAATATGACAGTCATATTTTAATAGCAGCCATGGATTGTAGGGAACAACCCATCGATTATCAACAACAAAATTTTGAGCACGATGCAGTGTGAATGATCGCCCATTATCACAGTGCCAATAGATTGGGTAGTAATCCGCTCCTTGCAAGGTATGTTCAACAAAGTTTTTTGGGTAACCTTTTTTGCAACTATCATGCTTCATGCATGGCGCATGTGGATTTATGTGTGCACATGAGCCATGAATCATATGTCGTACAACAGAGTTGTATAATTCGGGTTCATGTTCAACATGAGGAAGCTCCGCTCTAACAATCTTGTCATAGTCATCTGGAGTATTCATTTTATCAGACGCATCAAACATAACCAGTATATGAACATGTGGCAGTCCTCTTTTTTGAAACTCAATTACATGAACATGACTTCCTGTTTTGCCCAAAACATGTTTGTGGAAAATATCTTTCTTTAATTTTCCATATTTAGCGTGAAATATTCGAGAAACTAAATCGGACGGTCTTGCTGAGTTTGTCCTGGATAAAGTGCTTCTGTGATTTCCTTCCAAGAAGCGTTGCATGTCATTGTTAGAAATATATCTGGTCTACCATAATGCTGGACAACAGCCATCACATCTTGATAACACTGGTACATGTCGCGAGGGCTTCCAATGAATGATGACGGCAAGATGACACGATGACCAATATTTGATGTAATAGAATGACATATTGTATGAGTTAAAAATAGTAAATACTTAAAATAGTAAACACTTTTACAATCAAAATGTCATGATATTGATAAAAAACTGTACATACCTCCACTATTTTCTCCAGCATTGAGATAGTCTTGCAAGCCACTGTACAATTCAGCTCGAATATTTTTTTGATTATTTTTAATCCTGCGCAGTTTTTGAGTTTCAATTTTAATGTAATTATCAACAACATATTGTTGTAGTAGACAACACCCGTGTAACGGTAATGATAAAGTTGGTTGACGATCCTACAATAAAATGAATATGATTCAAGTGGAAGTAGCACATTTTCACAATAGTGTATGTATCTTAGTTTAAAACCTGGAGTATGTATGAGTAATAATCGCAGCAGCTAACATGCAGATTATTCAGTCCTTTGTATTCAGCTAACCAACTATATGTGCCATATGAAAGGAGTAATGAATATTGAAGTGGATCGTAAAACCCTGCATATTCTTGAATTGTAAGTAAAGTAGTCTACACAATTATATTTCGCTCATTCAATTCAAGATACTCTTCCGCACCAACAATTATAACAGCAACCTGTGATGCAGTTGGCAATGTATATTGTTGTCCTAAATCAAGTCTTTCCTTGATAACCAATCTGCATCTGCTAATATCTTTATGATTTGCTATTCGTCGGAACATTGATACAAAAGGATTATATGTATCCAAAATTGTCCTTATTTTTTCTAGCAATGCACGATCCAACTCTGTGTTTTCTTGTAAATGGTGATCTATTCCATGCTCTGTATCGTATATATATAATTGTATGTACCTTGGTATTGCATTTGCAACAGGTAAAAGTGATCCAATTCTATGATATATTGATCCATGAGCTCGAAATGTATAAATGGCATGTTGATCAGCTGCCAACACCTCATCTAATTTCACACCCATAGAGGTAAAAGAGAAGACATGATTATATGAGCGGATATATCTTTTAAAGTGGAGACTTTCAATAGAATCGCCGATGAATAAATTGTAGAGCTCATTTGGTACAGGTATAGGTGGAATTTGTACTCTTCCATTGTTGCAGCACATTGTTTATGTTTCACCATCAAATAGTTTAGCACGACAATGAGGACAAAAATGAGGCCGCTGCAGTTGTAAATAGACAATCTGGCGCATTGTATTAGATATGTGAGTAATGTTGTGGTTGATACGGCGGCGATTTCTAAAATGAACAATATCATCAGAAACGTCATCTTCTGTGTCGTCATGTTACTGAATAGGGCGTGGTGAAGATTCCGTACAAAAAAAAATGAGCATAAGATGTATATCAATAGTCGTACATATTTGCACGTATTGTTTTGGCAAGAACAAACCTTCTGCACATAGTTGCAATGATATTGTAGTAGGAGGAGTGGTTGGAGTAATATTATCACTTGAGTGGGAAGACATTGTTGGGATGGTGCAGTGAGACAGTGGTACAATATGTGGATGCGTTGTGGATGATTCTCCAATCTGAGGTACTCGCACAGTACGAAAAGACGGCATAGACGGTACAGTTGTTAATGAATATCTATGCACAACACCATTATCTGCATTTGTGACTTGCGCATGCAATAAGGTTGGAGTGTTACGTTATTCAGTAGTATTAGTAAACATTATACAATGCGCAAAAAAAAATCACACTTACCCCAAGTCATGTTTATGTGTTCAAGATGTCTGCTCGATGTCGCAGCGAGCGTAGTTGTCTGGTGACTCGATTGGAGTAATTGTTGACGTCTTCTTTGAACAGAAGCATGCATAATTTCTCTCTGGTGTGATCGTTGTGCTTCTGTCATACGTGCGCGCCTCACTCTCTGGTAGGATCGATTATAAGCTCGTTCTGCTTCACGTTGTTCTTCTGACATTCGTGCTCTTCTTCTCTGTGAACGTTCTCTATTAGAAGCTCGTTGAATAACACGTTCTGCTTCCTTCATAGATGCATTTCTTATTGATGCGTACGATTGATTATGTATATGGCGTGCAATACATTGTTCGTCTGTCATGGTAGGATTATGCTTCAGAGAAGTAACTGACAGTAACAGCTCACTGCAAAGGAAGAAATCCACTGATTTTCTTATCAGTTACAAACTAAAAATCTTACAAAAAAGAGCGGATTAAATTAAATTAAACTTCCATATCATAATAAAATATCGCGGACAGATTATGTAATAGAGTACACATCAGAAATATTTAAAAAATATTCACACCCAGTAGCCCTCATTAATAAATTTGCTGCCACAACTTTAGAACAGTTGAACAACACCACATCAGAGCATGCCCCTATCTATATATATTGTTGTGGATTGCGGAACAATATCACAAATTCAATTGAAAGTGTGAAACCCAGTAAAATTAAAAAAGCGCACATTGAAAAATAATTCAGAAGTAATAAAATAAAAGAACTAATTTCAGGCAGCGTGGCCGCGTCGAGACGTACATGTACATCATGAAATAGATTTGCATAGGCTGTACACAATCAAGAATGGTATGCCCAAAATAAATAAATGACTTGGTGAAAAAGATATAAATGAATTTCTGAGTAACATTCGCTAAAACTAAAGTGAAGAACAAAAAAGTAATCATAAAACATAAAAGGAACAAATGTGCCCACATTTAACAATCTTATGCCAATGCTCAAAAATGCACAGAACAACATGCAGAACAACCCGCAACAGGAAACATAGCAAAAATCATCCTCTCACAGCAGCAGTCGAAATTCATTGTTCATCATCAACACTCAACAAGAAACAAAAAAACATAGCATTTTTAGCAAAAAAAAAACGGTTCATCTTCTCTAATGGGAAATCAATCAGCAAACTCTAACAGGGAACCTAACAAATCGATCTTCCCTTTATAAGCAATAATGAAAACCACCAAACAAAACCCCCCCAAAGAACTAAAAACAGAATTGCCCTAATTTTTATAGAAACGAAGATATATCTTCCCTAATTTCTCCCTAAATCCACCGAAAAAACCCTAGAAACGAACATAACTGAGCGGGGAAAATCATGGGAAGGAAGCGGCGGAGGCAGCGGCGGCGGCGGCGAAGACGGCGGATGCGGCGGACCGGCGGACAGGCAGAAGCGGCGGACCGGCAGAAGCGGCGGACTGGCGGAAGCGGCAGACCGGCGGAAGAGACGGATCAGCGGACCGGCGGAAGCGGTGGACTGGCGGAAGCGGAGGACCGGCGGAAGCGGCGGACTGGCAGAAGCGGTGGACTGGCGGAAGCGGAGGACCGGCGGAAGCGGAGGACCGGAGGACTGGCAGAAGCGGCGGACTGGCAGAAACGGAGGACTGGCGGAAGCGACGGAAGCGGTTGAAAGACTTATTTCAAGAGCCTAAACACCTAGAGAGGGGGGTGAATAGGTTCCAATTATCTTTAAGAATTTTAGGCAATTTAACTAGTTCTTACTTAGCACAGAAAAGGCAAATCACAGCACAGAAAAACACAGCACGGCATACACCAGATTTATAGTGGTTCCCCAAGGTATGGGTACATCCACTTTCCCCCTTCGCCTATCCAGTAGAGAAGTGGATTCAGGCCAACTCCCTTCCACTAACTCAGATCCACAGATCTTACAACTCAGAACCAGATTGGTTCCTACAGCTCAGACTTATATAAGTCTTACCTCAGATTCACCCCAAGAATCCTACCTCAGGCCACAGCCCTACCTCAGCCTTTATAACTAGGCTTATAACTCAGACTATCACAAGTCCTACACCTCAGGCACTCAGCCCTACCTCAGCCTTTATAATTATAGGCTTACAACTCAGATCTAACAAAAGACCCTACAAGTAATTGAGTATTTGAAAGATATAGGAATATCACCAGATAGATCACTCTATAGGTGAGAGCTTCTTTATCAGTTCTTGAATGAACTGAATCTCCAGATCCAACCTGACTTTGCTATTTCAGAGCTTCTTGATAGAACAAAATAAGGTTGAACTCTTCTTGATGTACAAGTTGATCTCCTGTCAGCTCCTTCCTTTAATTCAGAATAAGATATGAATCTTCTCTGTAGACTGTTTAGAATCTGCCTTCTTAAGGGTCTCCCCTTTTCTTGTTGTTGAATTCCTTCTCTGGGTAATTCACTTTCTTATTTCTGTATCTGTTGTTTTTTTAAAGTTGTCACGGATCAGTCCTTTATATAGAGTTTTCTCCTGATTACCGGCTGATCCGGTTTGTAACAACCTTCTGACAGTTCAGACAAAGGTGTCAGACTTGTTGGTTATGACAGCTGTCGACCCGCCAGTCATGACAGTTGATTCCTTAGAGACTTAACAACTCAGCACGATCCACTCAGCAATCTGCTTCATATGTGTCGACACAAGTAGACTAAGTGTCGACACAAGTCTTGATAATGTCGACACAGCACTCCAAGTGTTGACATAGTCATTCTTCTTCTACTCGACACATCTTCTGTTTGTATGTGTCGACACAAGTCCTGTGTGTCGACACAAGCCTTCTGACTCAGAATAGCTGTTGCTGTAAGATGGCGTTGAGTGTGTGTCTAGCTGTCGACACAAACCTTCTTCAGGTGTCGACACAATTCCTGAGTGTCGACACATGTCTTTCTTCTGATGTCGACATAACTCTTGGATGTCAACACAGCTTCTGCTTTAGGTGTCGACACAATTCCTGCCTTAGGTGTCGACACAATTCTGGGTGTCGACACAACCTCTTCTTCAGGTGTCGACACAATGCCTGGGTGTCGACACAGCTTTTCTTCTTGTGTCAACACAACTTCTGGGTGTCGACACAATTCTTCACAAGTGTCGACACAACTTCTGGGTGTCGACACAATTCTTCACAAGTGTCGACACTTGTACTTAGAAAAATTTCTTGCAAACCTTACACCTGCACAATGAAACTCAAACATCCATCAAATACAAATTGATGTGTTAACCCCAGAATCCGCATCATCTCCAGCCAAGCAATCCACCCCCCTTTCTGCCGGACTCAAGAGTCTCAGTCCGCCCAGGTCGCCGATTTTATACCAGGTGCTCGAGCCGACGAGCTGCGAGCCAGATCGCCCAGGTCGCCCAAGTCGCGCCTAAGTCTGACTGTCGCTCAAAATGACCAAGGTCCCAGCCCGCAGGCTCAGTCCGCCAGCCTCGCGGACTGCCCGTTCTTTCTCCTCTGTGCCCCGGGCAGTCGGTTATTTTTTCCCTGCCCGTTCGGGCAAGCTCCCAAATCTATAAATAGGGGGAGGTGGTGCATTCAAAGCAGGCTGACGGGGACCCAGAGATTTATTGGGTAAAGGCTGCGGACTCAAATCTCAGGCGTTCGCGGTCTCGATCCTGCGCTGCCTCCCTTTTCCCCTCGGTCCGTTAGTAAGCGGTTGCTTGCAGTCCCTTTCTCTCTTCTTCCTTTCTTGCAGGAACTTGAGGGCGCATTTTCTGCATCAACATCAACACGCGGCCTTCAGATTGAAGCTATCGCTGAAGTTCTCGGACCAAGATGTCGGATCGTCGATCGACCCATTATCATGCCCGCTCAGGTCGCTCAAGCTCCTCAAGCGACCTGTGGGATGCGCTCGACCGTTCCAGGAGAGAAGCCGAGCAGTCCCGGAGGGAGACCGATCAGCGCCTTGACGCGATCAGCCAGGCTTTGATCGCGATCACTCAGCGACTCGATCAACCTAGGGCGGCCGTTGAGCAGGAGCCAGTCCGCAATACTCCAGTCCGCAATACCCCAGTCCGCCAAGCGCGAACTGCGACGCCACCACTCGCAGGCTCGTCCGTCCAGCCCGCAGTCCTACCAAAGCCTCAAACCGACGAGCTCGCTGCACTCATGGACTTTTTCCGCGAAGCGGCCCAGGGAAGTCCAGCCCGCCGACTTAATTTTGCGGAAGATAATCAGGCCGTGCGACCTCCTGCGACTTCGGCTATAGCCCAATTCGGGGAGTCTCCTTTTGTTGATAAGATCCGTCAAGAGCAAGCTCCTAGCAACTTCAGGGAACCTCGCATTCCATTTTACACTGGGGACACGGATCCCGTCGCGCATCTCCAGGCTCTTGAGGATGCAGTAGCGATGAGGTGTTTGACAGATGGTTTGAAATGCAAGTTCTTGGTGACTACTTTCGACGGCCAGGCCCGAGAATGGTTTCATGAACTGTATCCCGGATCCATCGCCAGTTTTGCTGAGTTGCGGCAAGAGCTCCTGTTGAGGTTTGCCACTTCCAGGAAGAGGAAGAGTGGGCCGGCTACCCTCTTTAAGATCAAACAAGCAGACAATGAGTCGGTGGCGCAGTTCGTGGATCGCTTCCAGAGAGAAAAGCTGGGAGTCAGGAATGTAGACCCCGAGTTTTATAAGATTGCTCTAATTAACGGACTCAAGGAGGGACCGTTGAAGTTTGAGGCAACCACCAAGGATCCGGCCACATTCCAAGATCTAATAGCCTTAGCCAACACCTTCATAGAAGGGGAGAGCGCTAACCCTTCATATATATCCAATTTAACTACAAAGGCGGAAAAAAGAGACGTCACCAGTTCCCATGCAGCCAATCGATCATCCAAGCCTCCCTTACCAGAGTATCAGCCTCCCGCGCATAGGGGAAGAAATTTCCGACACAAACGGCCTTATCAAAATCATCAACATTTTCATGAGCAAAAGCCACCGCTGGCCGCTCCCCCTGTCCCAATTGCTCCTCAAATCTTGCCTGTCCTTCAAATTCGAGATAGCTCATCTTCAGATGACCAACAGAACCGTGAGCCCTTGGAAGAGCTTGCTGCCATGGGCTTGACAATAGATGAAGTTCTCCAGGTCCTGCAAAAGAAAGCTGAACCAAAGAAGGATTTCCAAAAAGTAGAGGGAAAGACTCGAAACACAGACCTTTTCTGCGCATTCCATAAAGAAAAGGGGCATCCAACTGAAGATTGCAGAGCTCTCCGACAGCTCGTGGAGAGACTGCTTGCTGCGGGAAAGATGAAGGGCCTCGGAGCGAAGGAGGCCTCATTGAGGCCATCTACCTCTAAGGGCAAAGAAGTAGTCGAAGTCTCTTGGGAAGACGGAGATTTTGGGAGAACGGGATACTATGGCAATATCAAGATAGGAGAGAACGTCGATGCAAACGACGTAGGTGCCCTCGGGGATCTCTTTTGCATCCATGGAGGAGCAGGTGCGGAGTCAAGCCGCAAGTCTTCCTTGGCAAGGATCTCACGGCACGAGGTGGCCATGAATTCTACAGCTCCCCCGGCGGAAGTTGTTGTCTTTGGTCCAGATGACCTCCCAAAGGTAGCCAACCCGTTCAACGACGCAGTCGTGATCAAGGCAATCATTGAGAACTATACGGTCCCAAGAATTTTGGTCGACACGGGGAGTTCAGTCAACCTTATATTCAAAAACGCTTATGAGGCACTAAGGTCCGAAAAGACTTTACTCTCCACCGAAGGACCGCTGTATGGCTTCGCAGGTGAGAAGAAAGAGGTTGAAGGAAGTGTCAAGCTCTCAGTAACGCTCGGTGGAGTCTCAAAACTCATCACATTCGTGATAGTTGACGCGGCAAGCAGTTATTGTGCCATCTTTGGGAGACCTCTTCTTAACGAATACCGCGCAATAGTTTCCACCTATCACTTGGCGATAAAATTTTCGGCAGGAGGGAAACAGTACCGGGTTAGAAGCAACCCAAGAGAGGCGCGAGAATGCTACGTCAAAGCAGTCAACGCAATTGAACAAACGCTTCCCCGAGCGACTCTAGTCGCTGCCTCAGAAGAGAGAGCCCCCCAAGAAGAGGTTGAAGGACAGAAGGAAGCCCCGGAAGGAGTTCATCTAGAGCCTGCTCAAGCAACCCAAGGGGTCCCAATTGGAATGGGCGAAGTAAGAGAGCTTACAATCAACTCGGAGCTCTCCGAAGGCGAAAAAAGAAGGCTGATCGCATGCTTGTTGAAGAACCTGGATGTTTTTGCTTGGGCTGCAGAAGACATGCCGGGAGTGGACCCTGATATAGCTTGCCATCACCTCAATATTGCCCCCAATTTCAAACCTGTTCAACAGAAGAAGCGGGAGGTGGCCACGAAGCTAGCCGAGCCAATCAGGGAAGAGGTCGCTAAGCTTCTGAAAGCCAATTTCATTCGTGAAATCCAGTACCCAGATTGGGTGTCAAACGTTGTAATGGTAAAAAAACCAGGAGGAAAGTGGAGGATGTGCGTTGATTTTACCAAGTTAAATAAAGCATGCCCAAAAGATTGTTACCCGCTGCCTCGAATAGATGCATTAGTAGATTCTGCGGTTGGATATTCTTTTATGAGTTTTTTAGATGCGTTTTCTGGTTATCACCAGATTAGAATGCATAAGCCTGACATCCCCCATACATCCTTTATCACAAACGATGGCTGTTACTGTTATCTGGTAATGCCCTTTGGGTTAAAAAATGCAGGCGCTACCTACCAACGCATGATGGACTCGGTATTTAGAGAGCAAAAAGGGAAAAATCTTGAAGTATACGTCGACGATCTTCTCATTAAAAGCAAAACCTTCGCTTTGCATTTACAAGACCTTACAGAAACATTTTCTACTTTGCGAAAATATAGCATGAAGTTGAATCCGTTAAAATGTGTCTTTGGGGCAAATAAAGGAAAATTCCTCGGTCATCTTCTTACCCCTGAGGGGCTTGCTCCTAATCCAGATAAAATTAAGGCGATTCTCAATATGCCATCACCTCGTTCCCCAAGAGAAGTCCAGCAATTAGGGGGAAGGCTTGCAGGTCTTGGGAGATTTATCTCCAGAGTAGGAGACAAGAGTGCCTCGTTTTTCAAGACTCTTCGCGGAGGGTCTAAGTTTGAATGGACCAAAGAATGCATAGAAGCTTTTGAACAGCTTAAAAAGCAACTCATTTCCACCCCTTTGCTTCAGAGCCCTCGCGCGGGAGAAATGCTATTCATATATCTAGGAGTGGGCTTGGAAGCCATAAGTTCGGTTCTTGTCAGAGAAGAAGGAAGGAGGCAATATCCGGTGTATTATGTCAGCCACATATTGAAGGATGCTGAAACCCGGTACTCGATTCTTGAGAAGCTTGCGTTGGCATTGGTAATGTCTGCCAGAAGGCTCCGCCCATACTTCCAAGCACATTCAATTAGAGTGATTACAGATCAGCCATTAAAGAACATTCTTGAGAAACCGGAGCATTCCGGGAGACTGGCCAAATGGGCAATTGAACTCAGTGAGTTCGATATTTCATATATGCCTCGAACAGCTATCAAGGCACAAGTACTAGCAGATTTCCTGATAGACACGACTGAGTCAAATACTGATCAAGCTGATCGATCTCCGCTAGCATGGACAATCTATGTAGATGGAGCTTCGGGCAAAAACTCTTCAGGAGCAGGGGTAGTTCTCATTAATCCCAACGGGGTCAAATTAAAACAGGCCGTGAAGCTCTCTTTCCCAGCCACCAATAATCAAGCGGAGTATGAAGCACTCCTAGCAGGCCTGCGATTCGCAAAAGAATTGGGAATAGACTATGCGCATGTTAAAACCGACTCATTAGTAATGGCGTCCCAAGTATTGGGGAATTTCGAAACCAAAGAGCCCATCCTAAAGAAGTACTTAATGTTGGTAAAGGCAGAGATTGGGAGATTCAGAAGCTTCACCATTGAGTATGTCTCAAGAGTGCACAATGCTGAAGCAGATGAGCTAGCAAAGTTTGGCCTCTCTTCCGGGGAAATAACGTCAGAACTTTTCTATCCGGCTATAGAAGAAGGAGAATTGATGCAAATAGAGCAGCGACCCTCCTGGATGGACCCATTCAAATCATATCTTTCGACAGGGGAATGGCCGCAAGCTTTGAAAGATAGGAGAAGATTTAGGATGAAGGCAGCAAATTACAAGCTTATCTCCGGAGTCCTCTATAGAAAGACTTTTCTCTCCCCAATGGCAAGGTGTGTGTCTGAAGAAGAAGTTCCCACAATACTCCAAGAGGTTCACTCTGGGGAGTGTGGCAGCCATTCAGGGGCTAGAACTTTAGAGAAAAGAATATTGCGACAAGGGTATTTCTGGCCCACGATGAGGCACGATTCTGAGTTATACGCAAGGAAGTGTGTCCAATGTCAAAAATTTGCTCCTCTGCAACTCCAACCCTCGCAGCGACTTTTGTCAATTTCCACACCATGGCCTTTTGCGGTGTGGGGGATGGATCTCCTCGGACCATTTCCCATGGCAAGTGGGCAGCGACGTTTTATTTTAGTCATGATTGATTATTTTAGCAAATGGATCGAGGCAAAGGCGCTAGCGAAAACTACAACCCAGGTGGTAAAAAATTTTTTATGGGGGGAGATAATATGCAGACACGGCATCCCAATGGCAATAATTACAGATAACGGGCCACAATTCAACAATGAAGAAATGAAGAACTTTTGTAAGCAAATCGGCATAGAACTGAGATTTTCATCAGTTCACCATCCAAGGAGTAATGGCCAAGTGGAAGCTGCGAACAAACAGATACATAATTTGCTGAAGAAGAAAGTACAAAATCTGAGAGGGAACTGGGTAGAAGAACTTCCTTCGGTTCTATGGACCCTCAGGACGACCCCTTCCACAGCTACCGGGGAAACTCCTTTCAAGTTGTCTCATGGTTCGGAAGCTCTCATCCCAGTAGAATTTGAGGTTCCATCTCCGAGGATATTATTGGCCAGACAAAGCTGGGAAGATTGGCTTGAAATTAACGATGAGAATGTAAAACTTAGCCTAGACCAAATCGAAGAGCTGCGAGATGAAGCCATCGTCAGACAAGAGGAAGTCAAGCGAAGAATGGCAAGATATTTTGACAAAAATATCAGGGTCAAACATTTCTCAGTGGGTGATCTCGTCCTTAAAAAGGTAGATGCAGCAGCCAGAACTGGCTCCGTGGGCAAACTAAACCCAAATTGGAGTGGACCATTTGTCATTAAGAAAGTTCTGAGAAATGGGGCATACCAACTACACACCTGTGACGGAGAAGATGTACCTCATACTTGGAATGGCAATGATCTGAAGCGTTTTTATGCTTAAGCGAACTTGTTGATCATTTCTGGCAATTATATTCATAAAGAAATTCTGGCTCCATGATCTTTTCTATATGGCATAATTATTCTCCTTTGTCTAAAAAAAATTCAACAAAAATCACCAAACCAAGAGACATCGCCAAGTCCAGCTTGGATCCCCCCAAGAGTTGTTGTCATTAGCGTAACACCACGATGACCACGTGTTGCGGGGAGATTTCGCACCGTGTAGTGGGGGCTTGCCGATTCTTGCGCGGCGGGTTACTGGATTTTGGATCCCGGCTAGTACCTGACTCCACCACTGCATTTTTGGAGGGGCGGGGTGGTTGACAGCTCTACTAAGCTTCGTGGGATAGCGTGCACCTTGATGGTCTCATTGAGGAAAGCAATGTCACCTGACACCTGCCCATAGATCATCAAGGATCGTACCTTCGAACACTCTTTGGTACTCTCAAGCGGTGCCTGCAGGGAGCTCACGATCTAGTTGATCCATTGAGGAAAGCAATGCATCCCGCATGCACCTGCCCAATTGATCAAATCGGTCTAAATCCCAGGCAAGAGAGCGGTGTGCCCTTTTTTTACCGATAAAACTAATATTTTCAACCGCCAACAAAGCAATGTGGTATGCGGTGTTCCCAGGCGAAGGCTTGATGATCTTGTCAACTTATGGTCAGCAAAGTGCGGACTCCGCTTATTATATCCGCTCAGTCCGCCGATGGTTGATTTCCATAGTTTATAATCCTGTGAGGGAAGCAATGCAGCTCCGGCCGCACCTACCCACTTGATTATAAATTACAGGTTATATCTAATATTGCTGAAGTGCGGACTCCGCTTATTATATCCGCTCAGTCCGCCGATGGTTGATTTCCATAGTTTATAATCCTGTGAGGGAAGCAATGCAGCTCCGGCCGCACCTACCCACTTGATTATAAATTACAGGTTATATCTAATATTGCTGAAGTGCGGACTCCGCTTATTATATCCGCTCAGTCCGCCGATGGTTGATTTCCATAGTTTATAATCCTGTGAGGGAAGCAATGCAGCTCCGGCCGCACCTACCCACTTGATTATAAATTACAGGTTATATCTAACATTGCTGAAGTACGGACTCCGCTTATTATATCCGATCAGTCCGCCGATGGTAGATTCCGGTAATGATCCTATCAGGGAAGTAATGCTGCTCCGGTCGCACTTACCCGCTTGGTGATGAATCATGTCATTTCCGATAATTATAAATCGCTGTCGGTTTTCGGTTTTCTAATTTATCTGCAGGATTCGTTCAAATTATAGTAATTATTTGAAAAAAAAAAAATCAATTGCAAGTATCCGCGGACGGTGACGCTAGTCCGCCTAGTTCGCTTATCCATATTTAACAGTAGTTCTCGGCTGTTCTGCAAGCGCGGGCTGCAAACCGAACTCGTCCCAGTCCGCTTTGCACGCTCTCTTCGCTTGGAATATTCTCATAATTACAGCAAGCTGTGATCACACAAATCCGACAAGCTCCAAACATGCATCAAGGAAATGACATTTATATATAAAGATTCGACCTCTGAAGATAAACAAAGGAGAAAGCAGAACATAGATCAAAAATATCCTTTCTATTCAGTCAGAAAAATATTTACAAGTCTTGGCGGATTCGCGCAGAGTCCGCCCATCCCGCATTTACGTTAAAGTAAAACAAAAATTTATTACAATACATTCCTATTCTATCCTCTGTTTTTTATCCGCAGGATTCACCGGGCTCGACCCGTCTACGTCCACTATAGGCGAATAACTGCCTGAGTTGCTGCTGCTGCTGTCATCAGAGTGAGAAGCGGCTGAGGGCTCCGTCCGCATGCTGCTCTCATCAGAGCCGGAGTCAGCGGATCGACCCGATTGACCTCCTTGCTGCTGACTGGAGGCCGCATCTTCATCTGCTTCCTCACCAGCGGACTCCTCGTCATCTCCAGCAACCGCCTTTTCCCTGGCGGCTTGCTCGAACTCGGCAACCTTCTCCTTTAGCTCTGGGAAAAGCTTCAGGAAAGGGATAGAGTTTACTCCAGCCTTCGTATACCCTTCGCTGATGATGCGCTCAATCGCGACCTCCACGCTTTCCCTTACAAAGGGAAACATAGCCTGTTGGAAGTCCGGGTTGGTCACCTCGTATGCGATCTGTAAAAGAAGTCAAAACGTCAGTCCGCGAAGGATGGACAAGATTAACGACGATTGACTAAACACTTACGGCCTTTTCCTCTCTGTATTGATTAACTTTCACACCAAGTCGCTTATTCCTCTCCTTCAGCGAATGGTTTTCTTGCTTATACCGCTCATTGTCCCTAAGCAGCTCGCGCGTGAGCCTGCCTAGGAAATGGTTGGTAACGGCGGAGTTCGCACTGGCTTGAGCGGCGAGAAGGGGGAGGACGTCAGGCGCCACACCTTGAAGTTCACGAAGATTTTGCTTCCCGTACAAGGCGGACAAGGCGACATGGGCATGGCGAGAAGGGCGTGGATTCCTCCAGGAGGGAAGAGCCGTTGATAAGCGGACATATTTTTTCTTCTCATGCCAGTGAATCATGGGATTGCCCCTTAGATCTTTCTGCTTCTCGCCGAAGCCCGCGATATTGAAGCTATCGTCGGAAGAGTAACTCGCGGCCGGATCTCCATCTTTCTTTCTCTTCTTCGCGAGTTCTTTTCTTTTTTCTCCTTGTGTAGGAGTTTGCCCGGCCGGCGCAAACGGCAGATTGACGGGCACCGTCAAAGTCGCTGCAAGGGGAAGAAGTTAGCAAAAACTCCAAGGTTGTTGCGGATACAGGCAAAGGTCGCAAGGCTTACTCTCTTGACGGCTAACAGTATCCAGCCCTGGCAGCTGCGGGATGTAATAGTCGACATCCAGCCTCGCTCCAGCAAGGAATGTCACGATGGCAGCCTCGGCGTCGTTCAGCCGCACGCTCTTGAAGTCAGCATCTAGGCGCGGCTGCGGATTGGTGTGGAGGACCCCCAGGTCGCCTTCAAAGATGAGATATCTCGAGGTCCAGTTGTGGATCTTATTCGGCAGACCCACAACTTTCATCCCCCTACAGTAGAAGTAAATGATACCTTTGTACTGGCGGTCTCCTGTTGGAGTGATGGCGCGGACAGAAAAGATTTTCCTGAAAACCTTCAAGGAAAATTCTACCCTCTCAGCCCGCAGGTAGGCGATGAAGCTGCAGATGGCCACCACGCTATTCGGGGCGAGCTGGCCCGGGACCACCCCATAATGCTCAAAGATCTCCGCGATCTCCCAGAGCAGGGGGAATTTAAATCCGCAGTCAAAGTGATCTATGGGCACCGCGAGCTGGGTGGCAGTCGAGAAGTTCAGTCGCTCGTGGTGTTCGGGGAGCCGCGCGAGTACGGGCGAGCCCGCCATATGCACCTCCCGGAAAGCCTCCAGATCGTCTTCGGTCAGCCTGCTCCTTTTATGTTCGGCAGAATGGAAGGCGGCTGCGGCGTCAGTGCGTGCGGATACCATGCTTTCAGACCGCAGGGCTTCAGCTCCGACTGTTTCCTATACAAAAAGAGAATAAAGGCCCTATTTATAAGAAAAATCGTCTGACATGACAGTCTTCAATCCGCCCAGATCGATCGCCCAGTCCGCTCAGGTTGCTTCTTCCCTGTTTCCCCGCAATTAACACTATATGCGAATTCACAGGAAGTCCGCAGAAATCGCAATTCATCAGAACGAAAATAAGCAAGCCGTTAGCCCGCATAACTTGCGAAATTCAAATAAAAATAGTAATAATATTGTACCACAGGCAGAATAGCATCACAGCACACATACAATCATACAATAATGTTCGAGTAATAATATTATACAACAGCTCAAAGCAAAGGTTAAAGTTTTAGCGCCTGTTGCGGACTCTCGGGGCAGGTCGCTCTTCATCGTCCATCCCAACATAAGCCGCCTGATCGCTTCCTCGCAAGATCTCGCAGTAGAGCTCGGAAACCAGGTAGTGCATGTTGTTGAAGGTGCGATGCATATGAGCCATATCTCTAGCTACCCGCGGAAATGGGATTAGTTGAACTGCTGGGTTTGGATCTGCGATCACCGCGGGCTGCCCGCTCACCACCGGGGCCGATCCCTCTCCCACAGCGGGCTGAGACATTTGCGGCCTCACCCCTGCGGTTTCGCCTACTCGCTTCTTTCCTTCTCTCGCCAAAGCTAAGTACTTATTCCTGTAATGACTGACATCTCCGCTCAGTCGATTTTGCTCCTTCTTCGCCCCATCAAGTGCGGATGAAAGACTGGCGACCTCACCTTCCAGGATCTTCTCCCGCTCTTTGCTTTTCTTCAAATCGGTTCGGAGCTTGCACAATTCTTCTTCATATTTTTTCACTAACATCACGCTTTCTTGAGCAGGTCGCTCCCCCTGTGCGAGCTCAGCAACAGTCCGCCCCACGACCTCCGACACATTTGGCGGCGTAGGCACGATCTCGCCAACTTCGATGGAGTCAGGCGCAGAACTCTGAACTGCAACCAAAGAAAACAAAATCGCCTCAGTATCTAAGTCGCAGCAAGCCCAAAAAGGTGAAATAAATTTCTTTATTCACTTTTTGTTATCATCGCGGCGATCTGGCGACTATCAAGGATAGGTCGCCTCGCGCGTTCCGGGTCAAAAGCTTCTAGGCGACGCCTCCATTCTCGGCGGACTATCGCTCTTGTCTCGGCCAGCGACCTGTTCGAGGCGACTATGTCATTAGTTTCTGTGATAATCTTGACTGGCCGCGACTTTCGTGGAGGAGATTGGTACAGCCACGAGCTCTGAAACCGCTTAGTCGCCGGCCGCAACTTACCAGATCGTATCAGCTCAGCCGCGATCCGAAGATCCTCAGCCTGCTTATCCGCAGCTTGCTTCTCTGAGACCGCTTCGACTTTTGCTTTCATTATGGCGAGCTGCTCCTTGGACTTCTCCCTCTCTTCGACTTGAAGTAAAGAAGAAGGGTCAGCAGCTTTTTCTCTAGTCTCGGTAACAGGCTGCAGCACCTCCAATAGAGAGCGATTTATACTCGCAAGCTGATCATTGTCTATGGAGTCGAGAATTTCAGTGGTCGACAAGCTGAGCGTGGATGGAGGGTCACCTGCTGCGGGCAGAGGATCGGGGGTGACGAGATCATCTTGGATTTCCTTTTCTCGCGGCTTATGCTGCAAGCTCGCAGCTCCAGTCCGCTTGGAGACGTTCTTCTCTTTCCTAACTTTCAGATTCTTCTCTACTCGCTCCGCGACAGTACCATCTCTTTTCCTCTTTTTCCTCTCAGGAGTCTTGTCTAGGACGATAACGACCTGCTCTGGTTCGCGAATTGAGCTTGGGGCAACAACTAGGGCCAATGAAGGTGCAGGGTCTTCAGCCGGCTGCTCAGCAGAACTTTTTGCCGCAGCTTCGGCGAGCTTTTTATCTCGCTCCTCAGCCACATCATTTCTTTCTCCTATCGACTCGTCTGCGGGAAGCTCCTCCTCGGTCGGCTGCGGCTGGGTTTTCGGCGATGAAATCTCCTTATCTGTGTCTATCCGCAGCATAATTGTCCCAGAAGGTGACCTATGTATCTCCATGTCGGAGGAGTTCGCGGGGTTCAGGTCAGAGACGGACGGAGGATTCGACTTCTCCTGCGGAGGGTTTGGAGCATTCGCAGTCTTATCTGTTTCTTTTTTGCCTGAGTTTTCTCCTTGATGGCGACCAGGCTGGTCTTTCCGGTGGCTCGACTTCTTAGGTCGAGAGCTCGCTTTTGGTTTCTCAGTCGGCGCGGCCATACTGCCAAAGAATGATCCAAGCCTTGACATGCCGGACTGGAAAGTAGAGACCGCAAGTGGTGAGTAACGACCCGTCGCGAAAGCAGTTATGCCAAATGACGGGGCTCCCAGCGATATTTATAGCACAGACGACATTCATGATAGTTGCGGACTCGGCGGTTAAGAAAACATTTTCGGAATTTCTCAAAAACTCAAAAATGTGCGGGGATTATGTTAACCCCAGAATCCGCATCATCTCCAGCCAAGCAATCCACCCCCCTTTCTGCCGGACTCAAGAGTCTCAGTCCGCCCAGGTCGCCGATTTTATACCAGGTGCTCGAGCCGACGAGCTGCGAGCCAGATCGCCCAGGTCGCCCAAGTCGCGCCTAAGTCTGACTGTCGCTCAAAATGACCAAGGTCCCAGCCCGCAGGCTCAGTCCGCCAGCCTCGCGGACTGCCCGTTCTTTCTCCTCTGTGCCCCGGGCAGTCGGTTATTTTTTCCCTGCCCGTTCGGGCAAGCTCCCAAATCTATAAATAGGGGGAGGTGGTGCATTCAAAGCAGGCTGACGGGGACCCAGAGATTTATTGGGTAAAGGCTGCGGACTCAAATCTCAGGCGTTCGCGGTCTCGATCCTGCGCTGCCTCCCTTTTCCCCTCGGTCCGTTAGTAAGCGGTTGCTTGCAGTCCCTTTCTCTCTTCTTCCTTTCTTGCAGGAACTTGAGGGCGCATTTTCTGCATCAACATGATGTATATCATTGAATAAGATGAGGTTTCTCCAAATCTGGTACATATTTTTCAGTGTACCCAACAATCTCCCCCTATTTGGAGAAGTCATAAACCTTAGTCAAAGATATACATCACTCATAATAAAACACATAAGAATAGATGTACATTCATTTCAGTGCAGGATAATCATATAAGCAATGTAAACAACTCAAAGCAATAATGAAGCTGATTTTATTTATTAATCAGAAAATACTGGGTTTATATGTTTTTCCTTAGAACAAAAACAAAAAGTTACATTATTTTATATAAGCTTATCTATTCTATAATTGACTAGGTTCCTTAATTACAATGCCTTTCCCAGACTTAATCTTTGCCTGAACAGTAGGTTATGTATCCTCATCAGGTTTCTTCCCTTTGAGATCCTTCTTCTTCAGTTCTTCAGCCTTTATTCTTTGTCTTTCAAAATAGTGAAAAGGCTTGGGGAAGTATCTGCTAGGCTCCAGAACATTAGCAGCTAACTTCCCAGCTTTTGCACTTCTTCTGATGTAGGCCTCTACCGCAGACACACTAAGGACTAGGGGAAAAAAGTGGTCGCCTCTCTAACTCCACTATTACACTCACACAAGCTTTAACCGCAGTGCATTCGCAAACAAAATATCGCAGTTTACAAACGTACGGTATCCACACCGCTGAAAGGTTGAACAAACGACTATTGGTCGATGTTCTCCCAAGCCAAAGGGATCCACCCGGTCCGGACAAGCGAGGTTGTACCAAAAGAGTCTACCAAAAAAATGCGATCGAGAAATGGTAGTTCTCTCCCAACAAAACTACGGGGTTCGTCAAACCCTTCCGGAAAACAACGCGATTAAGAGAGATGCAAATCAAAAGGAAACCACGAAGAATCTAACGATTCAAATCCAATGCAAAAATCATTCCAACCACTAGAATACCAAGAGGGAATCACACTTGAGTGGAGAGGTTCGTTACCCAAGTCGGAATAGATGATTCCGACTACCTTCAAAGGATCACTCTTCCGCGGTTCCGCCGGAGTTGCGCCGGATGGAGAGATAGATCGCCCGCCTTGGCCGCTACACACCGATACCCAGATCCCTTGTCGGAGAAGGAAACCTTTTCTCGGATAACACTCCAAGAGAAGATGAGTGGTCGGCTTCTTTGTTCTTCAAGGTGGTGCTCGAGTGGTGGAGCTTTGGTGGTCGGCCGGCTATGGGAAGTGGGGCTCGGGTTGTGGAGATGGAGGAGAGTAGGCGACCAAGGGAGAGGGTGGAGAAGGGCGGCCGGATTTGGGAATGTAGAGGAGGGTGGTGGCGGTTTTGAAGAGGAAGGGGAGGGAGTGGGTTGGCCAAATGGTGAGAGGGAGAGAGAGAATGAGGGGGCAGATAAGAGAGGTAGAGAGAGAGAGAGAATTTTAGGAAAGATTAGGGTTTAGGATTTTCTTCATTCAACTAAGCTTAAACAAAACACTACATATCTATATATAGGCTTAACTCCAAGTCTTGGCTATATGTAGACCAAATTAAAATAACACACTCCAAGGCTACATGCAGCCCAAATAAAATAACATACTCCAAATGAACAAGTAAAACATGCTAAAAAGAAAAATGCTCTCAAGCTAAAAATAGAAGAAGTTCTACTAGTTATTTTTCTTGCGCCGAGGGCGGAGATTGTAGCGCTGCTCCATACGAACGCCATGGCGACGCGAGTCCTTTGTTGGATACGAAGGAGGATCGTCCGTTAGCGTGCCGTCATCAACAACTTGGGGGCCGTCGTCTCCACCAATCCTCCCCCTCTTGAAAGGACTCATCACCGATGAGTTGGCTTGAAGATACCATCGTA
Organism: Platanthera zijinensis; assembly: GCA_039513925.1. Lineage (NCBI taxonomy): Eukaryota > Viridiplantae > Streptophyta > Magnoliopsida > Asparagales > Orchidaceae > Platanthera > Platanthera zijinensis. Next base: position 105,419,626 of record CM077088.1, read on the forward strand.
GAAGAACACCATCCAACAGAGCGACCTCCGCTTCCGGAAGCCAAGAGTCATCAGAGGCGGGGCGATCACGCCAACGAATCAAGTAGCGGCGCACATCTCCATCTGCAGTGGGAAACACATCATACCTAAGAATCCTGTCTGGCAAAAACGCTGTCCTGGCAAACCTGGGAAAAGCATTAGGCGGCAAAGGGGGAAAATCTATATCATCAACATGTAGCGTACCTCCGTTGGAGACCGACGGACAGAGCGATCCCTTACCCCACTCAACCCCATACCCATGAGAATCTGTAGTGGAACTAAACGGACGGGAAGATAATTCTAGTGGCGGAGCAATATATGGCGTTAAATCCGAAACATTAAAAACAGGGGAAATACCCCAATCAATTGGTAATTCCAAAAGAAATGCATTGTCTCCTAACCTCTTTAAAATCCGAAAAGGTCCCGCTCGCCGATCCGCTAACTTTTTTAAGGTGCCCGTAGGCAACCGTTCAGGGATGAGACGCACCATGACTAAATCACCAACTTTCAAGGGAGACACTCTCTTATGTGCGTTGGCATTAACTTGATAAGATGCGTATTGAGTGGTAAGCATTTCATTTATGTGCTTGCGCAGATCATGGATGTGAGAGGCAAAGTCCTGTGCAAATTGACTTGACTTAAAAGATGGCGGTAACGGAATCAAGTCAAGTGGCACGGGTGCTTTATAACCATGCACGATCTCATTCGGGGACAAACCCGTGGACCTATTTTTTGAATTATTATACGCTAACTGAGCATGAGGGAGGATAAGGTCCCATGTACCCTTGTGGTATCCTACAAGGCATCGGAGCAAACTACCTAAACTTCTGTTTACAACTTCGGTTTGCACATTTTTCTGCGGGTGGTAAGCTGAAGAGAATAGAAGTTTGGTGCCCATAATCCTCCACAGGGTCTTCCAAAAATAACTAGTAAACTTCACATCCCTATCGGTAACTATAGATTTTGGAACGCCACGATGGCCAACTACCTCGTTAAAATACAATTGTGTAACGTGTGACGCATCATTGGTTTTATTGCACGCGATAAAATAGGCCATTTTGGAGAAACGGTCTACAACAACTAAGATAGAGTCGTGACGTCTAAATGTGATTGGGAGGCCGAGAATGAAGTCCATGCTAACGTCTTCCCTAGGGATAGAAGGAATCGGAAGAGGGGTATAAAGCCCCGCATTTGTTTTGTTCCCCTTAGCCAATTGGCACGCTCGACAACTTCCCACGATCTTACTAACCATGGCCTTAAGACCGGGCCAATAGAACTTATCTTCTACTAACGTGATCGTCTTGTCACGGCCGAAATGTCCACCTAGTCCTCCGCTATGCAATTCCCACACTATGAAGTCTCGTAGGGAGGAATGGGGTATGCATAGCTTCGAATGGTTAAATAAATAGTCGTCACGAATGTAAAAAGAAGTAATGGTTGTAGGCAAGTCGTCCTGAGTGGTGAAATAGATATCCTTGAAATCTTGACAGTGGACGTATTCATCTTTAATCCTATCGAAGCCAATCACCTTAACTTCTAGCGTGGATAATAATAACGAAACACGACTAAGAGCGTCAGCTACGCGGTTGAGAGTTCCTGTAAGGTGCTTGATAATGAAAGTGTACTCCTGGAGATAGGAGACCCACTTGGCATGTCTAGGACTAACCTTAGTTTGAGAGTTAATAAATCTTAGCGCTTCATGATCGGATAGGATGACAAACTCCTTAGGAAGTAAATAATGACGCCAATGTTGGAGGCATCTAATGACCGCGTAAAACTCCCGATCGTAATTGGAATAATTTAATTTTGGACCCGCAAGTTTTTCACTAAAATACCTCACAGGGTGGCCTTCCTGACTCAATACTCCGCCAATTCCCACTCCTAATGCATCACATGACAATTTGAAAACTTTGGTAAAATCCGGTAGTCGCAAGAGGGGGGCTTCCGACATGCGCGCTTTAATTAATTGGAACGCTCTAGCAGCCGAGTTCGTCCATGTAAATTCACCCTTTTTCATGCAATCGGTGATGAGGGCCATAATGCTGCTAAAATTCTTAATAAATCTCCGATAGAATGTAGCGAGCCTGTGAAAACTCCTAACATCCCGAATATTGGCGGGCTCGGGCCAATCTTTAATAGCTTGCACCTTCTTGGGATCTACATGAATCCCCTTCAAACTAACGATATAACTGAGGAACTCAATCGATGACACATGGAAAGTACACCTCTTAATATTCACGAACAATTTCTCCGACCTCAGCGTGGTAAGGATGATTTTTAAATGTGACTCGTGATCGATCGTGGAGGTGCTAAAAACCAAAATATCGTCAAAATATACCACGATGAATTTTCCCATATAGGGTTGGAAGACGTGGGTCATCATCCTTGAGAACATGCTCGGCGCATTGGAAAGCCCAAACGACATAACTAACCACTCGTAGAGCCCTTCCTTAGACTTAAATGCGGTTTTCCACTCGTCCCCATCCCTAATTCGGATCTGATGGTAGCCACTCCTAAGGTCCAATTTCGAGAAGATCGTGGCACCGGCTAGCATGTCCAATAAATCGTCCAAGCGAGGGATGGGAAACCAGTAGTTAATAGAGATCTAATTTATGGCTCTACTATCCACGCACATCCTCCAAGAGCCGTCTTTCTTGGGGGCAAGTAAGGTGGGTACGGCACACGAACTCATGTTGTGGAGGATAAAACCCTTTTGCAATAAGTCTGAAATCTGTGTTTGTAACTCTAAGTGTGCGGAGGGGTTTAGACGATAATGAGGGAGGTTGGGCAATGAGGAGCCCGGAATGAAATCAATGGCATGCTGGATATCCCGCATGGGGGGTAACTCAGACGGTAGCTCGTCCGGGTACACATCCATAAACTCATCCAAGAGTTTTCTCAGTGCCGGCGGCAAATTCTCAAATGTTGCCACATCTTCCTTAACTTGCAGACACACTAAAGCATAGAGGACACCGTCTACAAAGGTAGTACGCCTCAACTCTTTCTTCCCAATCAGACTCAACGTTTTCTTCTCGACCGGGACGACCGTATCCTTGGAGGGGGCCGAAAGATCCTTTGGCGGAGCGGATTTAAAGATAATGGTTCGGCCATTAAATTTAAACTCGTAAGTGTTGGCTCGACCAAAGTGGGTAACGTCATGATCATACAACCAAGGGCGACCCAGCAAGACGTGACAAGCATCCATAGGGATGGCGTCACACCAAATCTGTTCAGAATAAGCTTTGATGGTAAGGGGTACCAAGCATCGCTGCGACACAGGGAGGGACGACTTGTTTACCCATGCCACCTTATAAGGGTGAGGGTGTGGCTCGGCAGCAAGTGACATACGCTTCACCGCGGCTTCAGAAATAACGTTCATGCAACTACCGCTATCGATGATCAACCTACACCATTTTTCACCACTCTTAAAATTCAACGTGAAAATGTTCGTCCTATTCCAGTCGTCTAATGCTCATGGGGTCGCCAGGATACACCTTATAACCATCATATGGGAGTCATCCTCCATATCACTTGGCACTCCGTCCGACTCGCTCTCTTCTCCCGCCTCGTAAGTAAGGTCGTCTGACCCGCCCGTGGAATCTAACAGGGCTAATGGTTTGGGTTTAGTAGGACAATCACTAGCATAGTGTCCTTGGATCCCGCAAGCGAAACAGGTTACATTTGTTCTGTTGACCCTACCCACTGGGACTCTCTCACCAGAGGAGTTTCTATTATTCCTAGCTGTTACAACTATGGAGGTCGAGTCGGGGACTGATATTTTCCTTTGTCCTTATAGGTGGAGGTGGGTGGCGGTCCTAAGATGGACTTGCCCTTTTGGAACGAGCGAGTCTTACCCTTAAGCACATTATGCTTCTCTATGTCTAAGGCAGCGTTAAAAGTGACGTGCAAGTCGGTGTGACCGTAACGCAGAAGCTTTCCTTGGATGTCGGGGTTTAGTCCCTTACGAAACCTGGAGAGGGTGACCTCGGGCATCTCTTTCACGTCACACCTAACCATCATGTCCTTCAGCAGACTCATGTACTCAGAAACCGACCTGGTCCCTTGCTTAAGTGTAGCTAAATCATCGAACATCTGTGTTCGGTGGTATGTGGGGACATACTGCTCTGTAAGCCTAGCCTTCATGTCATCCCAACCAATGGGCAACACACTGTTCTCGACTCTCAAACGCTGTTCCTCATTTAGCCAAAATATTTTAGCACGCCCTAGCAACTTCATCCTTGCTACTCGCACCTTATCCGCGTCGTTCAGAGCATACCACTCGAAATAACATTCGATCTCCATGACCCAGTCCTGGAAGACTTGGGGATATCCCAATCCATCGTAGGATGGAGGCTTGACTCGGACGGCCCGAGTAAGATCAAACTCGTAAGGTGCTCGTGGAGCGTGCTCATTAGGAGGGTGTGGGTAAGGATTGTGATTTTCTCCCACCCGTTGGTGAGCGGGTTGATTAAGGGGTACCCCTTGTTATAATCTCATTCCGTGAAGTGCCTCCCTAATAGCCGTCATTTGCTCCGTGAAATCCTGACGGAGTTCCTCAATCTCAGTGAGGGAACGACCCTCACCCCGGTCATCTTCCATATTAGAAGACGACGGAGGATATTCCGTACCTAGCCTAGTGCGCATGCATAAGTTAAGATAACAGACTTAGACAGACCACAAAAGGATTTAATCCCGCTTGACGATTATACGAAAATATTTTTTTTGATTTTCTTACTAGAAATAAAATGAGGATTATTAAAAAAAAATTGGATTTTTTGCTGAAAAATCAGAAATCTACACCGCTATTGGCAGACCAGAAATAATTTTTTTTGCGGTTTTTGACAACAAACGTACACACAGAAGTGCGGGCTAACGTGCAATAATAACAGGGGAGAGTGCCAATTAAAAAATTGACAAGAACCACCTCTGATACCAAATTGATGTAGGCCTCTACCGCAGGCGCACTAAGGACTAGGGAAAAAAGCGGACGCCTCTCTAACTCCACTATTACACTCACACAAGCTTTAACCGCAGCGCACTCGCAAACAAAATATCGCAGTTTACCAACGTACGGTAGCCACACCGCTAAAAGGTTGAACAAACGACTATTGGTCGATGTTCTCCCAAGCCAAAGGGACCCACCCAGTCCGGACAAGCGAGGTTGTACCAAAAGAGTCTACCAAAAAAATGCGATCGAGAAATGGTAGTTCTCTCCCAACAAAACTACGGGGTTTGCCAAACCCTTCCGAAAAACAACGCGATTAAGAGAGATGCAAATCAAAAGGAAACCACGAAGAATCTAACGATTCAAATCCAACGCAAAAATCGTTCCAACCACTAGAATACCAAGAGGGAATCACTCTTCCGCGGTTCCGCCGGAGTTGAGCCGGATGGAGAGATAGATCGTCCGCCTTGGCCGCTACACACCGATACCCAGATCCCTCGTCGGAGAAGGAAACCTTTTTTCGGATAACACTCCAAGAGAAGATGAGTGGTCGGCTTCTGTGTTCTTCAAGGTGGTGCTCGGGTGGTGGAGCTTTGGTGGTCGGCCGGCTATGGGAAGTGGGGCTCAGGTTGTGGAGATGGAGGAGAGTAGGCGGCCAAGGGAGAGGGTGGAGAAGGGCGGCTGGATTTGGGAATGTAGAGGAGGAGGGTGGCGGTTTGGAAGAGGAAGGGGAGGGAGTGGGTTGGCCAAATGGTGAGAGGGAGAGAGAGAATGAGGGGGGCGGCTAAGAGAGGTAGAGAGAGAGAATTTTAGGAAAGATTAGGGTTTAGGATTTTCTTCATTCAACTAAGCTTAAACAAAACACTACATGCCTATATATAGGCTTAACTCCAAGTCTTGGCTATATGTAGCCCAAATTAAAATAACACACTCCAAGGCTACATGCAGCCCAAATAAAATAACATACTCCAAATGAACAAGTAAAACATGCTAAAAATAAAAATACTCTCAAGCTTAAAATAGAAGAAGTGCAACTAGTTATTTGTCTTGCGCCGAGGGCGGAGATTATAGCGCTGCTCCATACGAACGCCATGGCGACGCGAGTCCTTTGTTGGAGACGAAAGAGGGTCGTCCGTTAGCATGCCGTCATCAATAACTTGGGGCCGTCGTCTCCACCATCTTCTGTACTGAAGAATGACTTCTTGCATGGCTTGATACTTATTCCATTCTTGCTCAGAATACCACTTACCCCTATCATAGGTCTTATCCTTTACAACCTTCCAGGCAGTCAAAATAATATTCCCTGAAGTGGGGCTCCATCGCTCAAAATCTGGCTTTAACTCAGCCTGTTCTCTGAACCTTTTCTTTGATAGCTGTGCTTCCTTCTGAGCTTCCTTGGCAGCCTTTGACATGTCTACTTTTTCAATAATCACATTTTGTGCCTCCTGTGGAGGGCTGTATATTTTCTGCACTTCTTGTTGAAAGGGAGAGAGAGTGAATAGCCTTCATTCACTTTGTCTTCCTTGATTGGCGCCATTGACGAAAGGGAGAGAGAGTGAATAGAAGAGAAGTGAATGTCTAAGTCGATGCAAGGTCTAGAGTCGAGAAATCTGGAGGCGTAGTCGACCAGATTTTGGCTCCACCTATTTATAATCTAGGTGATAAGGGGAGTTCAAAAGAAGCGCTTTAGTAATAAGACTAGGTCTTGACAATACTTAGGTTTATTCAACACGTCTATGCGTCGACATACTTATGTCAGTGTCGACATGGACTTTTTAAGTCTAGACACAGAGTATCGACATTGATTTTTGTGTGTCGACACAAAAATCAGCTAACATAAAGTCTCGACATAGTTGTGTCGACACCTATTCTTCTGTCGACACAAATACTATTTCTGTGTCGACACATCCTTTTCCTTTGTCGACACAACATACCGAGTGTGTCGACACAATTAGTTTGTATCGACACAAACTTTGTACTTAGACAAATTTCCTGAGAAATATTGTGCTTACATAGTCTACTTAGGAATGCTTGTGCTGACCTACTCTAGGTTCAACATACCTAATTCAATTTTAAAATGATTGAATTTAGTTTCATCCAGAGGTTTTGTAAAGATATCAGCTATTTGATTATTTGTGTTTACAAATTCTAGATTAATATCTTCCTTCTCCACATGTTCACTTATAAAATGGAATTTAATTTCTATATGCTTAGTTCTACTGTGAGATACAGGGTTCTTAACAATAGAAATAACACTTGTAGAATCATAAAACAGTAGAATTCTACTTACCTTGATTTCATAATCTTCAAGTTAGTGCTTTATCCACAATATTTGTGCACAGCAACTGCGTGCAGCTATATTCAGATTCAGCTATTGATATAGCTATACTGGTCTGGTTCTTGCTGCACCATGACACCAGCCTTCCACCTTGAAATTGACAGGTTCCTGTAGTACTTTTCCTATCTTCTTTGCATCCTGAAAAGTCTGCATTTGAGAAACCTGTTAGTATAAAATCTCTATTCTTAGGATACCAAAGGCCTAGATTAGGTGTGCCCTTAAGATATCTCAAAATTCTTTTTACTGCAGTATAATGAGATTCCTTTGGGCAAGCTTAGTACCTAGCACAGACACATGTAACATATATGATGTCAGGTCTACTAGCAGTCAAGTAGAGTAGGGAGCCAATTATCCCTCTATACAAAGACTCATCAACATGTTTCTCTGTCTCATCTTTGCCTATAGGCATACTTGTTCCCATTGGAGTTTTCATGGTGGAGGCTGAGTCCATACCATATTTCTTAATCAACTCCTTGGTGAACTTAGACTGGGATATGGACAATCCATCATCAGTCTGTCTTACTTGAAGTTCCAAGAAAAACTTCAGCTCACCCATACTACTCATCTCAAACTTCCCTTGCATAAGTTTGACAAACTTTCTATAAAGGTTGTTTTCAGTAGATCCAAAGATAATGTCATCAACTTATATCTGAACTAGAATTATCTTTCCTTTAGATTCCCTAAAGAATAGAGTTTTGTCTATCTTTCCTCTAGAGAATTTATTCTCAATAAGAAAAGTAGACAAGGTTTCATACCAAGCCCTCGGGGCTTGTTTCAAACCATATAGAGCTTTTCTAAGCCTATATACATAATCAGGATAATGGGAATCTACAAAACCAGATGGTTGTTCAACATAGACTTCCTCTTTTAAGTCACCATTCAGAAATGCTGACTTTACATCCATCTGATATACCTTAAACCATTGATAGGCAGCATAGGCCAAGAACATCTTTATAGCCTCTAGCCTTGCTACTGGGGCAAAGGTTTGATCAAAGTCAATCCCTTCCTCTTGCCTGTAGCCTTTTGCTACCAACCTTGCCCTGTTCTTAATTATAGTGTCATTCTCATCAAGTTTGTTTTTGTAGATCCACTTGGTTCCTATAATGTTGTGATCCTTAAGTTTAGGAACCAGTTCCCAGACTTTGCACCTTCTGAATTGATTCAGCTCTTCTTGCATAGCATCAACCTAGTTAGTATCTAGTATGGCTTCTTCAAACTTCCTGGGTTCTATTTGTGACAAGAAACTTGAACATAAAACTGTGTTCATGTTCTTGCTCCTTGTTAGAACACCTTGACTTGCATCACCAATTATTTGGTGAGCTGGATGATCCTTCAGGTGTCTTCTTACTAGAGGAAACCTGTCAACCTCATAGCCTTCTTCATTTTCCTCCACCTGATGCACCACATTGTCTTCATCATCCAGTGAATTTTGTTCTCCCCCTGGACAGCATGCATCTTTTCCATCATCCATCCTAGCAGGAGCTTCATCATTGATGGTCATCTTTTCCAGCCTGTCTGTTAGACCTGTAGAACTAACTGAAGAACTAGACAATTCATTGTTAATCAATCTAGACTCATCAAAAAGAACATGGACTAACTCTTCTACAATTTGGGTAGTCAAGTTATAGACTCTATATGCCCTACTGTTATTGTTGTACCCAACAAATATCCTTTCTAGGGATTTGGCAACAAACTTTGTTTGGTAGTGCTTACCATTAAATAGGGCATAACACTTGCTACAAAAGATTCTAAAGTAAGAAATATTTAGTTTTCTACCTTTCAAAATCTGATAGGAAGTCAACTTAAGTTTCTTATTTATGGATGCTCTTTGAGAACATGACAAGCAGTATTTACTACACCAGCCCAGAAATATTCAGGGAGAGTAGTGTCACTGAGTAGAGTTCTACCTGCCTCAATAAGAGTTCTATTCTTTCTTTCAGCAATTCCATTTTGCTGAGGTGTTCTAGCTGAAGATAACTCCTGATGAATCCCAAGTTCTTCACAGAATTTTGTCATACATTCAGACTGAAATTCAGTTCCATGGTCACTTCTGATTTTGATCACTGAATTGTTAAATTCATTCTAAATTTGTCTAACAAAAGTATGGAAACACTAGGGATTTCAGATTTCTGCCTCAAGAAGAAAACCCATGTGTATCTAGAATAATCATCCACAACAACTAGTATATATACTTTTAGTTATTAAACTCATAATCTAGGTTAAGACAATATACATTTCCTTTCCTAGTGCTAGTCAAAATGATCTCTTGATCACTTGACCTCCTTATTTGGCACTCCCCTTTGAGGAAAGAGATGGCATAACCTAGATCACTAAGTTGACTTATGTTAATCAGGTTATGTTTTATCCCCTTCACATAAGCCACTTTAGTGATGGTAATTGAATCACTAGAGATGTTATCAAATCCTTTGATGATTCCTTTTTCAGATCCACCAAAGATCACTTTGGGTCCATTCTCTATGGGTACATAGTCCCTCAATATTTTTCTTATTCCAGTCATGTGTCTGGAATATCCACTATCCAAGTACCATATAGAGGTATGGCCACTTGGATTCACCTGCATCAAATAAAGAATCACTCATCCTTAGAACCCAAATTAGTTTTGGGTCCTAGGTTCTTGTTAGTTTGAAAACTATCATGTTTACCTACAGCTTTTCTAAAAGGTAAACTATTCTTGGTTTTAACACTTGTGTTAAACCAACAATCCATAGCAAAGTGGCCTACCTTGCCACAACACCAACACTCAAATCTGTTGTACCTTCTCTTAGGTACAGACTTCACAACCTTGTTGCCAGCAGTTCTTTTGAGTGTAGGTGCTGGAGCAGCAAACCCCAAGAATTCCTTTTGAACCTGATGGACTTGCCTATAGAGTGGCCTACTGACATTAGCACAATTGCCAATGTGATATCCATACTTACAGTGACCATGAGTCATTTCATGATCATACCTGTTTGTAGGTTGCATCACCTTCCTAAAGAAAATAGGGGGCTTAGAGGCTAGTGGCTGAACTAGGGCCTTACCTTTTCCATATGAATTGGTGGCCCTTGTTCTTCCCTTAAAGCCTAGACCAGTCTTATCTTTTTGTGAAATAAAGTTGGCTATTAAAGGCAAGACTGATTTTGGCTTAGAGAATTTAGTCACTAACTCGTTTTCTTTCTGAAGTCTTGCCTCCAGATTCTTGATATGATTTTCCTTGAAAGAGATTGTGCTCATCTGAATGACAGTTATGTTCTTCAGTTTGGCAACCTCATTCAGTTTCAAATCAATCAGCTTGGCTGATTCTGATGCTGCCTGCTTAAGAGATTCAATCTCATTGGCCTGCTCCTTGACTAGAAGCTTGCTTCTCTTTAGAGCGTGCAACAACCCACCATACTCATCAATGAGTTGGTGTACATCCCCTTCAGACTCAGAACTATCCACATCTCTTGATGCAGATGCTTCTGATTCTGATCCAGTAAAATAATCAGACTCTAAGGGAGAATTGTATACCTTTCTTGGACCATGCTGATCCTGGCACTGATCATTTTCTAACAGAGCCATCAGCCCTCTACAGCAATGGTCTTCCACTCCATTTATGGAGTCCAGCATTTGTAGGAATTCTAGTTCCCTAGAATCCTCTTCTTTTGAGAACAGCCCAACATATGCTTCTGCATCATCTTCTTCTCCTGATCCTGAAGATGAAGAGTCTGTCCAACTCTTTTGTTTTTGAGCAACAAAGGATTTCTCCTTCTTGCCCTTCAGTTGATGTTTCTTCTTGTCCTTAAATTCAGTCCTCTTGTCTGGACAGTCAGCTATGACATGTCCTGGTCTGTTGCAACAATAGCAAACAATCTTAGAGTTAGTTTGTTTACTAGGTTTTGAGGCATACCTATCCTCCTTGAGATTCTTCTTTTTCTTGTAGTACTCATCCTTGGAAAAGGATGATGATGGTCTGGATCTCCACTTCTTCTTTTTCATGAACCTTTGGAACTGTCTTGTAAAGGTAGCAAAGTCTTCATTAGAGGTGTGGCTGTCTAATGATGTTGTATCAGGAATTCCTTCTTTTGCCTCAACACTCCTTTTGGGTGGAGAAGGAGATTTTCTCCTGCCCTTTCTTGTGCCTTCAGCCTTGAAGGCTACTGATTTGTCCTTGTACTCAGACCTACTACTCTTCTCTTCCTCCTTCCTGGCAGTAAGCTGCATTTCATATGATAGGAGCTTTCCAAACAATATGGGATGAGGTGTATCAGCAAGCTTGGCCACCTCTCTGATAGCACAAATCTTTGTGTCCCAATCCTTTGTCAGAGACCTGAGAAACTTGTCATTAAATTCATAAGTGGTGAACACTCTTCCATAGGTCATCAGTTCATTAACTATCCTGAAGAACTTTTTGTAACATTCAGCTATGCTGTCAGTCTTGGCTTGTCTAAAGCTCTCATATTCTTGATTCAGCATAGACTTCCTGTCCTCTCTAACTTCTTCTATTCCCTCCATGTAGACAATCAGGGTGTCCCATATTTCCTTAGAGGTTTTATAGTGCACCAGATTCTGAAATGTGGCATCATTTATAGCACTTACAATAATGTTTTGTGCTCTTTTGTCTAGTGTTGCCAGGATGATCTCATCCTTTGTCATTTCATAATAGTTCTTAGGGGTTCTAACATTATCATCCAGAGCTAATACCTTCATTGGAATGAAGGGTCCTTCTTGTACAGTAATGTAGATTCTTGGATCAGAAGCTTCCATAAACAATCTGACCCTTTCCTTCCAAATGTCAAAGCATTCTTTCCTGCAAATAGGTAGTTTCATAGATCCAAACTCCTTTTGATCCTCATTTGAACTCATTCTTGAAATCTGTTAATTGCCTAGGAGAATCACTCAGACTATTAGGTCAATCTTTGAGTAACCTCCCTCTGATACCACTTTAAAGACTTATTTCAAGAGCCTAAACACCTAGAGGGGGGTGAATAGGTTCCAATTATCTTTAAGAATTTTAAGCAATTTAACTAGTTCTTACTTAGCACAAAAAAGGCAATTCATAGCAGAGAAAAACACAGCACATCATACACCAGATTTATAGTGGTTCCCTAAGGTATGGGTACATCTACTTTCCCCCTTTGCCTATCCAGTAGAGAACTGGATTCAGCCCAACTCCCTTCCACTAACTCAGATCCACAGATCTTACAACTCAGAACCAGATTGGTTCCTACAGCTCGGACTTATACAAGTCTTACCTCAGATTCACCCCAATAATCCTACCTCAGGCCTCAGCCCTACCTCATCCTTTATAACTAGGCTTACAACTCAAAATATCATAAGTCCTACACCTCAGGCACTCAGACCAACCTCAGCCTTTATAATTATAGGCTTACAACTCAAATCTAACAAAAGACCCTACAAGTAATTGAGTATTTGAAATATATAGGAATATCACCAGATAGATCACTCTATAGGTGAGAGCTTCTTTATCAGTTCTTGAATGAACTTGTAAAAGTAGAGAGAAAACGACTAGAAAACAAGCCGGAACTTTGAATAATGAAAATTTTATTATCCAAAAAGATATCATTTACAAAGGTATGGCCTCCCTTTTATAGAATGGAGGAGATAGAGGAGAGTACAAACTAACAATGTGGGACTAAATAAATGTACAAAGACTGGGCGGTTTGATATGTACAGACCGCACAGTCCGCGCGGTTAGATAACAGGCTAACCGCCCGGACAGACCAGAGGGAGATGCAGAAGGAGACCGCCAGACTGCCAGACCGCCAGACCGCCAAATATCCAAGTCGTTGTAGACAATCCGCTAGACCGCCGAACCATAGCAGCAACCACCTGGATATGCAACTGCTGGAGAGAAACTGCTAGACCGCACAGTCAACAACTCGCCAGATCCAAACCGCTAGACCGCACAGTCAACAATCCGCCAGGTCCAAACCGCAGACCGCCCGGTCTCATGCTTCAACACTCCCCCTCAAGCTGGAGCATAGATATCAATCATGCCCAGCTTGTCACAGATGTGGAAGAATGAAGTAGAAACCGGCTTGGTAAAGATATCCGCCAGCTCTTTGTCAGAGGTGACGAACGGAGTGCAAATCTGTCCCTTCAAGACTTCTTCCCGGATGAAATGGCAGTCAACTTCTATATGCTTCGTTCTCTCATGGAAGACCGGATTTTGAGATATGTATATAGCGGCCTTGTTATCACAGAACATAGGAAGAGGATAGTCGTAGACCTCTCCTAGGTCAAACATGAGAGCCCTCATCCATTTTAGTTCACACGTGGTTGACGCCATACTCCGATATTCAGCTTCTGCACTCGACCTTGAGACAACAGACTGCTTCTTGCTCTTCCAACTCACAAGATTACCTCCAATAAAGGTGCAAAACCCAGATGTAGACTTCCGATCACCTTTATCATCCGCATAGCTTGAGTCTGAATAGGCTTCAACTCTCAGATGACCATGCTTCTGAAAGAGTAACCCTTTTCCTGGTGCTGCTTTGACATACTCTAATATCTTTAAGGCAGATTGAAGATGACATTCCATGGGAGCCTGCATGAACTGACTAACCTTGCCAACAGCATATGAGATGTCGGGTCTGGTCACTGTGAGATAAATGAGTTTGCCTACCAGACGTCTATACCTCGTGACATCAGATACAAGAGGTGAGTCATCTGTCCATGTCTTGTCTTCTCCAGTAGCCATGGGATACCGAGCTGGTTTGGCACCGGTCAGTCCTGCATCTTGTAGAAGATCAAGAGCATACTTCCGTTGAGAGAGGACCAGCGAGTCAGGCTTCCGAGAGATTTCTATCCCCAAAAAGTACTTTGGGGAGCCCATGTCCTTCGTAACAAGGTGTTGACGGAGGTGTTTCTTTGTTAAGTCCACCCCAGCTTGGTCATCGCCGGTCAGAAGAATATCGTCTACATAAACTGCCAAAACCACAAGGCCCGATGCGGTTTTGCGAATAAACAGAGAGTGATCAGCTGAACTTCTCGCAAAGCCAATAACAGCCACAATGCTACTGAACTTGTCGAACCATGCCCGAGGGCTCTGTTTTAGTCCATAGATGGCCTTCTTCAACTGACATACACGTGTCTCCCCCTGAGCAACATACCCCGGAGGTTGCTCCATGTAAACATCCTCGTGAAGATCCCCATATAGAAAAGCATTTTTGACATCAAGCTGAGAAATAGGCCAATCCCGGTTGACGGCCACAGAGAGAAGAACACGGATGGTGCTGAGGCGAGCAACTGGGGAAAACGTATCAAAGTAGTCAACCCCATAAGTCTGAGTATAGCCTTTGGCCACCAGTCGGGCCTTGTAGCGTTCCACAGAGCCATCGGGGCGAAATTTCACAACAAACACCCAGCGACAGCCAACCACATCAGTGCCCACTGGTGGAGAAACAAGGGTCCAGGTACCTCGTTCCGTAAGAGTGGCGATTTCCTCATCCATGGCAGATTTCCAGTGAGGAATAGCAAGAGCCTCCTGGTAGGTGCGAGGAGTAGTAGTAGCCGAGATCGCCAAAGCAAAATGCCTGCGAGAAGGAGTAAGCTGATCATAGGAAACAACAGCCGCAAGCGGATGTTGGGTGCACGCCCGCACCCCTTTGCGAAGAGCAACAGGGAGATCTAGGTCGTCTTGAGCCTCAGGAACCGGAGCGTCCGTGGCGGAGAAAGCTGGCCCGGGACTTGAGAGAGACGGCGGTGGAGAAACGGGAGAAGGGGAAAGGGGTATAACAGGTAGAGGAGGCGGAGCAGACATGGGAGGGGAGACGTCGATATGCGTGGAAGGAACACAAGGTAATGGTGGAGAGGAAGAGAGGTCAGGAGGAGGAGGAGATGGAGATGAGAAGTAGGAAGCATTTTCAAAGAAGGTGACGTCCGCGGAAACAAACTATTTTCGCAGAATGGGGTCAAAGCAACAATAGCCTTTTTGAGTGGTGGAGTAACCCAAAAAGACACATTTGGTGGAGCGGGGGGAAAGTTTATCCCGGGTAGCGGACGGAGCATGCACAAATGCCGTACACCCAAAGATACGAAGGGGGAGAGGAAAGGGTTCCTTGCCGGGGTAGAGAATGGAGAAGGGAGTCTTGCCATGAAGGACAGTAGAGGGAATACGATTGATGAGATAGCAGGCAAGAACAACAGCATAGCCCCAATAGGAGCGAGGCACATGCATCTGCGTCATAAGAGTGCGAGCGACGTCGAGGAGATGACGGTTTTTACGTTCCGCCACCCCATTTTGTTGGGAGGTGTAAACACAGCTGGTCTGATGGAGAAGACCATGTTGCATACAAAAGGAGGAAAACTCATGACTAAGGTATTCTTTAGCATTGTCAGAGCGAAGAAATTTAATAGAAACCTCAAATTGAGTTTTAATCATATTATAAAAAGTTTGCCATACAGAAAAGAGTTCAGAGCGATCTTTTAACAGATACACCCAAGTACATCGAGAGAAATCATCAATAAAAGTTACAAAATAAGAGCTACCCCGACCAACGGTGAGAGTAGGAGCAGGTCCCCAGACATCAGAATGAATGAGATCAAAGGGGCGAGAGGAACCACGGCCTTGCTTTGGTGGGAAGGGGGAACGGTGATGTTTGCCCAACTGACATGCGTCACAGTCGAGCGGAGGACCCGTGGAAGGTAAGTGGGGAAGAAGCTGATGAAGAATCCGAGCTGGAGGATGGCCAAGGCGAAGATGCCATTGAAGCAGGTCGGTGGACGAGGAAGAGAAGGCGGACAGAGCAGAGACATTGTCGAGGAAGTAGAGGCCGCTGCTCTCAGTCCCAGTAGCAATCGTCCGCTGGGTCCTCGGGTCCTGAAAACAACAAGAAGAAGGAGTGAATAAGACGGAGCACTGAAGTTGCTTGCATAAGGTAGTAACAGAGAGTAAGTTGCAGGGAAATTTCGGGACATAGAGAGTGTCCATTAAACAAAGCGACGGGGTAACTTGCACCATGCCCGTCCCATGAACTGGGGAAGGAGAACCATCCGCAACAAGAACTGGGGGTAACCGATCATGTGTTTCAAGAAGAGAGAAACATTGAGGATTGCCGGTCATGTGATTTGTAGCACCAGAGTCAATCAGCCATTTACCTTGGGTAACGACGTGAGCACTACCTGAGGTCGTGGCCACAGAGGCAGAGGGCCGAGAGGAAGAATCAGCAGAGGGGCGAAGGTGAGGGTGTTTTTGCCAGCAGCGGTCAACAGTGTGGCCGGTACGACCACAATGAGAACAAAGAAACCTGGACAGTCCGCGCGGCCCGGTGTGACTACGGCCACTAGTGCCGCCCCGCTGAGTTTGGAGAGCATAGGTCTCTGGTGGAGGAGGGGAGGCCAACAGAGGACGCTGGAGAAGCGAAGTAACGGCGGCGATGCGAGCCGCGGTGGCATCCAAGGTGGGAGATTCGGCTTCACCCAAGATCTGCTGGCGGATCATATCAAAGGACTCGGGAAGCCGCAGAAGATAACAAACAACCAGGAGTTCCTGGAAGTGTTTGTGTTGGGTGGCCACGTCCGCGGAGAAGGGCCGATTTTGAAGAATCTCGGCGCCAAGAGCCTGAACTTGCTGATAGGCTGCTGCAGGAGTCATGGAAGGACGGGCGAAGAGGTCGGCATAAAGGGTGTAGATCCGGGACGTCTGGATCCCCTTAGAGTAAAGAGCGGCAAGGTGAAGCCAAGCGGCCTTGACCGTCTCATCATGGCGGATGACGGGAAGGCATTCATCAGAGAGGCTGTTAGCCAGCCAAGTGCGGACAAGAGCATCACTCGCATCCCATTCGTCAAATTGAGCAGAATCTGGAGGGGGAGGGTCATCGGTAAGGTGATGACGTTTGCGCTGAGAGCGAAGGAGAAAGGTGAAAGAAACGCTCCAATCCGGATAATTGGAGCCAACAAGTTTGGAAACAGTGCCAAGATTTCCGGAAAGAGTAGGAGGAGGGGGGGGAGCCGGATTGGCAACAGGAGTGGTGGCAGTAGAAGTCTCAGAGAGAGCCATAGAGGGAAAACAAAGGGAAGCCGCGCGGTTAAGAAACAAGCCGCGGGAAGAAGAGATGCAGCGGTCAAGATGTCAGACACCAGCGGCCAGAGAGGCCACGACCAAGCCGCAGAACAAGCAGAGGGAGAGAAGTCGGGCGGTAAGAGAGCAGACCGCGCGAACAGACGGGAAAGGCGATAAGGCAGGTCGCGGCGACTAAAGAAGAGAAGAAGAGCACAGCGACTAGAACAGGTCGCGGCAAAGGACAGGTCGCGGGCAGACAGAACAAGCCGCGCGGAAAGAGCGGACAGAATCAGGAGCCAGAAATCGAAGGCTCTGATACCATGTAAAAGTAGAGAGAAAACGACTAGAAAACAAGCCAGAACTTTGAATAATGAAAATTTTATTATCCAAAAAGATATCATTTACAAAGGTATGGCCTCCCTTTTATAGAATGGAGGAGATAGAGGAGAGTACAAACTAACAATGTGGGACTAAATAAATGTACAAAGACTGGGCGGTTTGATATGTACAGACCGCACAGTCCGCGCGGTTAGATAACAGGCTAACCGCCCGGACAGACCAGAGGGAGATGCAGAAGGAGACCGCCAGACTGCCAGACCGCCAGACCGCCAAATATCCAAGTCGTTGTAGACAATCCGCTAGACCGCCGAACCATAGCAGCAACCACCTGGATATGCAACTGCTGGAGAGAAACTGCTAGACCGCACAGTCAACAACTCGCCAGATCCAAACCGCTAGACCGCACAGTCAACAATCCGCCAGGTCCAAACCGCAGACCGCCCGGTCTCATGCTTCAACAGAACTGAATCTCCAGATCCAACCTGACTTAGCGGTTTCAAAGCTTCTTGATAGAACAAAATAAGGTTGAACTCTTCTTGATGTAGAAGTTGATCTCCTGTCAGCTCCTTCCTTGAATTAAGAATAAGATCTGAATCTTCTCTACAGACTGTTTAGAATCTTCCTTCTTAAGGGTCTCCCCTTTTCTTGTTGTTGAATTCCTTCTTTGGGTAATTCACTTTCTTATTTTTGTATCTGTTGTTTTTTTTTAAGTTGTCACGGATCAGTCATTTATATAGATTTTTCTCCTGATTATCGGCTGATTCGGTTTGTAACAACCTTCTGACAGTTTTGACAAAGGTGTCAGACCTGTTGATTATGACAGTTGTCTACCCACCAGTCATGACAGTTGATTCCATAGAGAATTAATAACTCAGTACGATCCACTCAACAATCTACTTCATAAGTGTCGACACAAGTAGACTAAGTGTCAACACAAGTCTTGATAATGTCGACAAAGCACTCCAAGTGTTGACATAGTCATTCTTCTTCTACTCGACACATCTTCTGTTTGTATGTGTCGACACAAGTCATGTGTGTCGACACAACTGCTCTTGGTCTCGACATAACTGCTGCAGACAGATGGCGTTGAGTGTATGTCCATCCGTCGTTGAGTGTGTATAGCTGTCATTGAGTGTGTGTCGACACAAGTACTGTGTGTAGACACAAGCCTTCTGACTCAGAATAGCTGTTGTTGTAAGATGGCGTTGAGTGTGTGTCTAGCTGTCGACACATACCTTCTTCAGGTGTCGACACAATTCCTGAGTGTCGAGACATGCCTTTCTTCTGATGTCGACATAACTCCTGGGTGTCAACACAGCTTCTGCTTTAGGTGTCGACACAATTCCTGCCTTAGGTGTCAACGCAATTCTGGGTGTCGACACAACCTCTTCTTCAGGTGTCGACACAATGCCTGGGTGTCGACACAGCTTTGCTTCTTGTGTCGGACTGGCGACTGTCGGAAGCGGCAAAGTGGCAGAAGCGGCGGACTGGAGGAAGCGGCGGACTGGCGGAAGCGGCGGACTGGCAGAAGCGGCTGAAGCGGCGGACTGGCGGAAGTAGCGGAAGTGGCGGATTGGCGGAACCGGCGGAAGCAGCGGAAGCGGAGTACTGGCGGAAGCGACGGAAGCGTCAGACTGGCGGAAGCTGCGGACTGGCGGAAGCGGCAGACCGGTGGAAGCGGCGGACTGGAAGAAGCGGCGGACTGGAGGAAGCGGCGGAAGCGGCGGTCTGGCAGAAGCGGCGGTCTGGCGGAAGCGGCAGTCTTGCGAGAGCGGCGGACTGGCGGAAGCGGCGGTCTGGAGGACTGGCAGAAGCGGCGGACTGGCAGAAGCGGCGGACTGGCAGAAGCGGCGGACTAGCGGAAGCGGCGGACTGGCGGAAGCGGCGGACTGGAGGAAGCGGCGGGCTGGCGGAAGAGGCGGAAGCGACAAACTAGCGAAAGCGGAGGAAGCGGCGGACTAGCGGAAGCAGCAGACTGGAGGAAGTGGCGGACTGGAGAAAGCGGCAGAAACGGCGGACTGGCGAAAGCGGCGGACTGGAGGAAGCGGCGGACTGGCGGAAGTGGCAGATTGGCGGAAGCAGCAGACTGGTGGAAGCGGCAGACTGGCGGAAGCGGCAGAAGCAGCAGACTGGAGGAAGCGGCAGAAGCAGCGGCGGACTGGCAGAAGTGGGGGGAAGCAGCAGACTAGCGAAAGCGGCGGACTGGCCGAACCGGTGTAAGCGGCGGACTGGCGGAAGCGGCAAACTGGCGGAAACAGTAGAAGCGGCAGACTGGCAGAAGCGGCGAAAGCGGCGGACTGGCGGAAGCGGCGGACTGGCAAAAGCGGCGGAAGCGGCGGACTGGCGAAAGCAGCGGAAGCGGCGGACTGGAGGAAGCGGCAGAGCGGCGGACTGGCGGAAGCGACGAACTGGCGGAAGCGGTGGACTGGCGGAGGAGGCGGAAGCGGCGGACTAGCGAAAGCGGCGGAAGCAGCGGACTAGCGGAAGAGACGGACTGGAGGAAGCGGAGGACTGGAGGAAGCGGCGGACTGGCGAAAGAGGCGGAAGCGGCGGACTGGCGGAAGCGGCCGAAGCGGCAGACTGGCAGAAGAGGCAGACTGGCGGAAGCGGCGGAAGCGACGGACTGGAGGAAGAGACAGACTGGCGGAAGCGGCGGACCGTCGAAAGCGGTGGACTGGTGGAAGCGACGGAAGAGGCGGACTGCCGGAAGCGGCAAACTGGAGAAAGCGGCGGACTGGCGAAAGCGGCGGACTTGCGGAAGCAGCGGACTTGCGGAAGCGGCGGACTGGCGGAAGAGGCGGAAGAGGCGGAAGCGGCGGAAGCGGCGGAAGCGGCGGACTGGCGGAAGCGGCGGAAGCGGCGGACTGGCGGAAGCGGCCGAAGCGGCCGAAGCGGCAAAAGAGGCGGACTGGCGGAAGCAGCGGACTGGCGAAAGCGGCGGACTGGCGGAAGCGGCGGACTGGCGGAAGCGGCGGACTGGCGAAAGCGGCGGAATGGTGGAAGCGACGAAATCGGCGGAATGGCGGAAGCGACGGAAGCGGCGGACTGGCGAAAGCGGCGGAATGGCAGAAGCGGCGGAAGCAATGGGCTGGCGGAAGTGGCGGAAGCGGTGGACTGGCGGAAGCGGCGGACTGGCGGAAGCGGTGGACTGGCGAAAGCGGTGGACTGGCAGTAGCAGTGGAATTGCGGAAGCGGAGGACTGGCGGAAGTGGCGGAATGGCGGAAGCGGCAGACTGCGGAAGCGGCGAAAGAGGCGCAAAAGTGGAAGCAGTGGACTGGCGGAAGCGACGGACTGGCAGAAGCAGCGGACTGGCGTGAGCGGCGGACTGGCGGGAGCGACGGACTGGTGGGAGCGGCAGACTGGATAGAGCGGCGAACCGGCGGAAGCGGCGGGAGCCGGCAGACTGACGAAAGCGGTAGGAGCGGCGGACTGGCGGAAGCAGCAGACTTGCGGAAGCGGCGGGAGCGGCGGACTGGCGGAAGCGGCGGAAGCGGCGGACTGGGGGAAGAGGCGGGAGCGGCGAACTGGCGGAAGCAGCGGACTGGCGGAAGCGGCTGGAACGGCGGACTGGATGAAGAGGCGTACTAGCGGAAGCAGCGAGAGTGGTGGACTGGCCGAAGCGGCGGAAGCAGCGGAAGCGGCGGACTGGCGGAAGCGGCGGGAGCGGCGGACTGGCGGAAGCGGAGGACTGGCGGAAGCGGCGGGAGCGGAGGACTGGTGGAAGCGGCGGGAGCGGCGGACTGGCGGGAGCATCGGACTGGAGGAAGCGGCGGGAGCGACAGACTGGCGGAAGCGGCGGGAGCGGCGGACTGGCGGAAGCGGCGGGAGCATTGGACTGACGCAAGCTACGGGAGCGGCGGACTGGCGGAAGCGGCGGGAGCGGAGGACTGGCGGAAGCGGCGGGAGCGGCGGACTGGCGGAAGCGGCGGGAGGCGATGATCTTCCGAGTGAAAGGAGCATTGCGCGGGAGAGAACAGCTAGAGCCTAGAAAAGGCGGAAGCGACAGAATAGTGAAGTTTAATATTGTCGTGACCAACATATCTTTAATGTGAAGCAGAAGGTAAATATCTTTATTAAATATAGATAGACAAGTGACAGGCACGGGCCTTCGGCCCTGGGGGCATTCGGCGGGGGTGAGACAATCGGCGGGGTGCGACATTCGGCGAGGTGCGACATTCGGCGGGGTGCGATATTCGTCGGGATGTGACATTCGCTGGTAGTGCGACATTTGTTGTGGGGACTACATTTGTCGTGGGCGGCGACATTTGTCGTGGGCGGAACATTTGTCGTGGGTGGCGACATTTGTCGTGGATAGTGCCTGCCCCTATGGCCTCGCGCAACAGTACCCGACCTGCGACGGCGGGCTTCACCCGCTCCCGGCGGGCTTCGCCCGTACGCAACTGGCTCCGCCCGACCCGCAACATATACATATGAGTACTCAAAATGACCGTAAAGGATCGTGTGTACAAATCGATTTATTTCTGATTTATCATGCTTCGAGTTCATACCGGTTACTGATTTATCATGCTGATTACGGATTTCGATAGATATTTTTGTACGCTAGCCGAAAGGATCGTGTGTACAAATCGATCGCTCAAAAATAAAAAGAGTTGATCGCAACCCTCGAAAAAAGATGATGAAAATCTTCTGGATAACAGTCAAATCCTATAGCGGGATTCACTTTGGTAAAGCGAGTATTAAGTTATCGATTAAAATGAGAGTTCAGTCAATATTCTTAATCTCAGTTGAGCACAATCCTCAAGAGTGGTGCTTTCATATGTTTGGAATCTCCACGGTCAAGAACTGGATTAGACGTTTATAAAATATCTTTTATATTTCATTCAAAATATGTTTTGTTCAAGAATAGGTTTTTTATTTCGCATTTTAATTTAATTATAAATTTATCTTAAATTTTTCACCGGAAAAAGAATAGTTGTTTTCTCGAAGTAGAAGTACTCGACAGACTCGAATTTTAATACAACCTTTATATTTTTATATCATATGCTATATTTCGATTGGTACACTTGCCTTATTCGAATATAGGTTGAAGAATGTAATTTTCTTTATCAGTAGTGAGAGGCCGCTGGGACGTGGTCTCGAAGAGGCGGGGAAGAGCAAATTTTTAAACCAGTGGCGAGCGAGGGGGAAGTCCTTGACGACGCCACGACCTACTACTGAGAGAAGGGCAGCAGTGGTAGGCCGTTAGGAGTGGTCCCGAGGAGACAGTGAAGGGCGAACCCAGACATTTGTTTCGACCTGCTACATGGGAGAGGGACAGGCCTCCAATCCGTGGCAGTGGAAGGTTCGCAGGGGATCGTCCTTATTGCTACGTCGAGGGTTACACCCTAGATGTATCCCTGTAAGAGCAATGTTGAGAACAATCATAACACTAAAAAGTTATAAAAAAACAAAAATAGTTTGCGCACGAGAACTGACTCGCAACATTATAAAGTTAGTTGTTGTTTGCCTAAAGAAAATATGGTTGTGTTATTAATAAAAACGTCGCAGATTTTTATAGTTCCATGTGCGCGGTAGGGTTTTCCCCTCGGCGGTCTGAAGTCTATATACCCCTGGCTTGATAACTGTTGTAGCCACGAATGGTCTTTCCCATGTTGGAGATTGATGGGTTCCACCTCCATTTATAGGAGAAAAGCCCCCTCATGATCTCCTCCAAAAGTGGGTCATGGGTGGCCCACCCCCTCCATGAACTCTCAGGAGGAGAAAATCATGGGGGGGAGGGACCCGCTCCCTCACCCCGTGGAGGGAAACCGCCAGCACCAGGCAGGCCGTGACCAGACCGCACCAGGCCGTCTAGCCGCTGGCGACCTGGCCGCGCCAGGCCGCTAGCGGCCTAGCCGCGGGTGGCCGCGGCAGGCCGCCTAGCTTCTGGCGGCCTGGCCACGGCAGGCCACCGGCCTAGCCGTGGGCGGCCACGGCTAGCCTTGTCGCAGCCAGCCACGGTCGGCCTAGCCGCGGCCGGCTATGGTCGGCTGGGCCGCCAGCCTAGCTGCAGTAGGCCGGCAGGCCGCCGGCCTAGCCACAGTAGGCCGCCGGCCTAGCCGCAGTAGGCCGCCGGCCTAGCCGCGGGCCTCCGGCTTCACCACGGCCCGCCCCTGGCCGTCTGCCGTCATCGGCCGCCAGGCCGGCCGCCCCCGCCGACCCGCCGCCCGGCCGGCCACCACCTCCGTCGTGGCGGCCCGTCAACGTGGGTAGCCTCCCCACCGTTCGATCAAAGGGAGGCTCTCCTCACCGTTCGATCAAGAGGGTAACCACCAGCTAACCCACCACTTTAGTGGTGGGGCCCGTCATGATCCTCCCCTAGAGGCTATAAAAGGGACCCCAGGGCCTCTTCATTCTTCACTTTTTCTCTTCCGGGTTGTCTTCTTCTTCCTCAGGTGAGAGCTCTCCCGCCTCCTCCGCCAGGTCGGCCACCGCTCGCCGTGAACCACCAGCGGCCACCAGTGACCACCAGCTGCTACCAGCGGCTATAAGCACCCCACCAGTGCGCTAATAGAAAAAGGACGCCCAAGATCTCGAGGAAGCTGAAGGAAGAAGCCCTCCAAAGCCAGCAAGCGCGCGCCGCCCTGAGCGCGAGCGCCAGAAGGATCCCGCAAATTTTCGCGTCTAAGTCATTTCCGTGGTGCAGCCTGTTGCCCGCAGGAAGCTGTAGTCACACCTTCTCTCCCCCAAGTTATAACGGGAGCGGCCTGTCGCCCTGATTCTCCAACACATTTTAATCACCGGAATCTAGTGGAATTTGACCGGCACAGACCCGGTCACGTGGTTTTTTACCCATTTAGGGGGTTTTCCACGTCATCACATCTTGTGTCAACTTTCTACTTTCATTGACTGTGTGCGCGCTCGACCGCCTCGTGAGCTAAGATGGTCCAAGCAAATCCGGTCCGATCGGGGCATCGAGTTAGTCCGCAACAGTTTGGCGCCGTCTGTGGGAAACATTCCCAACATCCTTCAAAAGACAAGTCCCTCATCTTTACCGCTTCCAAAGCTCAGATTCAATGGCGAAGAGAAGTACCTGCACCACTGAAGGATCCGCACTTGGCGGACACATCGAACAAGCAAGATCCCAATCACTAGTGGATGTGCCACTGACTGCCGAAGTAGCTTTTGCCCCTGTCACCGCCCTGGAGGGGCGCGTCCGCCAAATGGAAGAACAACAAACGGAAATGCTTGCATTACTCCGAAACATGGGAGCACCTCCTACTCCCCCAATGCCTCCGGCCCCAGCAAATCCTCCACTACAACCAAACCCGGAAAGGGTCCAAGAAGAGCCCGAGGATTATTCTGACGCCGCCAGCTCCACTCACCCAGCTCAAAGAGGAGTAAGAGCAGATCATTTTCATCACCACCACGCCGGCGACATTCACCCCCCTCCTCTTGAAAGGTTTACTCGAGAGGAAATTCAGGAAGTTATAGCCGAAGAATACCGCCATGCTGGAAGAGGAGACTTTCAGGCTCACGGACCGCTCTGCCAAGTCTCCCCCTTGATGCCACAAATCCTCGATCATTTCATTCCACATGGATTCAAGCTTCCAAACATCGAGACATTTGACGGGACCGATGATCCACTGGAACACATCAACCACTTCACCACCATCATGAGGATTTACAACGCTCCAGACCAGTTGCTCTGCCAAGTGTTCCTAACAACACTCAAAGGACAGGCCCGTACATGGTTCCATTCCCTGAGAACTAGCATCATTACTAACTTCGCAGAGCTGACCAGACAATTTACTGACAAGTTTATCGCGAATCGGAGAATTGTTCGCGATCCCTCTCACCTTTCAGGTATTCGAAAAAATGAAGGAGAGTCCCTCAAGGACTTCTTTCGCCGCTTCACCTCTGAGGCGCGTCAAATTCCGGGCGTAGACCCCGAACTTCTCAGAGGCGTCTTCCTTGGCGGACTCCGCCCCAGCTGTTTCTATTCAGCCCTCATAAGCGAGACTGTGCCCAGTTATCCAGATCTCGTTCATCGGGTCGAGGCCCAGATAGCAGCCGACGAAGCTTTTGAAGCGCACCAATAGCAGTTTGAAAGAGGACAGAAAAGGAAGAAAGAAGAGGAACCAACTCTCATAAGACAAGAAGAACGACGTCAGAGTGAGCGTTGCCGCAATAGCCGTCAACGTGACCTTCCAAGGAATGGGGGGCAATATCCACTTCAGGAATACACCCCTCTGAATACCACCTGCACTTATGTGATGTATGCCATTCAGAATGATACGGCCTTCCAACGACCAAGAGCACCGCGGCCAAACCCCAAGGCCGACCAGACAAGATACTGCGAGTTTCACCGCGCAACGGGTCACAACACCGAAGAATATGCCGACCTAAAGATGAAATTGAACGTCTTGTCCGCCAGGGGCTCCTCGGGAGATTTTTGCAAGGACAAGCACAGATCCCAGCACAAGGAAACGGTGGAGGAAGATAGATGGTGGGAAACATATAGACCATCATTGGACCCCCAGCAACGAATACTTAGGATGGACGCTCTCCTCGAGAAGGATGACCCTCTACAGCACACCTACAGCCGGGAATTTGCGTCGCATCCATCCCTCCACATTTTTATCTTTTATTAATGATGTTTATCGTCTGCATTTTCCATCATCTTGTTTTTGTCACCTTAGAAAAGTTAAAGTCACGAGCTCAGGCTCGCGCAAATCATGGTTATTTCTAAAGTACAATATCATATTTGTTTTAAGGTAAAACTGTGCTTACAAACCGAACAAGCAGGTTTTTCACCAACATTGCCCCTCAATGTCATGTCGTAGCCAGGGAATGCCCCCTCGGGATTACACCTGGATCGAGCACTTACGTTCTCTGACACCCAGATTGAGCACTTACGTTCTCCGGCACTCGGATTGAGCACCTATGTTCTTTGACGATCGGATTGAGTACTTACACTATCCGATGCCATCTCCAGGGCCTGCCCCCCTTGCGATTGCACCTAGATTGAGCACTTACGTTCTCCAGCACCCGGATTGAGCACCTACGTTCTCCAACGGTCGGATTGAGTACTTACACTCTCTGACGCCATCGCCAGGGTCTGCCCCCTCGAAATTGCACCCGGATTGAGCACTTACGTTCTCCGGCACCCGGATTGAGCACCTACGTTCTCCGACGGCCGGATTGAGTACTTACACTCTCCGACGCCATCGTCAGGGCCTGCCCCTTCACGATTGCACCCGGATTGAGCACTTACGTTCTTCGGCACTGTTGGATCCCTAGTTTGATTTGGGCTAGATTCACTAAGTCAGGATATGACCAAACATGTATAGCCAGGGTCATGGTTGTATTCTAGAGTCTAGTTCTAGTCCTTAGAGTCAACAATACCAGGGACCAACCTCCAACACTGCCAGAGACTCAAGACTTAGAGAAAATTCAAGACTTAGGAAAAGAGCTTTATGTTCGTCGATCTCAGGTCGAAAAAAGTCGTGCTCAGCTCGACGAACTCTGGACAAAGTGAAAACACTTCTAAGTCAAACTTCGGTCGACAAACTTAGAACATCAGCTAGACGAACTCTGTTCTCTGATCCCAGATCGACTAATCAAATGTTTCAACACTCAACACCAGAGAACATCACACTCAATGCCAGAATGATGATTCAACACTCAACGCCAGAAAACATCACACTCAATGCCAGAATGTTGATTCAACACTCAACGCCAGAGAACATCACACTCAACGCCAAAATGATGTTTCAACACTCAGCACCAGAAAACAGTCTAAGTCCAGAATCAAAACTCAGGTCGACGATCTTGGACCTCAGCTAGACGATCTCAGTTCTCAGGTCGACGATCTTGGACATCAGATCGATGAACTTGGTGCACAGAATAGGAAAGCGGTCAAGAAGAAGTCAGCCATTCTGAGGTCGCCAAACTTGGACCTCAGCTCGACGAACTATGGACTCAGGTCGACGAATCCATACTTGGTTGTTTCCCTTTTCTGTTCCTATTATATTGCAATGATTCCTGAGTAATTAATGCTCTAATATTCTCTGAATATTACTGTTAGACAAGAGCATTAATTATGGTCTTCATCAGAATTATTGCCTGCCGTTTTCCAAAGGGACAGTTGGGGAAATCAATCAATGCAAAATATTATCTGGCCGTCAGCATTGAATGCAGAAAGGATTTCAAAATTCAAATGGACGTTTATATCAAAAATATAAAAACATAGATTCTTCTTCTTCCTGCAAGAGAGCAGACAACACACAACTGATACTAATATACAGAAAACCAGTCAGGAAGAGTAGAACACCATTATCTTGCAGCAAGGATTCTCTCTGCTCTCGCTCTCTCTTGACAACAAAGCACTAAAAAGAAAGATCTGCTAGACCAGAAGAAGAATAGATTTTAGAAAAAGAAGAACAATCATTTAAATCAAGAGTCTTCTTCTTATGTCATCCTCTCAGGAAATTTCAAAGGACAACAACTATTGCATCTGTCAAAGAGTTCCTGAAGTTCTTTTGGTTGAAGTTGAAAGCTTGGAGGTCTATCACCCTGAAGAAAAGTTCCTTTCACACTGAATAAATTCAGTATTTCAAGGGGAGCTTTTGCCACCATCAAATCCACAGAGTCTTCTCAGTTGAATACTTGAGAAAGAGAATACATCATCACTCTCTCATCCCCTCTGTAAAAAGGGTTCTCTACTCCCTTCAAAAGTGATTCCTGGTTGCAAGTCTCCTAACCAAAAGACTTGAGGTTTAGTTTTTGAGCACCTTACCAAAAGCTCATTGGTGGCAGTCACCTGAACAAAAACCTGAGTGGATTCCTACCAGGGTGGTAGAAGAGTGGATGTACCAAGGTTGGGGAACCATTATAAAATTCTTGTGTTCTCTGGTTGCCTTTTTCTTTTGTTCTTGTTGTGCTTGTGATAGTTAGAATTCTTTGATTTTCATTAGTTTAATCTGTTGTGCTGTGATATAGCATCTGAGTTTAGAAACAAGTTATACTATTCAGCAAAAGATTTTAATTACTCACAAATACTCTATTCACCCCCCATCTAGAGTATATTAGATCTAACGCTCACTTTCAATTGGTATCAGAGGAGGTCACAGGTTCGAAACCCCAGGGTCATTTCTGGGGGGGGATTGTTGGGTTCCAGCAACGCCCCCGGTGTGGGAGGTACGCGCGAGGCACTATGGCCAACACTAGTCAAACAGAAGGGTGTGTCCCCTGGGCCTAATTGGTCGCCCCGTGGATCCTGCTATACAGCTCTATAAAGGAGCGGTAGCGCCCTTCCTAATAGTCCAGGCTTTTGGGAGAGTTGGTTACGCCGTGTTCCCTAACAGGCACCCGGATTTAACACCTACGTTCTCTTACGGTCGGATTTAGTACTTACACTCTCCGACGTCATCGTCAGGGCCTGCCCCCCTCGCGATTGCACCTGGATTGAGAACTTACGTTCTCCGGCACCCAGATTGAGCACCTACGTTCTCCGACGATTGGATTAAGTACCTACACTCTTCGATGCCATCATTAGGGCCTGCCCCCTCGCGATTGCACCCGGATTGAGCACTTACGTTCTACGGCACCCGGATTGAGCACCTACGTTCTCTAACGGTCGGATTGAGTACTTACACTCTCTGATTCCATCACCAGGGCTTGCCCCCCTTGCGATTGCACCCGGATTGAACACATACGTTCTTCGGCGCCCGTATTGAGCACTTACGTTCTTCGACGGTCAGATTGAGTACGTGCACTCTCCGACGCCATCGCCAAGGTCTACCCCCTCGCGATTGCACCTGGATTAAACACTAACATTCTCCGACACCCAGATGGAGCACCTACAACGGTTGGATCGAGTATTTATATTCTCTGACGTTACTCATCGCCCAAACTTGCAAGGGTCTGCCCCCTTTCACGACAAAGTCGCGAACCTAAATCGTGCATGCTAGGCCACGGACAGGAGCCGTGCAAACTAAGTCATGAGTCATTCTCGTGCGGGAAAAGGCCACGAGTCATTCTCGCGCAAAATAACATTACACGTCAAACTTACGCGAAACAGCATGAACTTTGCCAAATTGGGTACAATTCTGGAAGCACCGTCTCTGCATCCGGGAACCTCTCCGCAGCAAGTTTCCCCTTTCGACCTTGTACAAGAAGTACTCGATGATACACTTGGGGGGCAACAGAAACTCCACATCTCAACGATCCCTTCCCTTGGGCTGTTAGTGCGCCATGCATGTTACACTTTACGCACATCGCGTATGCACCGTGCATCACGCATGCATCACTCACTATCCATGACACACATTACATACCGTGCACATCGTACCTTGTGCACATGTCACATACCTTACGCCTTGCGCACAAAAAAGCGTAGTTGTGCATATAGCGCCGCGCGCGCGCAAAGTAGAAATGTACAGCTCACATACTGCGCGCCCATCCACGCGCAAGGTCAGACGGGCGCAGGGTCACGCGCGCGCCCGCGCTCAGTGCCGCGTGTGCGTGCCCACACATAGGATCATGCGTGCACGCACACCCACGCACGGCCTGCACGGGCAGCCAGCGCGCGCGCAGCCTGCCCGCGCGGCCTGCACGCCTGCTGGGCCTGCGCGCGCACCTAGGGCCTGTGCATGCACAGGGCCAGCGCGCGCCCAGGGCCATCGCGCGCAGCCTGCGCGCGCCAGGACTGGAGCGCGCGCAACCTGCGCGCGCCCAAGGCCAGTGCGCGCAGCCTGCGTGCGCCAGGACTGGAGCGCGCGCAACCTGCGCGCGCCCAGGGCCAACGCGCGCGTGCAGCCTGTGCACGTGCAGGGCCTGCGCGCGCGAGCAGTATGTACGCGCCAGGACCGGCGCACGCGCAACTTGCACGTGCTGCCTGCACGCACGGCATGCTTGCACGGCCTGTGTGGACAGACACCGCGCGCGCGGCATGCGCGCATGGCCTGCGTGCGCGGCCTATGCGGGCAGCCAGCACGTGCGCGGCCTGAGCCCGCGGCCTCACGCGCAGCCTAGGCGCGCGGTCTGTGCGCGCACGGCTGGCGTCTTCGTCCACGTGATGCCTAAGCATGTACGATCCGCTTTGGCGTCCTCGTCCGCCGAATCCTCCTATGAATTCCTTGGAAGTACTGGTCGGCGCTGCCTGAGCCTTCTCACCAGAAGCCGTCATGACAGCATGAAGCAGGGAAAATCTCTCCTCTCTCGCTCACTTCGCTCTCGAATAGAAAAGATTTGGGGGGCAATTGATGGTTCCACCTCCATTTATAGAATAAAAGCACCCCCCCCCTATTATCTCCTCCAAAAGTGGGTCATGGGTGGCCCACCCCCTCCATGAACTCTCAGGAGGAGAATCATGGGGGTGGCGGGACCCGCTCCCTCTCCCCATGGAGGGAAACCGCCAGCACCAGGCAGGCCGCGGCCAGACCGTACCAGGCTGTCTGGCCACTAGCGACCTGGCCGCTGGCGGCCTAGCCGCGGCAAGGCCGCGCTAGGCCATGCTCGGCCACCTGGCCACTAGCGGCCTGGCCACGGCAGGCCACTGGCCTAGCCGTGGGTGGCCGCGGGTGACCGTGGCAGGCCGCCTAGCTGCTGGCGGCCTAGCCGCGGCAGGCCACCGGCCTAGCCGTGGGCGTTCATGGATAGCCTTGCCACAGCCAGCCTCGGCCGGCCACGGTCAGCTAGACCGTCGGCGGACCGGCCATGGTAGACCGTCGACCTAGCCGAGGCAGGCAGACCGCTCGGCCGGCCACCACCGCCGCCGTGGCGGCCCGTCAATGTGGGTAACCTCCCCACTGTTCGATCAAAGGGAGGCTCTCCTCACCGTTCAATCAAGAGGGTAACCACCCACTAACCCACCACTTTAGTGGTGGGGCCCGCCATGATCCTCCCCTGGAGGCTATAAAATGGACCTCAGGGCCTCTTCATTCTTCACTTTTTCTCTTCTGGGTTGTCTTCTTCTTCCTTAGGTGAGAGCTCTCCCGCCTCCTCTGCCAGGTCGGCCACCGCTCGCCGTGAACCACCAGCGGCCACCAGTGACCACCAGCGGCTATAAGCACCACACCAGCGCGCTAAGAGCAAAAGTACGCCCAAAACCTTGAGGAAGCCGATGTAAGAAGCTCTCCAAAGCCAGTAAGCGCGCGCCGCCCTGAGCACAAGCGTCGGAAGCATCCCGCGCATTTCAAAATCTAAGTCATTTCCGCGGTGCATCCTGTTGCCCCCAGGAAGCTGTAGTCTCTCTCTCTCCCCCAAGTTGTAACGGGAGCGGCATATCGCCCCGATTCTCCAATACACTGTAATCACCGGAATCTAGTGGAATTTGACCGACACAGACCTGGTCACGTGGTTTTTTACCCATTTAAGGGGATTTTCCACGTCATCACATCTTGTGTCAACTTTCTACATTCATTGACTGTGTGCGCGCTCGACCGCCTCGTGAGCTAAGACGGTCCAAGAAAATCCTGTCCGACCGGGGCATCAAGTTAGTCCGCAACAGAGACAATTATCTCTTTGCGGCCCCTTGCCTGTCGCCTCGATGCTTCACAGTACCAGATCTCCAATGTTGATTGGTCTTGGCTTTACTCCCCGATCATAGTAGAAGGCTACCTGCCTTTGGTATGTCGCGACGCGTTGGGCTGCAGCATCTCTCACTTCTCTGATGTGGTCGAAGTTATCCCGGTGATGTTCATCATTCTCTTCTGGGTTGAAATTTAGTACGCGAGGACTAGGGACCCCGATGTCGACGGGGATAACGACCTCTGATCCATATCATAGGTTGAATGGTGTTTCGCTAGTCG
Source organism: Platanthera zijinensis (assembly GCA_039513925.1). NCBI lineage: Eukaryota > Viridiplantae > Streptophyta > Magnoliopsida > Asparagales > Orchidaceae > Platanthera > Platanthera zijinensis. Next base: position 105,452,026 of record CM077088.1, read on the forward strand.
GAGTTCTTTCTATGGTGTGGTATGCCCATAACATACTCGGGAGTTTGTCTACCCGGCCCACTGCCCCTAGTTTTTTGGAGGCGCGCTTTCAACTCCTTGAGGATGGTTCGATTGGTTACTTTTATCCACCTATTTGCCTGGGGGTGTGCTACGGAGGTGTGATATAGATCAATTTTCAAATCCTTGCACATCTTTACAAACAACGTTTCGGTGAACTATGTCCCATTGTCAGCTACGATAATGGCTGGTATACTAAAGCGGGAGATGATGCTCTTCCAATCGAACTTTTTTGTGTTATCCTAGGTTATTTTAGTAAGCGAATCCGCCTCCACCCACTTGGTGAAGTAATCAATGGCCATGATTTCGTACTTCCTTTGCCCTATTGCCATAGGGAGCAGGCCCAGTATGTTTATCCTCCACTGGGTGAATGACCAGGGGCTCTTGATTGTTGTGAGGGTGACTAGCAGCTGATGCGGTGTGTTAGCATGATGCTGGTAACTGGCGCACTTTCGGACGAACTCCTCGGTGTTCCTCTTCACTGTGGGCCAAGTTAACCCTTGTCGGAGTATCTTCGTGTCAGGGCTTTTCCTTCGAGGTGCTTCCGCAAACTCCCCCGTGCACGTCTCTTAAGGCATATTCCACCTCTGACTCAGGGAGGAATTTCAATTAGGGTCCTAAAAATGCTTGCTTGTAGAGTTCTTTGTTGATCACGGTGAATGTTACTGTCTACATTCAAAGTCGTCGTGCCTTTACGAGGTCTTTCGGGAGCTGCCCTTTCTCGAGATATGCCTATAGGGGTTCCATCCATGACGACCCCTCACAACTGATTGACGATATCTCTCATGGCCCCTCGATGCTTAGGACCAAAATGCCCTCAATCCTCCACCTTCGATATTAGAAGCCTGTCGGTCAAGTAGCAAGCTTTGAAAGGGTATCGTCCATGGCATTTTTCTCCCATGGGATGTGGGGGATCTGGTGGGAAGGAATCTTTTACAGGAGGATCTTGACGAGCGCAAGGTATAAGGCCAACTGATCATTCCTTGCCTCGAAGTTGCCTTCTACTTGGGATACCACTAGCTGCGTGTCAGTAAAGATCGTCAAGTCTCCGACCCGACAATAAATGGTGAGCCGGAGTCCAGTGATCAGTGCCTCGTACTCCGCATTGTTGTTGGTGGCTGGGAACTTCAATCGAAGACCATACTCCAAGGTGATTTCTTCTAGGCTTATAAAAATAACACCAGCACCGGCCCCCTCTGCGCCTGGCTCTCCGTCAACGTAAAGGGTCCAGTGTTCGACGAATGGACCTTCCTTGAGTGCGGGCTCCACAATGGTGCACTCAATGACAAAATCGACAAGCACTTGTGATTTAATGTCAGGCCGCGACAGGAAGTGAGTATCAAACTCAGTCAACTTGACCGCCCACTTAACGAGTCTCCCCGAGACTTTCGTCTTATAGAAGATGGTGTGAAGGGGCAATCGTGTTAGAACTTTTATTGTATGCATCTGGAAATAATTTCGGAGCTTCCTTGCTGAAAAGACAAGGGCCAGAGCCATTTTATCTGCCACTGGGTATCTGGTTTTGGCGTCAGTGAGGACTTTTCTTATATAATAAACTAGGCGTTGCACTCCACCCTCATCCTTCATAAGGACTAAACTCAGGGAAGTGGGCGCACCCGTTAGGTACAGAAACAAAACCTCATCGGGCATGGGTTTTGACAGGAGTGATGGGACGCCAAATATTGCTTGATGTGCTCTAATGCAGCCAGACATTCGTCCGTCCACTGGAACCCGACATTGCACGTTCTCGAAGAATCTTAAAGAAGGGCAAGTACTTGTCACCTACTCGGGCCAGGAAGCGAGATAGTGCTGCAATCCTTCCATTGAATTGTTGAACCTCCTTAATTGAGCGCGGGGGCGCCATGTCTCTAGAGCTCCCATTTTCTCGGGATTCTCCTTTATCCCGCAATGGGTTACTATGAAACCCAAGAACTTTCCTGCTGTGATGGTAAATACACACTTTCTAGGGTTGAGCCTCATCTTGTATCGTCGTAGCACCTGGAAACATTGCCCCAAATCCTCCAGGTGACTGTGGTGGCGGACGCTCGTGACCAGCATGTCGTCCACATACACCTCCATTATTCTTTTGATGAGTTCTTTGAACGCCTTGTTCATCATCCATTGATATGTTGTGTCTGCGTTCTTGAGACCGAAGGGCATTACTTGGTAGCAGTAAATGTCCTTATCAGTTCGGAAAGTCGTGTGCTTCTCATCCTCGAGATTCATACGTATTTGGTTGTACCCGGAATACACATCCATAAAGCTCAAGAGCTCATGCCCGATTGAAACACTTTGTTTCAAGAGCCTAAACACCTAGAGGGGGGTGAATATGTTCTAATCTTTTAAAGTCCTTTTTAGGCAAACAGTTAGATAATTATTCAACACAGATTAATCAAATCACAGAACATAAACACATCACAGCAAACACCAGATCTATAGTGGTTCCCCAAGATATGGGTACATCCACTTTCCCCCTTCGCCTATCCAGTAGATAACTGGATTCAGCCTAACTTCCTTCAACTGGCTCGGATCCGCAGATCTTATAATCTCAGAACCAAAATGGTTCCTACAGCTCAGAATTAACAAGTCCTACCTAAGATTCTTCCCCAGAATCCTACCTCAGGCCTCAGCCCTACCTCAGCCTTTATAACTAGGCTTACAACTCAGACTTTCCACAAGTCCTATCTCAGATTCTTCCCCAAAATCCTACCTCAGGCCTCAGCCCTACCTCAACCTTTATAACTAAGCTTAAAACTCAGATCTGATAATAGATCTTACAAGAAATAGAATGTAATAAGAAACAAACAAATTCACCAGCTAGATTCCTCTATTGGTGTAGCCTTCTTGATCAGTCCTTGACTGAACTGGTCCTTCTGATCCAGCCTGACTTAGCTTCTCAAAGCTTCTTGATAGAACAAAATAAGGTGGATCTTCTTGCTGTTGAAGTTGATCTTCAGTCAGCTTCTTCCTTAAATTCAGATTGGAATCTGAATCTTTCTTGCAGAACAATTCTGAATCTGTTTCTCTTCACAGAATTCTCTTTTTCCTTTTATTCCACGCTTCTGTAGTTTCCGATCTGTCTCTTATATAGAGTTTGCTTTATGGTTACCGGCTGATCTGGTTTCTAACAAACTACTGACAGATCTGTTAGAGGTGTCAGACCGGTTGGATATGACAGCTGTCAAGTCACCAAACATGTCAGTAGATTCTTCAGAGTCATTCCAACTCAGTACAAATTACTCAGCAGGCTGCTTCATATGTGTCGACACATATTGGATAAGTGTCGACACAAGTCTTCATGGTGTCGACACAATACTTCAAGTGTCGACACAGACATACTTCTGCTTATCGACACATCTTCTGTTGAATGTGTAGACACAAGTCCTGTGTGTCGACACAAATACTTCCGGTGTCGATACAGCTGTTGCTGGCAGATGAAATTGAGTATGTGTCGACACAAGTCCTGTGTGTCGACACAGCTGCTTCTGGTCTCGACATAGCTGTTGTCGACAAACGGCATTGAATGAATGTCGACATTGTTGAAAATATCCAGACGCCGTTGAGTGTGTGTCGACACAAGTCCTGTGTGCCGACATAATTACTTATGGTGTCGACATAACTATTGTCGACAGACGGCGTTGAATGAATGTCGACAGTATTGAAAGTATCCAGACGGCGTTGAGTGTGTGTCAACACAATTACTTCTGGTGTCTACATAACTCCTGGCTCAGGTGTCGACATAATTCTGAGTGTCGACACAGCTTCTTCAGAAATGTCGACTTAGCTTGAGTGTCGACACAACTTCTTCATAAGAGTCGACATAACTTGAGTGTCGACACAACACCTTCATAAGTGTCGACACAACTTCATAGTGTCGACACAAGTTCTTCATAAGTGTCGACACAGCTTCTGGGTGTCGAGAAAGTTTTTTCACAAGTGTCGACACTTGTACTTAGAAAATTTTCTTCAAATACTTAAACCTGCATAATGTAACTCAAACATCTATTAAATACAAATTGATGCTTATCATTGACTAAGATGAGGCTTCTCCAAATCTGGTACACATTTTCCAATGTACCCAACAATCTCCCCCTATTTAGAGAAGTCATAACCCTTAGTCAAAGACATACATCTCTCATAATAAAACGGAAATAGAAATAGATGAACATTCAATTTACAGCAGGTAAACACATAATCATTGTAAACAACAAAGAAATTAAAACTGAACTGATTTCATTCAATTTTTTAAAAAAATGTCATGTTTACAAGGATTTCTTTCTAGATCAAAACACAAAATGTTATATTGTTCTAATACATAAGTCTATCTATCTTGTTTTTGACTAGGCTCCTTAATGATAATTCCTTTGCCATTCTTGATCTTTGCCTGTACAGAAGGTTCAGCATCTTCAGCAAGCTTCTTCCCTTTCAGGGCTTTCTTCTTTAGTTCTTCAGCCTTAATTTTCTGTCTTTCAAAATAGTGGAATGGCTTTGGGAAGTACTTGCTTGGCTCCTGAGCATTAGCAGGTAGCTTCCTAGCCTTATCTCTTCTTCTATGTTGAAGAATGGCTTCTTTCCAGTTTAATATTTATTCCATTCCTGTTCTGAATACCATTTATCCCTGCCATGGGTTTTATCCTTTACAGCTTTCCAGGCAGTAAGTATAATGTTTCTAGAAGTTGGGCTCCATTGCTCAAAGTCTGGCTTCAGCTCAGCCTGCTCTCTGAATCTCTTCTTGGATAGTTGAGCTTCCTTCTGAGCTTTTAAGGCAGCTTCTGACATCTCTACTTTTTCCAGAATTACATTTTATGTCTCTTGTGGAGGACTATACATTTCTGCATTTCTTCTTGAACCATTTCAAAGTCTGCTGGGGGGTAGATCACCTGAGCAACTTCAGGCTGATCTCCTTCAAGATAGGCAGGTTGTATCCCAGATTCTACTACATTATCATCATCACAAAGAGGATGATATCCAAGAGTGGCTCTGATGCTATTGGAAATCCATTTAGCATGGTCAGAGCTAGCTTTGACTAGTAATCTCTCCCCCTTTATGACTTCTCTTTCAATATGATTTCTCAAATCATCCTTTTGAAACCTGACCTGATTAACAACATGGTCAGTTCCTTCCTTAAAGTAATCTCTGAATTTTATCAAGAAATTAGATATATTCTGTTGAGAAGCCTGAAATGTGGCCTGAACCGCAGCTATATCTTCCTTGATTTGCTTTGAAACTTCATCTTTCACAGCAGTTGATAAATAATTTATCTTTGACAGTATAGTAAAGTGTGAATCTTTAAGATTGTCATTCATTCTTATCTGATTTTCAAGTACATATCCTTGCTTTACTTCAAGTTTATCCACTTTAACTGTGATAGCTTGTTGTTGCTTGGCCAGGAACACCACAGCATTACCTCCTTTATGGAAGAAATCTGTCATCTCCTTCTTATTTTGATTCACTTCAAATCTAATAGATTTGATGTCCTGGGCCAATTGAAACTGTAACTCTTTATGAGTTTCATCCACATATTTTTCTATAGATTGTCTTTGTTCATCCAATTTAATCTGCATCTGGACCAGTAAAGAACTGAAGTCCAAGCTTAGTGCAGATGGTGTTGTGCTTATTTGCAATGCATTTTTATATCCAGAACTCTTTTTCTTCAAAGCAACTAGTTTCCTTTTCTTAGCCATTGTGACTTCTTCATCTTCAGAAGATTCAGTTGTACTATCAATATCAACTGTATTCTTTTCAGCTGGGGCATCCTTAGACGACTCCCCCTCAGTCCTTCGAATATCTTTTTCTTGTGAATTCCTACTTTATTGTCTCATTTTGGGCTTCTATCTCAACAGTTTCTTGAGCTGCAATGTTGATTTCAGATGCTATGTTCATGATAGTATCTACAGCCAAGTCACTTTCTAAGACTGCATCATCAATGCCTCACCCTTGGGCAGGCAACTCAGTTGCTTGTTCTATGTGTTCTCCCCCTAGAGTTGTGTCCATTTGTTATTCTTGGGTCACACTGCCCTGCACTTGTTCTTGTGCATCCTTGTGTTGCTGGTCTTCATCAAAACTGAAGACCACTTCCTCCTCAGAATCACTGGAGGATCCAGCCTGTGGAACCACTTTCTTCTTTTTCTTATCTTTCTTAGTTTGCTCCTGAGGAGCAGGGACTTCCTTGGTCAGAACTCTATCCCACCTTGATAGAATTCTTACATCCACCCTCCTCATATGATTTATTTTTAATCCAGCCACTTGTTTCAATAAATCTAGTATTACAGCAGATAAGCATAAACTCAGAATTCTTCCCATGTTTGGCTTCTTAGTTCCTTCATGAACTTTATCAAACACTACTGCTGCCCAGTCAGTGTTTATCTTGAATATGGTCCTTACCATAAGATTGAACATGTGGACAGAGATTCTATCATGTCCACCAGTTTTGCAAAGAATCACTTTGCCAACTACTTCAGATAGGAATTTTCCTTGGGAATTCATACCTTTTCTGGTAATAGACGATCCAATCTTAATATTAGGGCTCAGCCCACACCAGCTTAAAGCTTCTGTGATCTGGGAAGGGGTTATTTCATCTGTATCCTTGACTGATGGAAACTGAAGTGATTTCCTGATAGTTTATAGTGTTAGTTTCACTAGGGAATTTTGAACAGTCCCTTTAATTTTCTTGCCTGCAGAATCCACTGTAGCGGTTGAATAAAACTCCAGAACTTACTTCTTCCATATCTATGTTGGTTCAGAAACCAAGTACTCCAATCCATTTTCTGAAATTAGGGCAATAACACCCTGAATTTCATCTGAAGCTATTGTGAAACCTTCACGAACCAGTTAATAATAACCTTCATTGACTTTGTCTTCTTGACGAGGCGCCATTGATGTAAGAGTTGGAAGAGAAGAGAAGAGAAAAGAAAAGCTTTGTCGACAGAAGGTGGAAAGTCAAGAATATTGAAAGCATAGTCGACTAGATTTTGGTTTCACCTATTTATAGTATAAGTGTAAGGGCAGGTCATAAGACGTGCCAGTGTCGACAAGTTTTCATACGTGTCGACAGAAATGACCTAGGTCTCGACAATACGTGTTTTAAGTCGACATGACTATGTGTCGACATACTAATGTCAGAGTCGACAACTCATCTTAAGTCGACACATTTATGTGTCGACAAACTTGTGTCTGTGTCGACACACTTGTGTCTGTGTCGACACTTACTACTTAAGTCTCGACAGACTTGTGTCGACACTTGCTTTTGTGTGTCGACACATGAATCCTCTCGACATATGATCTCGACAAAGTTGTGTTGACATCAATTCTCCTGTCAACACAGATACTGTTTCTGTGTCGACACTTCCTTCTACTTAGTCGACACAACATATTGAGTGTGTCAACACAGCTTGTTTGTGTTGACACAAACATTGTACTTAGACAAATTTCCAGAGAAATTTGATGCTTACATATTCACCTTAGGGATACTTATGCTAACCTATTCTAGGTTCAACATTCCTAATTCAATTTTAAAATAATTGAATTTAGTTTCATCCAGAGGTTTTGTAAAAATATCATCTATTTGATTATCAGTTTTCACAAATTCTAGGCTAATATTTTCCTTCTCTACATGTTCTCTTATGAAATGAAACTTAATTTCTATATGCTTGGTCCTACTATGTGATACATGATTCTTAGCAATAGAAATAGCACTTGTAGAATCACAAAATAGAGGAATTCTACTTACCTGTATGTCATAATCTTCTAGTTGATGTTTTATCCACATCAATTGTGCACAGCAGCTACCTGCAACTATGTACTCTGATTCAGCTGTTGATATTGCTACACTAGTTTGCTTCTTGCTGCTCCATGACACCATCCTCCCACCAAGGAATTGACAAGTTCCTGTTGTACTCTTCCTGTCTTCTTTGCATCCAGCAATGTCTGCATCTGAGAAACTAGTTAGAAGGAAATCTCTATTCTTAGGATACCAAAGGCCTAGATTAGGTGTACCCTTAAGATATCTCAGAATTCTCTTAACTGCAGTATAATGAGATTCCTTAGGACAAGCTTGATACCTAGCACAGACACATGTTGAATACATGATGTCAGGTCTACTAGCAGTCAAATAGAGAAGAGAGCCAATTATCCCTCTATACAAAGACTCATCAACAGGTTTCCTTGCCTCATCTTTGCTTATAGGCATATTTATTCCCATTGGAGTTTTCATGGTAGAAGTTGAGTCCAAACCATACTTCTTAATTAACTCCTTGGTGAACTTAGAATGGGATATGGACAATCCCTCAGTCTGTCTAACTTGAAGTCTCAAGAAGAACTACAGCTCACCCATACTGCTCATCTCAAACTTCTCTTACATAAGTTTGGCAAACTTTCCTACAAAGATTGTTTTCAGTAGAACCAAAGATAATGTCATCCACATATATCTAGACTAGTATTACTTGCCTTTTGATTCCCTATAGAATAAAATTTTGTCTATCTTTCCTCTAGAGAATTTATTCTCAATAAGGAAGGCAGACAAGGTTTCATACCAAGCCCTTGGAGCTAGTTTCAAACCATATAGAGCTTTCCTAAGCCTATATACATAATTGGGAAAGTGAGAGTCTACAAAACCTGAGGTTATTCAACATAGACTTCTTCTTTTAAATCACCATTCAGAAATATTGATTTTATAATCCATCTGGTATACCTTAAACCCTTGATAGGCAGTATAGGCTAAGAACAGCCTTATAGCCTCCAGCCTTGCCACTGGAGCAAAGGTTTGATCAAAATCAATACATTCCACTTGCCTGTAGCCTTTTGCTACCTGTCTAGCCTTGTTCTTGACTATTGTGTCATTCTCATCAAGTTTGTTCCGGTAGATCCATTTAGTTCCCATTATGTGGTGATCCTTAGGTTTTGGCACCAGTTCCCAGACTTTACACTTTTTGAACTGACTGAGCTCTTCTTGCATTGCATCAATCCAGTTGGTGTCTTGCATTGCTTCTTCAATCTTCCTGGGTTCTATTTGAGACAGGAAGCTAGAACATAGAACTATTTTCATGCTCCTGCTCCTTGTTAGAACACCTTGACTTGCATCACCAATGATTTGGTGAACTGGATGATCCTTCCGGTGTCTCCTTGCTGGAGGAAATCTGTCAGCATTATGGCCTTCTCCAGTTTCTTCAACTTGATGCTCCACACTGTCTTCTTCATCCAGAGAGACTTGTTCTCCCCCTAGATAGCTGGCATATTTATCTTCATCCAACCTAGCAGGAACATCTTCATTGATGGTCAGCTTGTCCAGCCTATCTGTTAGACCTGTAGAGCTAACAGAAGAACTAGACAATTCATTAATAATAAATTTTGACTCATCAAATACAATATGCACAGATTCTTCTACAACTTGGGTAGTCAAGTTATAGATTGTGTATGCTCTACTTTGGTTATTATACCCAACAAATATCACTTCTTGGGATTTGGCAGCAAACTTAGTTTGGTAGTGCTTACCATTGACTAGTACAAAACACTTGCTACCAAAGATTCTGAAGTAAGATATGTTTGGTTTTCTTCCTTTCAAAATCTGGTAGGGAGTCATCTTGTGTTTCTTGTTGATGGAGGCTCTATTGAGCACATGACATGCAGTATTAACTGCCTCAACCTAGAAGTATTCAGGGAGAGTAGTATCACTTAGTAGAGTTCTACTAGCCTCAATTAAAGTCTTATTCTTTCTTTCAGCAACACCATTTTGCTGAGGAGTTCTAGGTGAAGAGAATTCATGATGAATCCCAAGTTCTTCATAGAATCTTGTCACACATTCAGACTGAAATTAAGTTCCATGGTCACTTCTGATTTTGACCACAAAACTGTTGTATTCATTCTGTATTTGTCTAACAAAAGTCTGAAAAACAGATGGGGTTTCAGATTTCTGCCTCAAGAAGAAAACCCATGTATATCTGGAATAGTCATCCACAATAACAAGTGTGTATACTTTCCTACCAAGACTGTGAACTGGCATAGGACCAAAAAATCCATATGAATGAGATACAAACATCTCATTGAATCTTTGATGTCAAGTGCTTGGAAAGAGGACTTAGTCTTCTTGCCTTTTTGGCAAGCTGAACACACACCCTCTTTGATGCACTTAATTTGAGGACCATTTCTTAATAATCCCATGCTGAACAGCAGTCCTATAGACTTATAGTTCAGATGAGCTAGTCTCTTATGCCATTTGACACATAGAGAAGCTTTCTCTCCTGCAACCAAACAAATTGGTGAGTTGTTAAACTCACAATCTAGGTTAAGGCAATACATTTCCTTTCCTAGTCCAGTAAAAATGATCTCTTGATCACTTAACCTTCCTATCTGGCACTCCCCTTTGAGAAAAGAAATGACATAACCAAGATCACTAAGTTGACTTATGCTAATTAGATTATGTTTTAAACCCTTCACATAAGCCACTTTAGTGACAGTAATTGAATCACTAGTAATGTTACCAAATCCTTTGATGATACCATTTTATGATCCACCAAAGATAACTTTGGGTCCATTCTCTATGGGCACATAGTCCCTCAACATTCTCCTTGTTCCTGCCATATGTCTGGAACAGCCACTATCCAAGTACCATATAGGGATATGGTCACTTGGATTCACCTGTAACACATAAAGAATTACTTACCCTTAGAACCCAACTTGCTAGTGGGTCCTAGGTCCATGTTAGTTTGAAATCCTGCAACTGTTCTAACAGGAAAACTACTCTTGGTTTTAACACTAGTGTTAAACCAGCAATCCATGGCAAAGTGTCCCACCTTGCCATAACACCAACACTCAAACCTATTATACCTTTTCTTAGGTAAAGACTTTACTGCTTTGTTGCCAGCAGTCTTGTTCAGTGTTGGTGCTGGAGCATCACTCTTCAAGAAATCCTCTTGAACCTGATGGGCATGCCTATAGTGTGGTTTATAAGCATTTGCACCCTTTCCCATGAGATTTCCATGCTCACAGTGACCATGTGTAGTGTCATGATCATACCTGTTAGTAGGATTCACCACCTTCCTAAAGAAAATAAGGGGTTAAACAACTGAGGCTGAACTGGGTCCTTACCTTTTCTATGTGAATTGAAAGCCCTAGTTCTTCCCTTAAAGCCTAGACCAGTCTTCCCTTTTTGTGAAATAAAATTGTCTAATAGGGATAAGACAGATTTTGGCTTGGAGAATTTAGCCAATAGCTCTCTTTCTCTTGCTGAAGTTTTGCCTCCAGTTTCTTTATATGATTCTCTTTGAAAGAGATTGTGCCCATTTAAATAACTGTAATGTTCTTCAATTTGGCAACCTCATTCAGTTTTAGATCCAACATCTTAGCTGAATCTGTTGCAGCCAGCTTAAGAGACTCAATCTCTTTGGCCTGCATTTTAACAAGAAACTTGCTCTTTTTCAGAGCTTGCAACAACCCACCATACTCATCAATGAGTTGGTGTACATCCCCTTCAGACTCAGATCCATCCACTTCTTTTGAAGCAGATGCTTCTGATTCTGATCCAGTAAAGTAATCTGAAACTAAGGGAGAATAGTTTACCTTACTTGGTCCAGGCTGATCTTGGCACTGATCATCTTCAAATTGAGCCATCAGCCCTCTACAAAAATGTTCTTCAACTCCATTTATGGAGTCCAGCATCTGTAGGAATTCTAGTTCCCAGACTCCTCTTCTGTTGAGAATAGCCCAACATATGCTTCTGCTTCTTCTTCTCCAGATTATGAAGATGAAGAGTCTGTCCAACTCTTCTCCTTCTGAGCAACTAGAGACTTCTCCTTCTTACCTTTGACCTGCTTCTTCTTCTTATCCTTTGACTCCTTTCTTTTGTCAGGACAGTCAGTTATGACATATCCAGTCCTATTGCAGCAATAACACACAATCTTAGTATTAGATTGTTTACCAGGTTTAGAGGCATACCTATCCTCCTTGGGTGTCTTCTTCTTTCTATAGTACTCATCCTTGGAATAGGATGAAGATGATGGCCTTGTTCTCCATTTCTTTTTCTTCATAAACATTTGGAATTGCCTTGTAAAGGCAGCAAAGTCCTCATCAGAAGTATGACTATCTGATGTGTTATTGTCAGAAATTTCTTCTTCTGCCTCAGCACTCCTTCTGGGTGGAGAAGGAGATTTTCTCCTACCCTTTCTTGAGCCTTCAGCTTTGAAGGCCACTGACTTTTCCTTAAACTCAGATCTGCTGCCCTTCTCCTCTTCTTTTCTGGCAGTAAGCTGCATTTCATATGATAATAACTTTCCAAACAGTGTAGGTGGAGGTGTATCAGCCAGCCTGGCCACTTCTCTGATGGCACATATCTTAGTATCTCAATCCTTTGTTAGAGACCTAAGAAACTTATCATTCAGTTCATAAGTGTTGAAGACCCTTCCATAGGTCATCAGCTCATTCACTATTCTAAAGAACTTCTTATAGCATTCAGCTATGCTGTCAGATTTAGCTTGTTTAAAGCTCTCATACTCCTTGTTCAGCATAGACTTCATGTCCTCTCTGACTTCTTCTGTGCCCTCCATGTAGATAATCAATGCGTCCCACATTTTTTTGGAGGTTTTACAATGCACCAGATTCTGAAAAGTGGCATCATCTATAGCACTTACAATAATGTTCTGTGCTCTTTTATCTAGTATTGTCAGGATGATTTCATCCTTGGTCATTTCAGAATATCTCTTTGGAGTTTGAATGTTTGCATCAAGAAATGATACCTTCATTGGAATGAAGGGGCCTTCTCGTACTGTGATATAAATTCTTGGATCAGATGCTTCCATAAATAACCTGACCCTTTCCTTCCAAATGCCAAAGGATTCTTTCCTGCATATAGGTTATTTCATAGATCCAAATTCTTTTTTATTCTCATTTGAACCCATTCTTGATATCTATTATTTGCCTTGGAAAATAACTCTGATTGTTAAGTCAATCTTTGAGTAACCTCGCTCTGATACCACTTGAAAGACTTTGTTTCAAGAGCCTAAACACCTAGAGGGGGGTGAATAGGTTCTAATCTTTTAAAGTCCTTTTTAGGAAACAGTTAGATAATTATTCAACACAGATTAATCAAATCACAGAACATAAACACATCACAGCAAACACAAGATCTATAGTGGTTCCCCAAGATATGGGTACATCCACTTTCCCCCTTCGCCTATCCAGTAGATAACTGGATTCAACCTAACTTCCTTCCACTGGCTCGGATCCACAGATCTTACAATCTCAGAACCAAAATGTTTACTATAACTCAGACTTAACAAGTCCTACCTAAGATTCTTCCCCAGAATCCTATCTCAGGCCTCAACCCTACCTCAGCCTTTATAACTAGGCTTACAACTCAGACTTTCCACAAGTCCTACCTCAGATTCTTCCCAAAATCCTACCTCAGGCCTCAGCCCTACCTCAGCCTTTATAACTAGGCTTACAACTCAGATCTGATAATAGATCTTACAAGAAATAGAATGTCATAAGAAACAAACAAATTCACCAGCTAGATTCCTCTGTTGGTGTAGCCTTCTTGATCAGTTCTTGACTGAACTGATCCGGCCTAACTTAGCTTCTCAAAGCTTCTTGATAAAACAAAATAAGGTGGATCTTCTTGCTGTTGAAGTTGATCTTCAGTCAGTTTCTTCCTTAAATTCAGATTGGAATCTGAATCTTTCTTGCAGAACAATTCTGAATCTGTTTCTCTTCACAAAATTCTCTTTTTCCTTTTTTTCCACGCTTTGTAGTTTCCGATCTGTTTCTTATATAGAGTTTGCTTCATGGTTACCGGCTGATCTGGTTTCTAACAAACTACTGACAGATCTGTCAGAGGTGTCAGACCGGTTGGATATGACAGCTGTCAAGTCACCAGACATGTCAGTAGATTCTTCAGAGTCATTCCAACTCAGTACAAATTACTCAGCAGGCTGCTTCATATGTGTCGACACATATTGGCCAGTGTCGACACAAGTCTTCATGGTGTCGACACAATACTCCAAGTGTCGACACAGATATACTTCTGCTTATCGACACATCTTCTGTTGAATGTGTCGACACAAGTCCTGTGTGTCGACACAAATACTTCTGGTGTCGATACACTGTTGCTGGCAGATGGAATTGAGTATGTGTCGACACAAGTCCTGTGTGTCGACACAGCTACTTCTGGTCTCGACATAGCTGTTGTTGACAGACGGCATTGAATGAATGTCGACATTGTTGAAAGTATCCAGACGTCGTTGAGTGTGTGTCGACAAAAGTCCTGTGTGTTGACACAATTACTTCTGGTGTCGACATAACTGTTGTCGACAGACGGCGTTGAATGAATGTCGATAGTGTTGAAAGTATCCAGATAGTGTTGAGTGTGTGTCGACACAATTACTTCTGGTGTCGACATAACTCCTGGCTCAGGTGTCGACACAATTCTGAGTGTCGACGCAGCTTCTTCAGAAATGTCGACTTAGCTTGAGTGTCGACACAACTTCTTCATAAGAGTTGACACAACTTGAGTGTTGACACAACACCTTCATAAGTGTAGACACAACTTTAGAGTGTCGACACAAGTTCTTCATATGTGTCGGCACAGCTTCTGGGTGTCGACACAGCTTCTTCACAAGTGTCGACACTTGTACTTAGAAAATTTTCTTCAAATGCTTAAACCTGCACAATGTGACTCAAACATCTATTAAATACAAATTGATGCATTTCATTGACTAAGATGAGGCTTCTCCAAATCTTGTACACATTTTCCAATGTACCCAACACCGACAATCGCGTATACGAGCTGGTCAATCCTGGGCAGCGGGAAGCTATCTTTTGGACACGCCTAGTTCAAGTTGTTATAATCGACGCACATCCTCCACTTCCCAGAGGGCTTCTTTACCATGACCACGTTTGCTAGCCAGGTCGGATATCTGGCTTCTGGATGAACTTTGCTTTTAGGAGCTTTGCTACCTCCTCCTTGATCGCTTGTAACCATTCTAGAGCAAAATTTTTCTTATTCTGGACAACTGGCTAGTACGAGGGGTTGATATTCAAAGAATGAAGGATCACTTCTAGATCTACTCTCGACATATCTTCTAGGCTCCAAGCGAAGACATCCATGTTCCTTCGAAGAAAGTCCGCATATTCCTCTCTCTCCTCTGGAGTCAATAGGGACCCGACCTGCACGATCTAGGACAGTTCATACTGAGAGAGGGATATCTCAACTAGCCCGTCTATCGGGGCCCTACGCTAAGTGAGAGCTTCGTCACGGAGGTAAAAGTTGTTTATGTTGAGGGACACCGATTGCGACGATTGCCCAGATTCTACACAGCACGCCCGAGCCAGCGCTTGATCCCCTGAACTACTCTGATCCCACCTAGATCAGTGAACTTTAGGGTGAGATGGGGGATTGACGGGATGACCCCCAAAGATTTCCTGGAACGGCCTCCCCTAGAATCTCGTTGAATGGGGAGTTGGCATCCATGACTGTAAATTGGATGTGATGGGTCTCTTACACGGGCAGCTCCCCTAGTGTGACGGGGATTATGATTGTTCCCAGGGTCGGTACTGGACGATTGTCAATGCTGTAGACTGGTCCTAGTACAGGGCTCAAGTGCTCTTTTGTGAGCCCAATCTTTTGAAGAGTGGGACGGAATAGGATATCCGCGGAGCTACAAAAGCCCACCAAGATCCTCTTAACTCAGAAGCACGGGTCTCCGATCTCGGCGCTGATCACCAATGGGTCTTGGTGCGGTATATGGAGCCCTTAAAGGTCTTCTTCATCAAATGTAATGGTTGGGCCCTGGAGGGGCCTTTTCCTCTCACGCTCGTCATTGTATGTGGGTTGTGCTGGGGCTCCGAGTCTAGGGGGCCCTGCGACGGTCTAGATCTTTCCCTCCATTTTTTGAAGGAGAGA
Organism: Platanthera zijinensis; assembly: GCA_039513925.1. Taxonomy (NCBI): domain Eukaryota; kingdom Viridiplantae; phylum Streptophyta; class Magnoliopsida; order Asparagales; family Orchidaceae; genus Platanthera; species Platanthera zijinensis. The sequence goes on from CM077088.1 coordinate 105,467,972, forward strand.
ACCTTTGCTCCAGGTGTCTTGGAATTTTTGTGAAATTGTATTCCCACAGACGACACCAATCTGTTGGGAAACCGCGCGACGCTCTTGGTAGACCGGGTTTACTCAACTGTCTTAACCCGTGAGTAGTCGAGCGTGCCAACAGTCAAGGATAAACTAGATGTTAGGACGAAGACTTGATGACGTGGAAAACCCGCGATCGGAGGAAAATCACGCGGTCAGTACGATGACGACCTAACTTCACTATATGAGTGTTTATTACAGAGCTTTTGGGACGAAAGCGAGGACGATAGGTCGTGCCTCGTTACAATTTATGAGAGGGGAAGAGAATGAGTGATGGGTGCCACCAACCATCGTCCTACTTTGTCGGTCTTCCGATGCTCGTTCACAGAAGATGTGGGCGCTTCCTTCCTTCAGAGTTATCTTGATGTGACGGCGGAGGCGGCTTCACGCTTATCCTTCTTGACTTGCATTCTCGTGAACCTCGTCTTGCTTTTGCGATGGCGAACTTGGATGTAGTTTCTGCAGAGAGAACGGGGAGAGAGAAAGGAGTGAAATGGAGTGAAGCGGAAAAAAAAAACTTTTTAAAGTAGAACTGGGTCTATTTATAGTTTTTAACGAGGTCGGTCCGATAATTTTTCCTAATAACTACCGGACCGACCACTAGTACCGCTCGAAAATGATCACATGGATCGCCACTTTGGGGATATGACGACCTCTCCCCCGGGCCGAGGGAAGACCCGCTCGCGAAGAATGGTGGCCCGACAACCCCATTGCAGGGCCAGCCGCGGCGAGGCCGCCCTGGATCGGGCAGCCTTGGTCGGCCCTTTGCGGGGACGGCCGTGGTGATATGAATCCAACGCTTTTGTCTTATTCAATATGTAATAAAGTGTACTCTTATTATCATGGTATAACCGTATAAGGGAACCTCTTGCACAACTAATTATTTATTTAAAATTATTAATAAAAACGATCACAAAATTTAATAAACTACTAAGGTGAATATTGTGGTAATGCATGAACTTAACTTATGAAAATTTAACATGCATATTAAGTGCATGCAACGATCTATGGATTTATGATAAGTTGCATCATAAAAGATACTTCTGAAAGTCTTTAGTTTCAAGGATAGCTAAACACCTAGAGGAGGTGAATATGTTTTTGGTCTCTTTATAAATCTTTTTTCCCTTTAAGTGTGTTGTGAGTTAGTTATATGTTAGCTTTCAAGAAGTCACACAACACACACCAGATTTATAGTGGTTCCCCAGATTATGGGTACGTCCACTATCTCTCCCACCTTTATAATAGCATGTTAGACAAGACACTTCTCCAAAACTCGGCTCCAAAGAGTTCACAACACAGATCCATCAGGATCTCTCAGTCTCCTCCAAGACCTACCTCAGTCACAAGGCCCTACCTCAGAGCAAGCTTGCTCCTACAACTCAGTGATTCAAAGATCACCTATCTCAGACTAAATTAATAGTCCTACAGCTCAGGCTAGGAGGTTAGCCCAACAACTTAGAGAAGATGATTCTCCTACAGCTCAGCCACAAAGGCCCTACGTTAGATCCAAAGCTGAATCCTACAACTCAAGCACAAAGTCACTACCACTCAGAGAGAATGACTCTCCTACCTCAGGCAAACAGCCCTACCTCAGGCACATAGGACCTACCTCAGATCCAAAAGGGATCCAACCTTAGATCAACAAATGATCCTACACTCAACCTTTATATAATAGGCCTACAACTCAGATCCAAAGGATCATACAAAAAAGAAAGGTTTGTTGATGTTGTTTTAACTCCAGAGAAATATTCTTTGAGTCTACTGCTTCCTGAGCTGAGATGAACTCAATTCTAACTTCTTCTCAGCAACAAGAAAGATGATTCAGAAACACAGGTTTCTGGACTTGCTGATGAAGACAGATGAGTTGATAATTCTTTGTGTTCTTCACTCAGCTAACCTTGACTGCAGAAACCAGATAGCTCTGCTTATTTCTCTTTCTCAGAAAGCTTTTCTTAACTTGTTGTAGCTGGTGAAAATCGCTACAGCTAACTGATTAAACTTCTAGATCAGCGGGTTGAACTTTAGCTTCAAGCTCTGCAACAATGGCGAGAGGAGGAACATGCAGTTCTGCCTCTTTGCGAAAAGATAAAACCCTAAAAGTTTTTTTTGCTTCCTCCAATCTCATCTCTTTTATCATCTGCCATCCAACGACTCTTTGACTCGCGGGCTCGGCTGTAGTTGTTGACTGCAACCTTGCTTTTACAGAAAAAGTCGTACAGTAGGCTTCCAGCGCGATTTGTCGTGTACTGTAGCCTTCCCGCAACAATTTGAAACTTTGCTGACTTTTGTTGACGTCAGCATCTGTGGGCTTAGCCAAATTCACAGTTTCATTCCAGGCATTGAGTGCGTTGAGTGAATAGCCTTCACTCAACGCAAAAACACTTAGTCAAACAATCTGCACTACCAAGCGTTGAGTGCGTTGAGTGAACCTTCATCACTCAACGATTTGGACTTAGTCAATTGCTTGTGCACTTCTAGGGCGTTGAGTGTGTTGAGTGAACCTTCATCACTCAACGCTTTT